>SJYQ01007172.1:24082-53543 GCA_006410935.1 Redunca redunca
CGCTTACTCCTTGGAAGAAAAGTTATGACCAACCTAGATAGTATATTCAAAAGCAGAGACATTACTTTGCTGACTAAGGTCCATCTAGTCAAGGCTATGGTTTTTCCTGTGGTCATGTATGCATGTGAGATTTGGGCTGTGAAGAAGGCTGAGCACCGAAGAATTGATGCTTTTGAACTGTGGTCTTGGAGAAGACTCTTGAGGGTTCCTTGGACTGCAAGGAGATCCAACCAGTCCATTCTGAAGGAGATCAGCCCTGGGATTTCTTTGGAAGGAATGATGCTAAAGCTGAAGCTCCAGTACTTTGGCCACCTCATGTGAAGAGTTGACTCATTGGAAAAGACTCTGATGCTGGAAGGGATTGGGGGCAGGAGGAGAAGGGGACGACCGAGGATGAGATGGCTGGATGGCATCACGGACTCGATGGACGTGAGTCTGAGTGAACTCCGGGAGACGGTGATAGACAGGGAGGCCTGGCATGCTGCAATTCATGGGGTCACAAAGAGTCGGACACAACAGAGCGACTGAACTGAACTGAACTGTGTGTGCATCACATCAGGTACCGAGTGGGACTCTGGGCTCAGTAATCTGAGGCATTGATGACAGTGTGGGGTGGCAAGGTGAGGGGTCTCCAGGCCAGGATTGAAGTTCTCCCCTTGTTAAGGTAAGAAGGATGGTAGGTAATCTGACACCTTCCTAGGTGAAGTGATCCTTCTGGCCATTTCATGAGGATGACAGATACATGCCTGGACATCGTGTGTGTGTGGGGGTGTATCTCCTACTCCTGCTAAGGGTAAGGATACGAGGAGTGGCCCAGCATGGTTCTGGAGAACATCAGAAGTCAAAGGAACAAAAATCTGGAAGCACACAATAAGCTCTTGGTCCATTTTGTATTAGAATCCAGTCCCTTAGTATTAGGGATTTTTCAATATGTAACACTCATTACCAGCGTATGAATGGACAGAATCAAAAAGGTAACTGAATGGCAGAATTGTTTTGTGCTTAAAAAAAACTCTACACACATTGTGTAAAATTTCTAATAGTAAATTTACAAACCCTTTGTAGACCCTGCAGACAACATTTTATGAAATAGCCATTCAGTTGGCAACATGGTACAGGAATACTAATTCCAGACAATGTTAAGATAACTCTCAGTCTGCCTAATGAACCTAGGCAGAGGGGGAGCATCCAGGAGTTGGGCAGGCAGGCAAGTTGGGTGAGCCACAAGCCCACACCTGACCCTAGGTAGGGATGCCTGAAGGTGGGGTTATGCCAGGCCCTCGAAGGGAAGTACCAGAAGGATGGCCCAGGTAGGCAGATCATCTGGAAGCCAGTCCTAAGCCAGGTGGTGAACAGCTCAGGCTAGAGCCTAGCTCAGGCAGGCAGGGTTGAGGCCTGGCCCCGGGATCCCTGGAGGGCTCCACTAGGGGCTGCCAATCGCTTGGGGCCTCCCTGAGTGGCTGCTGAAAGTCAAGATGTATCTGCCAGTTAGATTCAAGCACTCCTGGAGGCGTCCAGGGAGGTGGTCATTCCACTCTTCCAGGTGGTACAGGCAGGTGTTGACTTGGCCCAACATGGCGTTGATGGCTGCCTGTACTGCTTTTCGGGCAAAGCCGTCATCCTTGCCTTCTGTGTGGATATCCATAGGCACACCCTGTTCCACGTGGCCTCCAGACAAGTGGGCTCCTGCACCCACAAGGCTCATGTGGCCATAGAGTGTGTGGCAGCACATTGGGAGCACAGATGGCTGAGGCAGGGAGGGCAGAGGGAGGTCATTAAAACCTTGTGCTCATTGAAATTGTCCTCCTGGGGAAAAGAAAGCAAGACTGTCACTGTCTGTCCTGATTGAAGATGTGCCCACTGGGTTGGGAGCTCGGGTCTCTCCCCGATTATTCATAAAGATCTTACAAGCTGTGGCTGTTCACAAACTCACCTCTTCCCACCTCGGTCTAGGGGTCCGCCAAAGCTGCAACGTGTCACCTCCTGCCCAAGGGGCTCCTCAGGATGAGGTCGAAGAAAGTCCTCTGTACTCTCATCACAGCTGGAATTTACTTATTTATCTCAGTATTATGACCTACTCGTGCTAAAGAATGACTTATCCATTAAGATGTGAGCTACTCGACTTAGCTATGCAAGTCCATCCAAGTCAGCAGCTGGGAGAGAAACAGGCTGAGATGGGGGGGGTGGGGGGCGGGGTTCTTCTTCTCATCTGTACTCCGAATACAGGATTGGCAGGTATTAATTAAATAATCAATTGACAATTTTTTTGTGTTTTGTAGAACAAGGGATTTGGGACCTGGGGAAGACTTGAGAGGAGTGTGCATAATTTTTTCCATTTATTGAGGGTTTTTTATGGGCCAGGCTGTATGTGTCTCCCTCATAATTATTGCTGTGGGGATAAATATGATGCTGAAAGAGCATCTATGCAAGACACTGGCTATCCTGGCACTCAGCAGTAGGGTCTCACTGCACAGGCACATGCATGTAGCAGTCAACATAACTCCTGGACCATGTGTGCACTTTTAGAACTCTGTTATTTTGGTGGAGATCAAGAATCTCTTAAATCAGTAACACTCAGTGTTCCCCTCCCCCATCAACCCCACCACCACCACCACACACAGACTCAGAGCAAGGGGTCCCTGCCTCCTTCTACCCTCCTTTTACCTTAAATGTGGTGTCAACTTGGAGATGAATGACTGGGTGACAGGAATCCTATACGAAAAAGGGATGAGTAGGGGCCTGCCCATACTGGGTTCCTTTTCTGCTTTTTGTTCTGGTTCTTCTCCCACAGCAGGTATGCCAAGACTAGAAAGTCATGGAGCACCTTTCTGCCAAGATTTTGGGAGTGACTCGTGGTCATCTCATGTCATTAAGGATGGTTCTCCAGGCATTCAGGGATTCCGGTGAGGCCTGCAGCAAGGGTGGACTCAGACTGGAGAGGCTGTGCATATCTTGGAAGGCCCTAGGGCACAAGTCTCCTCCAGACACAAGCAAATGTAAGCTAGTCTGTGCCTTGCTTCCTGTGCTGGTGTCCTCTCAGCCTCCTCCTCCCTCTCCATTTTTTTCTTTTTTCTTTTTTTTTTCTGTCTCTATATCCCTCCAGCAATCTATCTATCATCTATCTGTATCCCAGGGACATAAGCTAGGGACACAGGCTACAGTTGTGTCCTGGTCTCTAGACACAGTGTCACAGACATGAAGGTCCAGTTCCTGCTATGTGTGGTCTGAGTTTCTCTGCTGATTCAGACAAGTGATCTGGGTCAACTTTGGGCAGCCATTACACTTCCAGATGTCAGGTCTACTCTTGGTGACTGACTCAAGTCCCAGAAGATGACCCACCACAATTTCTACACCCTGGCCCAGCCCTATGTTTTTGGCAGCATGGAGCCTATCAAATGAGGGGAAGAAGGAGGGTGGCAACTCTGACACTAACCATCCACATTTAGGCTGAACTTCACAGGTTAAGAGCACAGTCCTCAGCCAGAACGTCATCAGTTCAGAAACCAGGCACATGTCTGGCTTTACCAGGGACACTCTCAAACTGACCAACTGATAGATGGGCCAAGGTCTTGATCAGGCAATCTACACAGGATAGTTTACAGAAGTGTAGTGAACATTCAATATCATTTTCATTCAAATGTTATTCAGTCTGCCTTCAAATATTATTCAAACACATTCAAACCAGAGAAATTAAGACACGACTTTCCCCGATAAGATGTACAATGATGGTTGGGAAATCTAACATTGAGAATGCAGGAAAACAGGTACTTTTATTCCATTCATTGGTGGATTAAGTTTGGGAGACCTCTTTTGTAGGAGGTTTTCACATATTATATAAAGTTGAGAATGTGAATGACTTGTTGTTGTTGTTGTTGTTGTTGTTGTTGTGTGTGTGTGTGTATGCACATGCATGCTGATGGAAACTAGTTCAGTGGGGACACTCAAGGCCTGGGCAGAGTGAAGAGCATCCAGGATTTGGGCAGAGAGGCAAGTTGGGTGGGTCACAGGCCCACACCTGACCCCAGGAGGGGATGCCAGGAGGTGGGGGCATGCCAAGCATCCAAAAGGGAAGTAGCAGAAGGATGGCCTAGGCGGGTAGATCCCCTAGGACATCTGGAGGCCAGTCCTAAGCTAGGTGGTGATGGCTCAGGCTAAAGCCTGGCTCATCCAGGCAGGCAGGGTAGAGGCCTGACTTGGGGGCCCTAGGAGGGCTCCACTACAGGCTGCCAATCGCTTGGGGCCTCCCTGGGCAGCTGTTGGACTTCAAGATGGTCTGCCAGTTGGATTCAAGCACTCTTGGAGGCAGCCAGGGAGGTGGTCATTTCTCTCCTCCTTGTGGTCCAGGCAGGCGTTGACCTGGTCCAATATGTGGTTGATGACTGGATACACTGCCTGTCTGGTTATGCCATTGTCCTGGCCTTTGGTACCCACATCCACAACCCTGTTCCACATGGCAGCAGACATGGTAAGCTCATGCACGTGCAAGACTCACGTGATGTTCGAGCGAGGCCACGATGGGTTCTCAGTCTCCCTTTTTCTGCTGACCCTCTGTTTTGATCTGTTCTGCACACTGACACCCAAATGGTAGATTTGAAAAACAAATTGGATCTTAATGGAGTTTACCACATCCAACCCATGCGTCCTTGCTATGGGCCACTTATCTTTTTCCCTTTATCTTTTGCAGTTTATATCATTAACTCTTCTCCCATGAGGCCAGAATATGTGTTCTTCCCTGAGAAGATCATGTTCTTTCACATTCCTGCTCCTGGGCACTTGCTCCTCCTTAATCCTTTAAACTGCCTTCTCTCTCGTCCATGTTCCACTTCAACTCTTCCTTAACACACATTTCAGCCTGGTGCATCTTTTCTTGACAGATGGGCCTGATACAGTAAACCAAATCTTCAGTACATTTTTGCCAATGCCTCTTATCAGGGCACCACCCGCATTGTGCCTTCTGGTAAAACCAATGAGTGGACAAGAGAGTTTATGAAATTCTCATGGGGAAAATCGAATATCATGAGGGCTCTCCTAATGAAAGGTTCTATTTCAGTGTCTCCATATGTGCTATTGAGTCTTCATATGTATTGTGCTGTATATTGAGCTATATTATACCAGGAGAGACTGAACTACTAAGCTGATGAATTGGAAACTGATGGTAAAAGTTTAAAGAAAAAGACATATAGATGAAGACATGCAAAAGTTAATGAGTCAACAAAGACATTAGCATAGATGAAAATAATAATTGTGGAACAAAACAACTGACAAACTGGCCAATACTTTGTAAGATGTGGATTATGTCACATGAATGGTAAGTAGATAAACAATCAGAGAAAGTAGATTAGTGTTGGTGGATCTAGCATGGGAAAGTCTCCAGAAAGGAGGTTGTATTTGACCAGAGATGTGCATAGTGATAAGGTAACAGTCCTAGTTATCATTACATTAAAGCTTAGTATGTGTTAGTCACTGGTCTAAATGCTTTTCATGAACTCACTAAGGGTCATGGCAGCCTGATGACATAGTTTTTATTAGGTTCCTCACTCTACTGATTAGGAAAGTGAAGTGAAGTCGCTCAGTCATGTCCGACTCTTTGCGACACCATGGACTGTAGCCTATCAGGCTCCTCTGTCCATGGGATTTTCCAGGCAAGAGTGCTGGAGTAGATTGCCATTTCCTTCTCCAGGGGATCTTTCCAACCCAGGAATTGAACCCGGGTTTCCTGCAATGCAGGCAGATGCTTTACTGTCTTAGCCACCAGGGAAGCCCAGGACTGATTAAGAAACTGAGGCACAAGACAATGAAGGTTACTCAGCTGATAGGAGGAATAATTGTGGTATGAATCCCAAGAGCATACCTCAAGCCCATGTACTGTACACAGTAGGTAAAACGTCATTTTCTTCAGACAGACCATGAACGTGGAATGAAATATAAATGAGACAAGAATGAAAGGCAGGACTTTCATGGTGGTCCAGTGGTTAAAACTCAGTGCTTTCACTGCTGTGGGCCCAGGTTCAGTCCCTGGTCAGAAAACTAAGAACCAATAAGCTGCACAGTTAGGCAAGAGAAAAATAAAATAAAAAGAATGAATGGTGACCACCGATCAAGGAGACACTGGTGATCTGAAAGATAGGACCTGTGTGGTAGTAGTCATTGTATGCCAGGGATTGAGAGGGTCCAGCATGTATCCAATCTGCTGATGTCAGTCAGAGGGACAAGCGTAGTAACACATGGGAAAGACTAGGCAGATCCTGGGGCAGGATTCACATCAATGGCCCCAGTCTTGCTTGTCTTCCCTCCCTAAGTGGATTAATTATCCTTTACTGATTACTGAACAAGACCTGCAAAGCTCTCCTGCCCTCTGTATCTTTGTCAGTGTCTCACCTAACAATCCCAGTTCTAGAAGAGCTCACCTGTAAGCTTTCTCTGGGCTTGCAAAGGAGCAGTTTATCTAGTGGAAAAGAAACCCCTCTGGGCCAATATCTGGCTGTTTGTTTCTGGTATCTTAGTTTCCTCATCCATAGTCTGGAACTAATTTTCATGTATTTGATTTTGCTGTTTCTTCTGAGTTCTATTTGAGGACTATGAAGCCAAGTCTAACAGCTGCAGCTGGCTGCAATGTTCCAGGTTTATTAGTTATTCAAGGAAACAAAACCAATAAGAGACACTTTATATCTATATCTATCTATATATATTGGCTATTGGTTTAGTCACTAAGTCATGTCCGACTCTTGTGACCCAGTGGACTATAGCCCGCCAGGCTCCTCTGCCCATGGGATTCTCCAGGCAAAAATACTGGAGTGGGTTGCCATTTCCTTCTCCAGGGGAACTTCCTGATCAGAAATCAAACCTGGGTCTCCTCCATAGCAGGCAGATTCTTTACCAACTGAGCTATGAGGGAAGCCCATATTCAATAACCTCAGATATGCAGATGACACCACCCTTATGGCAGAAAGTGAAGAGGAACTAAAAATCCTCTTGATGAAAGTGAAAGAGGAGAGTGGAAAAGTTGGCTTAAAGTTCAACATTCAGAAAACGAAGATCATGGCATCCGGCCCCATCACTTCATGGGAAATAGATGGGGAAACAGTGGAAACAGTGTCAGACTTTATATTTTTGGGCTCCAAAATCACTGCAGATGGTGACTGCAGCCATGAAATTAAAAGACGCTTACTCCTTGGAAGAAAAGTTATGACCAACCTAGATAGCATATTCAAAAGCAGAGACATTACTTTGCAGACAAAGTCCATGTAGTCAAGGCTATGGTTTTCCCTGTGGTCATGTATGGATGTGAAAGTTGGACTGTGAAGAAAGCTGAGCACCGAAGAATTGATGCTTTTGAACTGTGGTCTTGGAGAAGACTCTTGAGAGTTCCTTGGACTGCCAGGAGATCCAACCAGTCCATTCTGAGGGAGATCAGCCCTGGGATTTCTTTGGAAGGAATGATGCTAAAGCTGAAACTCCAGTACTTTGGCCACCTCATGAGAAGAGTTGACTCATTGGAAAAGACTGTGATGCTGGGAGGGATTGGGGGCAGGAGGAGAAGGGGACGACAGAGGATGAGATGGCTGGATGGCATCACTGACTCGGTGGACATGAGTCTGAGTGAACTACGGGAGATGGTGATGGACAGGGAGGCCTGGCGTGCTGTGATTCATGGGGTCGCAGAGTCGGACATGACTGAGCAACTGAGCTGAACTGATATATAAGGAGTTTTATCTTGAAGAATTTAGTTCCCTATTTATGGAGGCTGAGAAATTCCACAATGTCCTGCCTACAATGTATAAAGCCAGGAAAGCCAGTGGTGGTATAATTCAGTTCCAGTCTGAAGGCTTGTGAACCAGGGGGGCTGGTGGTGTGAATCCTAGTTGAAGGGAAGGAGAAAATGAGGATAAATTTTCTAACTCAAGCAACAAGATAGGAAAAAAGGGGAAGAATTCTTCCTTTCTCTGCTTTGTATTCCATTTGGGCCCTCAACAGATTGGATGATGCTTTCTCACATTGGGGAAGGCCTTCTATTTTATTCGGACTTCCCTGGTGGCTCAGAGGTTAAAGTGTCTGCCTGGAATGCAGGAGACCCAGGTTGGAAAGATCCCCTGGAGAAGGAAATGGCAACCCACTCCAGTACTGTTGCCTGGAGAATCCCATGGAGGGAGGAGCCTCATAGACTACAGTCCATGGGTTGCAAAGAGTTGGACACGACTGAGCGACTACACTTACACTACACTTTCTATTTTATTAGGTCACCAATTCAAATGTTCATCTCATTCAGAAACACTCTCACAAATACAACCAGAAATAATGTTTAATTTGGACTCTCCATGACCAATCAAGTTGGCACATAAAATTAGCCATCACAGTGGGTAGGGCAACATCATGGACTGCTGCATAAAACTGTGCATACCACGAAGCCTCAAATACCCTCCTAAATGATCTTTCCCATGGAAAGGACAGTGTTAGCATTAGATCATCTTTCCTAGGAGCACTGTGCACTGTGACCATACAGTAAAGGACCCAGAGGCTATGTGGTCCACACACCATATAGAATGTAGATGAGTTAAACACTCAAGGTAGTCAAGCCTAGGAGAGCTGTGCCTCCTTGTTTGTACAACTCACAAATTGAGAGCAGGTGCAGAAACCTCTCAGTAAGAGGCCTTCTGGAAAGAAGTGGACTTCCAGTCTCAGTTTGTATAACTGTGAAGTTTAGTGACATTTTCAGCAGAGAGATGAAATCCTCATATCTTTCCTTCTATAGCAATAGAAGAAATAGCTCTTGTGGTTGGGGTGGGAACATGAATTCAGGAAAAGAGTTAAGGAAGTGTTTTATTCCTGGGCCTTATAGGAAGGACAAGATTTTCACAGATATAAAAGCAGGAAAGGATATAAAATTCCTGAAAAGGCTGGTACCAATCCTAGCAAGCTTCTAAGAGTTAGCCTGTTGTTAGTGTTCCCTTGTCTTCCCCAAATATCTGCAACCTGAACTGACTTGCAAAATATCCAAGTGCAAAACTTGGGTCCCTCACACCATGCCCAGCCCTGTAATATCTGACCCTAGGGCTCAGAAACAAGTCCTCTGCCTCTTTGCTCTGATATATCTCCATGTACCTATCTAAAAGGAAGAACTCACATTTTGCCTGGAAGGACAAAAAACTTGGAATGCTTCCTGGAGGGGGGTGTAATTGATCTAGGCCTGGGTAAACTGAATGTGCATGCTTTCCACATGCATTGTATTACAGCAGCTTGTTTTGGGAGCTGAGCTTCATGGAGGAGTTCAGAAATAAAAGAAGCATTGAGAATAGGTGTGTCCTTCTGAGTGAGGAATCTCTTCTCTCTTTAGATTATAATGTTAGAATGTAATGTTATAGACATATTTAGAGTCAGTGTAAATATTTATCTTTTGGTCTTTGGCTAGGGTCAAAGCTTGTGTAAGAGCTATCAGTTCGGCCTGTTGTAAGGATGTGTGAGCTGTGAGTGTGGCTGACTTGATGAGGTGATGGGGGATAACTTTGTCGGGCTGTCCTTGAACTATAGTGTATTCAGCCCCAAATGGGGCTTGTTTTTGGCCATTGTCATCTATGAACCAAGATGGGACTTTAGGGTCAGTAAGGGGCTGATCAGTTATGTATTTAAAGGGATTAAGGTCTGAACACAGTCACGAAATAGGTGTTTTGTTTTTGGATCTGGTGTAGGGAGTGAGCTAGCAGGATTAAGAGGTTTACAAAGCATAGAAGAAAGGGATGGGTCGAGGAGGTGTGTGTGGAGGATTTGTAGTCGAGCAGAGGGCAGAGAAAGGAAAGCCTGATGAGAGAGTAAATCTTTGAAGGAATAAGGTGAGCACACATTTAGAGGAGCATTTTGAGTTAGTTTTGGGGCTTCGGATATTAAGAGGGTGGCTGCAGCTATGTAGGAAAGGGTCTGTTGTAGACAACGTGGGTAATAAGCTAGCTGGGTTAAGGGGAGAGCAGGGGGAGAATGAGAGCCGAGGGTGGAGGAGAAAGGCATGTAGGACCTGTACCCTGGAAGCGGGAAGGGAGAGAAAAGCCTGATGTGATAGTAAGTCTCAGAAGGTATGTGGAGAACAGACTGTTAAAGGGGCATGTCTAAAGAGTTTATTTGCTTCGGGTACGAGGGCTGCAATAGCAGCCATGGCCTATATGTAGGGAGGCCACCCCTTGGTCACCATGTCAAGCTGTTTTGACAGATAGGCTATGGGAGCCCAGGTGTCTCCAGCCCACTGACATAGAAGTCTCAGGGCCTGTGCTTGGTTGGAATGGGCAAAGAGAAAGAATGGTCTGGTGTGATCTGGCAAGTGGAGAGTTGGCACTCGGAGGAGGCTCTGGGTGAGCTGATGAATAGGATTGGCCAGCGAGGAAGGGTTAAAGAGGGGCTTATCTAGACATCTTCTAGTTGCTTCGTAGAGCGGCTTTGCAATGAGAGAGAAGTTAGGGATCCAGATACAGAAAAAGTTTTGGAGGCCAAGGATAGACAGGAGTTCTCTTTTTATTTTTGGAAGTGTACAGTTAATTAAGGCCTGGATTCTATCTGGGGGAGTATTTTTTTGTTGGTGGAATATGGAGAGCCCCAGGTAGGTGACGTTTGTCTGTACTACTTGGGCCTTGGATCAGGATACCCAATAACCCCAAGATCCCAGGGCCCCAAGGAGCTTGGCAGTATGTTGGAGGCAGGGTTTTGGGGTTGGGCTACAAAGGAGGAGGTCATCTACGTATTGGAGGAGATGACTTGGGGCTGAGTGTCTGGAGGTCTTTTTGCAAAGCCTGTCCAAAAAAGTGGGGGCTGTCTCTGAACCCCTGGGGGAGAACTGTCCATGTTAGTTGTTGGGAAACATGCGTCTCAGGGTCTTGTCAAGTGAAGGTGAAAAGGGGTTGGGAGAGGGGGTGGAGGGGGATGGTGAAAAAGGCGTCTTTGAGATCTAATACTGTGAAGTGGGTTGCAGTCGGGGGTATGGCAGACAGAAAGGTGTAAGTGTTAGGGACTACTGGGAATGTCGGTGTGATGGCCTCATTGATTTTTCTCAGATCCTGGAGCAGTCTCCAAGAGTTTGGTCTCTTCTTTACTGCCAGAATACGGGTGTTGTGTGGTGAATGGGTAGGAATTAAGATAGAGGCCTGAAGAAGATGGTCTATGATAGGCTTAATTCCCTTGTGGGCCTCCGGGGTGAGAGTACTGTTGTTGGGTGATTATAGTCAAGGAGTCCTTTAGGGTAATGTGGACTGGGGGATGATGTTTGGCTATGGATGGGTGATCAGTGTCCCAGACTTGGGAGTCGAAGGCAGGTTGATCTAAGGGAAGGTTAGGGTTGAGGGATAAGGATGGTCTAGATGCCATCTGCATGGAGAATATAGAGACTGTATCAAGGAGGGGTATGGTAATAAAGACTCCCAATTTGGATAACAAATCTCTCCCTAGGAGTGCCATTGGCACTTAGGCATTATGAGGAATGAGTGTATGAAGGTCGATTTTCTAAATTGATAGAGTAATAGAGGGCTGATTTTTGGCCTTAAGGGAACTCCACAGACCCCCTTGATTGTGAGTTCTGAGTCTTGAGTTGGGCTAGATTAAGAAATTAAGAGAGAGAAAGCTGCCCCAGTGTCTATTATAAAGTAGGTCTTTTTTTCAGCCACTACCCTATCTACCCTAAGTTCCGAGGTCATGTCTAGGACACAGACTGGGGCGGGGGGGCTGGAACCTGGACCCCGTTATTGGAACAACTCTCATAAGGTTGGGCTGGGGTTTGGGGGAGAAGTGGGGATCTTTCCAGCGGAGCCAGGGCATCCCTGTGGACATTCCACTCTCCAAGTCTGGGAGGTGGGGACCTCCCCAGGGGTGTTAGGGCGTCCCTGGAGACAGTCTACCTCTCAGTGTCTCCACTGACCACAGGTTGGGCATGTTTTGGGGTGGAGGGCGCGGGTTCAGGCATGTTTTTGTCTAGTGTCCTGACTGGTTGCATCAGAAGCAGTGTCATGGGGGCAGGGGGAGGGTTCTTAAGATCCAGTCTGGGATGACTTGAACAGGACTGATCTCTTCTCTTAATTGCTGCTGCCAAAAGGGCATATTTAGCTTTTCTCTCACGGTCTTTTTCTGTCTTATCCTCTTCCTCTCTATTACTGAATACCTTGAATGCTTCTTCTAGAAGGTCTTTTTGGGGGGTCTCAGGGCCCTTCTCTAACTAGCGTAGTTTTCCATGAATATCGGGGGCTAACTGGCTTATGAACTGGACATGTAGGTATAGAAGTCCAGCAGAGGTGGAAGTATCTAGATTAGTGTATTTTTGGACTGCCTCAGTAAGCCGTGAAAGAAAAAGGACACGATTTTTATCTTTCTCTTGAGTCGCTTCTCTAATCTTATCATAGTTAATATGAATGAGAGAGCTTTTTAGTATTTTTTTTCTAGTAAACAGGTGATCATATGATGCAGGTACGGGATGTCAGCATCGCCTGTTTGATAAGTCCACTGTGGCTCAGTTAAAGGGACTGTATTATCAACCATTGGATTAGTCTTATCTTGGTTATGGAGCTGATCAGCATGAGTCTGGGGTGTCTGTCATATCCATTTCTTTTCATCAGGGGTTAAAGTGGTATTTAGGATGTAATAAAGATCATTTTAGGTTAGATGATATGTTCGTGTAAGATGGAGGAATTTTTTCTGTATCTAGTAGGATTTTTTGAAAAGGATCCCAGTTTTTTTTCAATTTGGCTCATATCAGAACTTGAGAAAGGCACATGAACCCATGTAGGGACCTCTGGTCCCGCTACTTCTTTGAGAGGAAATGTGTTTGCTTCAGCTCCTGGCTGATAGAGGTGGGGTGGAAATCTTTTGTGCAGTTTTGGGGTCCTCACTTTCTGTTTTGGAGGAGGAAGGGCTAGATGATGGGGTCTCATCTCCGGAAGCTTTTTCTCTGGAGTGGTAGGGAAGAAGCTCATCTGTCTGGTCAAAATTGGGGGCTAAGGGTTTTAGATTTGGATTCTTTTGTAATGGAGGGGGAGAGAGAGCCGAGGAGAATTTGATAGGTAGAACAGTCTTTGTAGAGAGAAGGACAGCTTTTAAGGTCTCAGAAGGCTCGAATTAGGGGACCTTCAACCATTTGCCATTCCGTTTGAGGAAGTTAGTGAGATCTGATAAATATTAAAATCAAAAGTCCTGAACTCAGACCAGCGGTTTTGGTTGTCTAATTGGTATTGAGGCCAGATCTGTATACAGAGTTGTTTTAAGTGGTTAACTTTGAATTCAGTGAGTGAGAATGGTCTGAGATTTTTGAGAACACATGTCAGAGAGGAATCCTCTGGGACAGATTGTCCAGACCCCATAATTGAAAGGCAAGCAGAGGCTGCTATTGGGAGCTCGAGTCATCACCCATAGTTGCAACAGGGGTTATGAGAAGAGAGCTCTGTGTCGAGGTGAAGCATCCTCCATGGTTGCCTACAGAGTGGCCCTAGGCTGGGGGTCCCCAGGACCCAGAGAGAACTGGGTTCTAGAGCACCTCTAGAACACCATCCAGATCTTACCTTAATCTAGGGGCCAGCTTGAGTGGAATGTTGCATGTAGGGTGGCCGAATGGCAAAAGGCCTCTGTCCTGGAGTTGGTCAGTCTTGTGCAAAAGAACATGTAGAGAAAAGAGGAAGAGAGAGAAAGGCCAATATTTTTGGGGTTACATGGAAAACCAATAAAGCCCTTACACAGGACTTGTACCGCTCACGAAGGCACAGGATTTCCTCTCGAGGAGGTCTTGAAAGCCCGGGTGGGAAAGTGAGCTTGGCAGGCTTCCACGCTCTGAAGAGCTGGCTGTGGAGAAGAGAAGGAACCTCAACCTCCCGGGTTTCAGCACCAAAAATGTAAGGTAAGGGAGTTAGAGAAGGCGAGGTTCAGAAAAAGAACGAGACCTGCATTTTACAGGAACAGATCACCTTTAATGAGGCGAGAAGAGGCAGCAGTCGCATTAGAGAGCTGCTGCGCTTATCCAAGAAAAGAGTAAGTATATACAGGCATGTATGTGGAAAGTTACTTTCTTAAGGGGTCCTGTTCTTCTCCAAGGTTGTTTGGAGTAGTTATCTCTTAAACGGCTTGGGCAAGGAATTTTGGAGATAGACCAGAGGCTGGACCAGCTGGGAGCTGGGCGTAATGAACCTTAATGTCCATTTTTTTCTTCGGGTGAGAGAGTTCTTTGTTTTGCATAGAATGGTGAGGAGGACCTGGAGGGGAGTTTTAACTCCAGGCTATTTTGAGCCATGTAACTTTCCTTCAAAGGGAAAGAGGAAGTTTGCCCCGTCCACTCATGTTACAAGCTTCCAAGTTACCTAATTTTCCTGCAACCATGTTAGGCTGTCATCTGTAAGCAAGTCTCTGTAGATCTGTATAATCACTGTTTCCTCCAGGACCTGTGGTGGAAAAATCTAGTACTGGCCAGCCTATGGGCCTGTAATGAGAAGAGAGGGGACCCAGAATTAGCTGTCCAGACCTGCCAGATGAGTAAATGCAACCTTATGTTATGTGGGGCCACAAATGCTGGGAGGAGAGTAGCACCCATCCCATCAGCTGTAACATTATTTAACATGATGTTTAAATGTCTTCCCTGAGTCTCTAAGATAGGAACTTCCAACAATGTCAGGATCACTCCCTGAGCACTGCTCAGACAATATGTTTATAATGGACGTCTTTAACTAGTCAATGGCATCTTTTTCCAGTTCACCGTGAGTGCCATTATTACAGACATACTGAATTTATTAGAAGGTCACATTTCCAAAATGCCTGCTATTGCCATTTTCACATCAGAGTTCTGATCTGTCTTTTTATCCTTTTGGAAATCATTTGTAATACCAGAAAGAAGCAGGCTAGACTGGATGGGACTGTGAAAAACAAACTTCAGGAATCCAGAGACTGTGGGAGTGCTGTTGTTTTCTTTTTTTTTTTTTTTTTTTTCAGGTAAGGGAACAGGATTTGAATGTAATTTAAAGCCAGCTCTATTTATGGAAGGGGAGCAAGATGAGGCCTGTACACCAAGTGAGCGGCAAAGAATGATAGTATGCTAGTCTGTCCCCTCTATAAGTGGGTGGGCATTTACTTTGCAGGGGTCCTGGAGGTGTAGGCTCCATATTATTCAAATAATATGCAGGTCAATACTTCATTAAATATTTATCCTTCCACAGTCTGTCTTTTTTTTTGCCTTGCAGATGTTGCTGAGACAATACATTGTGTTTCATTAAAAATAAATTTTAGTATATGAGTATGACTCTTTCTTACTGTCATCTTTGAGCCTCAATTTTCACATTTGCAAAATGGGAATCACACCTTGCTCTCAGGGATATCTGTTGTATGGTTTTTGTAAAGTGCTCAGCACACAAGAGGTACTGAAGGAATTAGTACACCATTTCCAGAATCCATATATGGGAACAGAACATTGTGGCTTCATTTAGCTCATCTCCCTATCTGTCCAGACCCCATTTCAACCAAAAGTTTGTTTCCTTTCACAGGGCCATCAAATTTCCTCAGATATCACTGGACTTCTCTTTGGAAACCAGCCTCTTTAATCCTGCAATGATGCCAAGAGGTAGCCCAGCAACTCACACCTTGCCTTGCTCTGAGCCACTTTCTTGTCTGGCCATCTATGATGCCTTATGCCAAAGCTGATGTGGCTCAGCACCAAGTTCAGGCACCAAGAGGGTGCTTGTTAACTGGCAGTGGCAGTTACTTCTATTCTGGGCAGTGGTTAATTTGTTGAAAATCTGTGGAAGAGTTTTCACAATTGGGGTTGGGGGAAAGCACTAAATAGAAATATGAACTCTTCTAAGGTGCATTCAAAGACACTTCTAACCTCTAGTTTCATAAAAACCTCAGGCTCCTCTGTTGCTTTCTTAGCATGGGTTTTATCCAGAAGGTGGCCATCACAGAACCTGAATTTCATTCACCAAAGGTTAAAAGAAAATCCACATTTCTTTGTGGTTGGAAACTAAAGTGTGTAGTCTTTAGAGGGCATGTTGACATTTTAAAGACTTTTTGTTTATCCCTGTAATTGGTGAAATTACTTTAAAGCTGTGAAAGATGGGGGTCATGATAATTTCCTACCCAGTGAAAACCTGAGGCCTGAGATACTTAGAAAAATCTGTCCTGAGCCCATGTTCTTCCACCAAGTGACATGATGATGATCAAATTGGCTTATTTCCTAGTCAAAACAATTGTGAAACTTAAGAATAACCGTGATGCCTTCTTCCCCTTCCATACACACTTGTTCCCACTGCCCATCAAAGTCATCTTGGCTGACTTCTTTGGAGGCAGGGGTCAAGAAAACCTAAATGAATGGTTTAATAGGTAAATCTGCTGTGTATTGGCACTTAAAACTAAGTCACAAGGTTGAGGATTCCAAAAAGGTGACTCTCCAGTTGGTGACAGTTTCATAAATCAGGGCTCTCATGGAAAGCGAAGGTAATCCTCCACTGAATTTGAGATGGAATCTGGCTTGCTGGTTCTTTCCCAGGAATTCATTCCCAGGCCAGCCATGTCACTTAGGCTCATGAGACAGTACTTCCGTGAATGTCTACTCACGTGTGGGAATGTTAATGTTCTATAAATTCTTGCTGCAAAGTATTCCGTTGGATACATACCACAAGTGGGATTGCTGGACTATATGATAATTCTGTTTTAAACTTTTTGAGGGATTTTCATACTGTTTTCCATAGTAGCTGTACCAATTTAATCTTTTTTTTTCCAATTTAATCTTGAACTAAATGAGTTTCATGAGTGGTTCTCTGGCCACTTTTGAATGTTGGTTCTTTTCAGGAGAAGTACTGTAGAGTTTAGAGGCTCAAAGCAGGAAGGGCTTCCCTCAGGAAAGATGGAATGACTAACTATGTATGGACCTTCGTTGGGGTGCCTAAAGCCTAGAGGTGGGGAAGGGGCTGGGAAGAGTGAGCCTCTATAGAGCTGTTCTCAGAGCACAAGGAGAAAGCTAGACAGGAGGACATAGGCCCTCAATGTGAAAGGTGTATTGGACTTTCTCTGGTCAAGTGTCTCCTACCTATTTCTCAATCCCTGGTACTGCCTGGGATCATTGTAGCAAGGGTACCGAAAATATAGTGCACATCGCTGAGTGTGACATGAGAGTGGATTACTTTCTGACAAAGGTGAGACTTTCATGATGAAAGCTTTACCCTATGTTACAGCATTCCTCAGAATTCTGGACTTCACTGTTAGAGATGTTCTTGTGTTCCTGATTTAGTCTGTGTACTGCCTTAGGCTGTGAAAAGCTGCTCAGGAAAGGTGGCTTTTCCCCCTCCTATACTGTGGCCTAGAGCAGTAATCTGAGGGAGTCTCCTGGGAAGTGCCCACTGATGTTGACTACACTTGGTTGAGTGGTCTCATTCAACTCCTATATTGAGACTACCTGTGGCCATAAAGAGGCAAATGAAAGTGAGTTGTGGTTGCTGGTGCTTCACTTCTTCCTTCAACACTCACACATCTCAGGTGCCTTGGTAAAGTCCTAAAGAAGCCGTATATTGGTCGATGAGCCTGGATGTACAGGAACCTCCCGAGTCAGGTACTCCAGCTGGAGGATCAAGCCCTTATATTCCTCTTGGTGGAGAGGGCTACACCCCCAGGCTGTAGCTGTTTCTGCCCTCCCCCCATGCTGCGTATCTGCTAGAAATACTTTCTGCTTGGTGGTGGCTCCTCTTCCATTTGGGTCTTCCTGTTTGTGGGGGTGACATTGCCTCAAGGGGACCTTCTATGCACTCTCAAGGAATAAGGTGTTGTTGGTACAACAGTGGAGGGACAGTTATGCATTTTTTGTGATGGTGTGCTACTGGAGTGGTGGAGAGGAAAGGGGAGCTCAATTTGGGGAGGGAAAAGGTCCAGTGGTTTCCCCATTTCAGGCTTTTGCTTTCTCTTAATTAGGAAAATTTGGGCCCAGCAGGGCTTTGAGGAGGCTCTGAGAGTATAAGGAAAGACTGACAGTGGGGAGGACAAGTGTCTTTGGTGTGATGATTGTGGTGGACATTGTGGGTCCAAGGCTCTTTCTCCTGTCTCCTTCCTCCATTCTTGTGCCCTTCCCTTGGGTTAGCATAGCTGAGGGACAGAAGATAACAATGCACCCTGATGGATATACTATAAGAAAATATGGCTTTCTTATAAACTAGGACACTTATTATGGGGTCAGGATTATTTTCCATTTTCCCAAGAGAATTGTGATTTTTGTCTGCAAGTGAAGGCTTTGCTGTCTCTTCCTTGTTCTGTTGTCTAGACCTGTGAAAAATGGCTGTTGTGGAAGGGGAGTTCTTTTCCCTGCTGTACTGTTGCACAGTATATAATCTAAGGGAGTTCTGAGAAGGAACTGCTGTTGCTTACACTATTTATTTTTTTTTTCTCCAGAGATATTTTTCACCCTTTTCCTGTAGCTTTATGGGCTCTTAGTCACTGCTTTTGTTGGCAGATCCCTGAAGGAAAACATTTGGTTTGTCAAATTACCAAGAAGCTTATTTAACTTACAGAAAAGATTTGCATACATTGCAGAGAGTCAGAAATGGCAACCCACTCCAGTATTCCTGTCTGGAGATTCCCAGGGACAAAGGAGCCTGGTGGGCTGCCGTCTACGGGGTCGCAAGGAGTCGGACATGACCGAGGTGACTTAGGAGCATCAGAGTCAGACAAAGAACTGGCACATATTCCAAAGTTTTTTAGGAAAGGCAAGAAAGAAGGCCTTATCCCTCTTCAATATGAGCAATTTAATTGTCCTTATTTTAGTTTCCCTTACAATATGCTCTGGAGAGATACCAGGTCCCCTGGGTATCTGCATCCTCCCTCCAAGTACTGATTGTAAAGTCCTGGCCATAGTCAGACCTGTGCAGAGAAATTCCCCATGAGGAACTTGTGAAAACAGCACCTGAAGGACAAGTACAAAGTGTGAGTGACTACTTATCCTTTAGCTGCTTTTTACCCATACATATGTCCTCAGAGGGAATTCTCTGTGATCAATAGGATCACTGGGGATGAGGATTAAAACTACAAACCTTGTTTAGAGATGGTTTAAATCACTCTGCTGATCTCAGCAGTCGGTTGGCATGTGGAGTTGAACTTTGTCTCTCACTGTCCCTTTCTCAAGTGCTCCGAAGGAGCAGAGATTTGATCTCTGATTGGCAGAGGTCTGATTTCTGTGTCTTGTGGTGCACAGGACCTGCTAGAATACTTGATAGGAGGCAAGAACTCAGATCCTGCAGAGTTTTAGTTATGGAATTTTAGTGCAGCTCCGTCAAAAAGAGTGGACAGGATGAGCAAAATATGTGCATTCCTATACAATTTGAAAGGTCTCTTCATCCCTCTGGATTTAAATTTGCCCTCCCAGTCTACTATGCTGATTCCAGCATGCGCATAAAATGGGTTACTGAGTGTCACCAGCCAGGCCACCTCACAGTTTAGATTTGAGCTGGCTTTCTGAGCTTCCTTCACCTCTCCTTATTCATGCGCAAGCCTACTGTACTACTTCTTATCAGCTTTGGAAAAGAACAGCAGTGGGCTCACTTCAGTGAATCCTAAGGTGATTCACTGGTTTACTCAGCCTCTCCATCAGTCAGACAAAGCACCTTCCAGAATGCTGAAAGGCCTGTTGTAGGTTTTCCTCTAGTAGGTGGTCAGAGTACTAAGTGACAAGATATAGGATATGGTTAAAGCCAGGAACCAAGCACCTGTGTATCTCTTCCAGACCCCAGAACTGACGTGTACTGAAAATGCTGAGGGTAGATCTTATTCCATCATGTTTTTATTACCAAATAATAATAATAAATTATGAAGGTAGTATTAAACTTCAGAGTGTATGGGTGTATTTATGGTATAGATTATGGAGATGCTTTATGGATGTGTAATCTCCAGACTCATTAGATCGTATACATTAAATGTGTACATTTTTTTGTATGTCAGTCATTCTCAAAACCTTAATAAAGGGGTTTTAAAATAGTGAAAAAAAAAAAAAAAGACCCTTCCATGATCACATGGGGAATCCCGCCCATGGCAAAGGTCATGAGAAAGAGGCCTGCTGGGCAAAGGCGAGATCAGGCCTCAAGGGGCCCCCCTTCTTGAACATCTACCCCCAAACTAGAATCTGTCTATTTTATTATTTCATGACTTTCACCAACTCCTCTGACATTAACAGTGGGCTATCCCCAACCACCTTTTTCTGGAGAAAATCAACTTAGGGCTCTAGCTAATAAGTCTCCTGGACATGAGAGGAATATTTCAAATCAAACCCCATCTGTTAGCATTCTAGTTTGCTTGGCAGGCTTATCCAGACTCTTGCAGCTACGCATATGATTGTTCACAGCCTCCCAACTGTGAGAGGCACAGGAAGCCTAAAACATAGAACCTTTCAAAGAGTTAAAAGTTATTAGAGTAGTGCTGGTGTAGGATTTCATTATTGGGCCAATGCTTGTTGCTAAGTTACCATATCTCTTATCCACTGTGCACCTGGGAGTGCATTAGTTAACATAGTTGGAATGTAAGAAAAACAAGTGTAGCCTTGAAATTAACCACATCCAACTTTTGAGCTAATTGGTTCTTTCTTGTAACTCACTGCACCATTGCTCCCTGAGAAATGTAACTCTTTAACATTTTCTGAGGCTGACATAGATTAGAAATATAAAGAAAAAACATTTCAAGGGAAAATAAGTTTTCTGGTTGAGCAGCCTTTATCAAAAGAGGGTTATAAAATGTTCACAGGCCTCCAAGGCCAGAAGATAATGTACACAATATTGTTTATGGGAAAGGTATGCAGAAAAAAATCCTGGTTTTGATAAAGACAAAACAGATGTAATGTTTAGGCTGACTCTGTATGACTTTGCATCTTTCATTCCCCTCTATGTACAAATTAATGTATAAAAGTCCCTTTTAAAAAATAAAATAAGGGGCTTCACTCACTGAAGAAGCTTGGTCACCCCATGTTTTTTTCTTTTTTTCTCTCTTTCTCTCTCCCTCTCCCTCCCTCTCTTTTTCAGGCTGATCCCTTGGAACACAGAGGCTCTCTGTGTTCACTTTCCTGCCTGGGCTTCTAAGACTTTATTAGCTTTCTGTGTAAACCAAGAAATATCAGCCTCTTTCTCTCCTCTATTCCTCTCTCATTCATTTATTCATTCATTCATTCACCTACGCCATTTATCCTTCGGGTTCCCCTGGATCCTGCAGGGGCTGGACCCTGGCAGAGTGCCCCCCCCTCAAGTGTTTTTAGATTTTAGAACTGAGAGGGAAGAATGTTTCTCCTTGGGGAAATGGGTGATGCCATTTACGGCTTCTGTATTATGGTTTTGCCTTGGTTTTTCTTTGTAAACTTAGTATTTGTATTGGTGGAATATAAGGTTAACCTTTAGTCTGTAGGATTTTGAATTTCATAGAATCACAGCCGTTCTACAGAATTCATCAACTTCACGCGGAGGACTTCGCCTCAAGGAGTGACCCTGTGACATCAGTGAGTTGTCATTTGAGCAGAAATTGACTTTGGGGTATCGTGCCTTTGTGAATGGCTTGGACTTTGGGTTGTTTTCATTTTTTATAATATGTGCTTTTGTGCTTACTCAAGAAATCTTTAAAAATATTGTACCCATGGGGACACGTCAAAGTGCGTGTGTACTGTATTTGTATTCCACAGGGTGGAAGGCACTGTCTCAGGCTCATTGGTCTCTCTAGCAGGCCTCTTTTCTCCGAGACCTTCCCACAGCCTTCTTTTTTCTGTGTCACTGAGTTTCCTGGCCATAGCTACTTGATTTGGTATACTTTTCATCTTATCCTAGTGGGGCCAAGAATACTTTTGTTATATTTTGGGACTAGACCCGCAAGAATGAGTGCGCACCTACAAAGGTTCACTAGCAACTTTTTACTGCACAGAATATAAAAAGACATACTGTTGGGACTTCCCCAGCAGTCCGGTGGTTAAGACTCCGTGTTTCTAATATAGGCGGGGACGNTGAGCTAGCCTCATTTCTGTGTCTTTAAAACATATTTGTTGCTTAAGTTTCTTGTATTTTGTTAAATACTTGTGTTCTTCCAATAAAATTCATTTGCTTCAGAAGATCTCACTTTCATGTTTTTTCTATTTGCAATGAACACCAGCACGATCAAGGAAGCTGCAGCTCTGTCATGTGCATTGTCACATGAACTGGGGCAGAGCTCTAAGCTCTGGAGTCTGATGGCTTAAGAACAGGAGCTGGTGGCAAGAGGATGGGGTCTCTAGCACATGCTAAAAGTTCCCCTCTCTGTTAAGCTCTCCCCTTTGTTTAGGGAAGTATTCCCCTTAATGCTACTCAGTTGTGTCCAACTCTGTGTGACGCCATAGACTGTAGCTCACCAGGCTCCTCTGTCCATGGAATTCTCCAGGCAAGAATACTGGAGTGGGTTGTCATTCCCTTCTCCAGGGGATATTCAGTGGATGTGATGTCAGATATAGTGGGTGTGATGTCAGAAATAGTTGTTGTGTTCTCATACACACAGTGTGTGTTATGTCATGTATAGCGGATAAGATATCATAAACATAGTGGGTGTTATGTCATAGATATGGTGGCTGGGATGTCACATGTATAGTAGATGTGATGTCATATATAGTGGGTGTGATGTCACACATACAGTGGGTGTGATGACACAAATACAGTGGATGTGATATCAGATATAGTGAGTGTGATGTCAGAAATAGTCGTGTTCTCATACACACAGTGTGTGGTATGTCATATATAGTGGATAGTGTTCTAGTTTCATTCTTTTACAAGTGGTTGACCAGTTTTCCCAGCACAACTTGTTAAAGAGATTGTCTTTTCTCCATTGTATATTTGTGCATCCTTTTTCAATGATAAGGTGTCCATAGGTACATGGATTTATCTCTGGGCTTTCTGTTTTTTCCACTAATTTATATTTCTGTCTTTGTGCCAGTACCATACTGTCTTGATTACTGTAGCTTGGTAGTATACTTTGAAGTCAGACAGGTTGATTCCTCTGGTTCCATTCTTCTTTCTCCAGATTGCTTTGGCTCTACAAGTTTTTTTTCCATACATATTATGAAATTATTTGTTCTAGTTCTGTGAAAAATACCATTGGTAGCTTGATAGAGATTGCATTAAATCTATAGATTACTTTGAGTAGTATACTCATTTTCACTCTATTGATTCTTCTGATCGATGAATATGGTATATTTCTCTATCTATTTGTGTCATCTTTGATTTCTCTCATCAGTGTTTTTTGGTTTTCTATATATAGCTGTTTTTGTTTTCTCTTTAGGTAGATTTATTCCTAAGTATTCTTTTCACTGCAATGGTGAAAGTGNTTTTTCATTGTTAGTATATAGGAATGCAAATGATTTCTGTGTATTAATTTTGTATCCTGCAACTTTACTATATTCGTTGATTAGCTCTAGTAATATTCTGGTGGTGTCTTTATGGTTTTCTATGTAGAGGATCATGTTATCTGCAAACAGTGAGAGTGTTACTTCTGCTTTTCCAATCTGGATTCCCATTAATTTCTTTTTCTTCTCTGATTGCTGTGGCTGAAACTTCCAAACCTATGTTGAATAGAAGTGGTGAGAGTGGGCACCCTTGTCTTTTTCCTGATTTTAGGAGAAATGCTTTCAGTTTTTCACCATTGAGGAATATGTTTACTGTGGGTTTATCATATATGGTTTTTATTATGTTGAGGTATGTTCCTTCCATGCCTGCTATCTGGAGGGTTTTTATCATAAATGGATGTTGAATTTTGTCAAAGGCTTTCTCTGCATCTGTGGAGATAATCATGTGGTTTTTATTTTTCAGTTTGTTAATGTGGGGTCTTACATTGATTGATTTGCAAATACTGAAGAATCCTTGCATCCCTGGGATAAAGTCAGTTGGTCATGATGTCTGATCTTTTTAATATGTTGTTGGATTCTGTTTACTAGACGTTTGTTGAGGATTTTTCATCTATGTTCATCAGTGATATTGGCCTCTAGTTTTCTTTTTCTGTGGCATCTTTGTCTGGTTTTGGTTTTAGGGGGATGGTGGCTTCATAGAATGAGTTTGGGAGTTTGCCCTCCTCTTCAATTTTCTGGAAGAGTTTGAGTAGGATAGGTGTTAGTTCTTTTCTCAATTCTTTGTAGAATTCACCTTTGTAACCATCTGGTCCTGGGCTTTAGTTTTTTGGAAGATTTTTTATTACAGTTTCTTTTTGCATGCTTGTGATGGGTCTGTTAAGATTTTCTATTTCTTCCTGGTTCTGTTTTGGGAGGTTATATTTTTCTAAGAATTCATCCATTTCTTCCAAGTTGTCCATTTTATTGTCATATAACTGCTGATAGTAATCTCTTATAATCCTTTGTATTTCTGTGTTGTCTGTTGTGATTCCTCCATTTTCATTTCTAATTTTGTTGATTTAATTCTTCTCCTTTTTTTTTTTTTTTTTTGACGAGTCTGGCTAATGATTTGTCTACTTTATTTATCTTCTCAAAGAACCAGATTTTAGTTTTGCTGATTTTTGCTATAGTCTCCTTTGTTTCTTTTTCATTTATTTCTGCCCTAATTTTTATGATTTCTTTCCTTCTATGAACAGTTGGGTTTTTCACTTCTTCTTTTTCTAGTTGCTTTAGCTGTAAAGTTAGGTCATTTATTTGTTTTTTCTCTTGTTTCTCAAGGTAAGCTTTTATTGCTATTAACCTTCCCCTTAGCACTGATTTTACTGAATCCCATAGGTTTTGGGTTGTCGTGCTTTCATTTTCATTTGTTTCTATGCATATTTCTTCTACTATTTGTTGGTTATTCAGAAGTGTGTTGTTTAGCCTCCATATGTTTGTATTTTTAATAGATTTTTTTCCCTGTAGTTGACATCTAATCTTAACACATTGTGATCAGAAAAGATGATGGAAATTATTTCAATTTTTTTTCAATTTACCAAAGCATGATTTATGGGCCAGGATGTGATCTATCTGGAGAATGTTCAGTGTGCTGTTGAGAAAAAGGTCAAGGCCATTGTTTTGGCGTGAAATGTCCTATAGATATCAATTAGGTCTAACTGGTCCATTGTATCATTTAAAGGTTGTGTTTCCTTGCTAATTTTCTTTTTGGTTGATCTATCCATAGGTGTGAGTGGGGTATTAAAGTCTCCCATTATTATGTGTTACTGTTAATTTCCCCTTTCCTACTTGTTAACATTTGCCTTGCGTATTGAGGTGCTCCTATGCTGGGTGCATATATGTTTATAATTGTTATATCTTCTTCTTGGGTTAATCCTTTGATCATTATGCAATGTCCTTCTTTGTCTCATTTCATGTTCTTTATTTCAATGTCTATTTTATCTGATATAAGTATTGTTATTCCTGCTTTCTTTTGGTATCCATTTACATAAAATATCTTTTCCAACACTTCACTTCACTCTGTATGTGTCCTTTTGTTTGAGGTGGGTCTCTTGTAGACAGCATATATAGGGGTTTGTATTTGTAACCATTTTATGATACATCTTTTGTCACCTATCACTCCATTTGTCCATCCCTCTATCCAATCATCAATCGATCATTTTCCTTGGTGCATTGTGGCAAATTATAGACATCAGTATGTGTCTTCTTAAGTATTTCAGAGAGCATGCCATTAAGTAGTGAGCCGTATTTGTTTACAGCAATTTTCTTTGGATATAAACTTTACATACAATGAAATATACCAATCTTTTTTTTCCCAATCATATTACTTTTTAATTGAGTTGGACAGAGTTGGACACGACTGTAGTGACTTAGCAGCAGCAGCAGCATGCCTAGGAATGGAATTTCTAGATCAGATGATAATTCTAGTTTTACTCTTCTGAGGAACTTCCATAGTTGTCAATAGTGGCTGCACCAACTTACATCCCCACTTACAGTGTAGGAGGGTTCCCTTTTCTCCACATCCTCTTCATCTTTATTATTTGTAAACTTTTTGATGGTGACCATTATGACTGGTGTGACATGATACCTCATTGTAGTTTTGATTTGCATTTCTCTAATAATTAGGGATATCAAGCATATTTTCATGTACCTCTTGGCCATCTGTATGTCTTCTTTGGATAAATGTCTATTTAGATCTTCTGCCCATTTAAAAAAATATTTATTTATTTTTGCCTGGACTGTGTCTTCCTTTCTGGGCTTGCACTTTTCTCTAGTTGTGAGTGGGGGCTACTCTCTAGTTGCAGTATGAGGAGTTCTCATTGTGGTGGCTTCTCTTGTTGCAGAGCAGGGGCTCTAGGGCATGCAGGTTTCAGTTGCTGTAGTTTGTGGGCTCAGTAGTTGTGGTGCATGGGCTTAGTTGCCCCTTGGCATGTGGAATCTTCGCAGAGGAGGGATCAAACCCATGTCCCCTGCATTGGCAGTGGGATTCTTAACCAGTGGACCACTTGGCATGTCTTTGGCCATTTTTTCATTCAGTTGTTTGGTTTTTTGATATTGGGCTCCATGACCTTTTTTGTACTTTGAAGATGAATCCTTTGTTACTTTGTTTGCAAATAATTTCTCTCATTCTGAGACTTGTGTTTTAATTTTGTTTACAGTTTCTTTTTTGTTGTTGTTTTTGCAAAAGTCTTAAAGTTTAATTATGTCCCATTTGTTTGTTTTTATTTCCATTAGTCTACAAGATGGCTCAAAAAAGATCTGTGATTTATGTCAAAGAGTGTTTTTCCTGTTTTTCTCTAAGAGTTTTATAGTGTCTGGTCTTACATTAAATCTTTGATTCATTTTGAGTTTATTTTTGTGCATGATGTCAGGTAGTATTCTTTTTGCATGTACGTGTCCAGTTTTCCTGGAACAACTTATAGAAGACACTGTCTTTACTCTATTGTATGTTATAACATTCTTTGATATAGATTAGGTGACCATAGGCATATAGATTTATCTCTGGGCTTTCCTTCTCATACCATTGATCTATATTGGTGTTTTTGTGCCAATATCATACTCTATTGATTACAGTAGTTATGGAGTATAGTCTGACATCAGGGAGCCTGATTCCTCCAGCTCTGTTTCTATTTCTCAAGATTGCTTTGACTAATTGGGATCTTTTGTGTTTCTACACAAATTTAAAAATAAATTGTTCTAATTCTGTGAAAAAATGGTATTGTATTTTGATAAGAATTGTACTGAATCTATGGATTGCTTTGGGTAGTATAGTAATTTTCACAATATTGANGGATTGCTTTGGGTAGTATAGTAATTTTCACAATATTGATTCTTCTCATCCAAGAACATGGTTTGTCTCTCCATCTGTTTGTGTGATCTTTCAATATTTTCATTATAGACTTCTGAGTACAGGTCATTGCCAAGGAAAAGGCACACAATGTACTTTTCAATTCAGTTCAGTTCAGTTCAGTTGCTCAGTCATGTCCAACTCTTTGTGACCCCATGAATTGAAGCACACCAGGCCTCCCTGTCCATCACCAACTCCCAGAGTTCACTCAGACTCACATCCATCGAGTTGGTGATGCCATACAGCCATCTCATCCTCTGTTGCCCTCTTCTCCTCCTGCCCCCAATCCCTCCCACCATCAGGGTCTTTTCCAATGAGTCAACTCTTCTCATGAGGTAGCCAAAGTACTGGAGTTTCAGCTTTAGCATCATTCCTTCCAAAGAACACCCAGGTCTGATCTCTTTTAGAATGGACTGGTTGGATCTCCTTGCAGTCCAAGGGACTCTCAACAGTCTTCCCCAACACCACAGTTCAAAAGCATCAATTCTTCAGCGCTCAGCTTTCTTCACAGTCCAACTCTCACATCCATACATGACCACTGGAAAAACCATAGCCTTGACTAGACAGTCCTTTGCTGGCAAAGTAATGTCTCTGCTTTTTAGTATGCTATCTAGGTTGGTCTAATTCTGTGAAAAACCGTATTGTATTTTGATAAGAACTGTACTGAATCTGTGGATTGCTTTGGATAGTATAGTGATTTTCACAATATTGATTCTTCTCATCCAAGAACATGGTTTGTCTCTCCATCTGTTTGTGTGATCTTTCGTTTTTTTCATTATAAACTTCTGAGTACAGGTCATTGTCAAGGAAAAGGCACACAGTGTATTTTTATTTATGTCTAAATCAGTGAAACAAAATATGCACTGCAAAGTACAAACTTTCTTAGCTTGAAAAGTACAAAGTCTTCTTATATTGAAGAAGAAACCTAAAACATCTTAATTATCAGTTATTTTGATACTATGGACCAAAGAAAATAAAATTACATTATTTGGGGCTACTTAAACTGTATCTTTCACAGATATTTCTTCTTACACTTTTACAACCATTATTATTCCCTTTCATTTATGAATGTAACACGAAATTTGTTCTATTGAGTGGGTGTTAAAAATTATTCCTCTCTCGAGTGTGGAACAAACAGTTTACAGTACTGTCGAGAGACTTTTACTGCCGAAAACCTCTTATAATTCAGCTCTACTCTCTAGGTTTTTATTATAATTTAGCTCTACTGTCTAGGCTTTTTGTGTCACTTCGTTTAGGCTGAGGGTTTTCTCATATATTTCTAGTAGCTTCAGAGTTTCTGTTAGGAAAGTGTGTTGTTATTTAGTTGCTCAGTCGTGTTCAACCCATGGACTGTAAGTGCACCAGGCTCCTTTCTCCACAGGGATTCTCCAGGCAAGAATACTGGAGTGGGTTGCCAAGCTCTTCTCCAGGGGATCTTCCTGACCCAGAGATGGAACTTCCATCTGCCAAGGCTCCTGCATTGCAGGTGGATTCATTACCACTGAGCCAAAATATATGTTGTCTACAAGAAACCCACTTTAATTATGAAGATTTATAATCAGTGTAAAGATGGAGAAGCCCAGTGAAAGTGAGTGAAGTCACTCAGTCGTTTCCGACTCTTTGCGACCCCGTGGACTGTAGCCCACCAGGCTCCTCTGTCCATGGGATTCTCCAGGCAAGAATACTGGAGTGGGTTACCATTTCCTTCTCCAGGAGAATCTTTCCGACCCAGGGATCGAACCCAGGTCTCCTGCATTGCAGGCAGACGCTTTAACCTCTGAGCCACCAGGGAAGCCCTGGAGAAGCCCAAATAAGCATTTGTCTTTTACCAGTTAATAATAAGAGAAATCCTTCATTTTATTTTGCCTTCATTTATTTGTTTTTTATGACACTCTTTCTTAAATCATAGTTTATCCTTAATATCATCTTATTCTGTGTAAATAAGTGCTTTTCACATTTCTTACATACCAGATATCTGCTAAGAATGAATTCCCCAATTTTTTGTTCCTATGAGAATATCTACTTCTCCTTTATATTTGAAAGATGATTTTCGTGGACATAGAAGCTAAGTTCAGTAGTTTTTTTTAAAGAAAACTATTTATTGGCATGTTGTTCATGTACCATGAATTTACCAGTTAAACTGTATGATTCATTGATTTGTAATTTCTTCATAGGTTGCATAACCATAGCCATTCCCTCATTCTAGAATATTTTCATCAATCCAAAGGGAAATACTTCCCAGTTGTCAGACATTTTCCATTTCCCACTTC
>SJYQ01007179.1:6820-16966 GCA_006410935.1 Redunca redunca
CGACCTTATTTTTCAAAACAGAATCATTTATAGTTACAAATTTTTCTTAGTATACTGTAACTGTATACAACACATTTTTATATGCTTTTTTTCTATTCTTCCTATGATTTGTTTTGTGACTCATAGGTTAAAGAAGAAATCACATGGGATGTAGAAATAAACTATTGATTATTTTGTCTAATTTCCAAATATTTGAAATTTGCAAGTTTTTTTTTTGTTGTTGTTGTTATTACTGATTTCTGGTTTAATTTCATTATGTTCAGAAAACGTTATTAAATTATTCTAAACTTTTTGGCTTGTTTTATGGCTCTTCATAGCCCACTCCAGTGTTCTTGCCTGGAGAATCCCAGGGATGGCAGAGCCCGGGGGGCTGCCGTCTGTGGGGTCGCACAGAGTTGGACACAACTGAAGCGACTCAGCAGGAGCAGCAGCAGCAGCATGGCTCTTCATATTGTATACTTGGTGAATGTTCCACATGAATTTGAAAATAATTTATATTCTGCTCTTTATGCATGTAGTAATTCTATAAATGTCAGGTCAAATTGGTTGATAGTGTTGTTTAAGTCTTCTGTATGAGTTCAGTTCAGTTCAGTTGCTCAGTTGTGTCTGACTCTTTGTGACCCCATGAACTGTAGCACACCAGGCCTCCTTGTCCATCACCAACTCCTGGAGCTTACTCAAACTCATGTCCATTGAGTTGGTGATGCCATCCAGCCATCTCATCCTCTGTCATCCCCTTCTCCTCCTGACCTCAATCTTTCCCAGCATCAGGGTCTTTTCTAATGAGTCAGTTCTTCACATCAGGTGGCCAGAGTATTGGAGTTTCGGCTTCAGCATCAGTCCTTCCAGTGAATATTCAGGACTGATTTCCTGTATATTTACTGATATATCTGTGTACCTCTATTAATTATTAAGAGGAGTATTGGAATCACAAATACTATACTACAACTATAGTAGTATATTTTCCTATATCTCCTTTCTGTTCTTATATGCTTTAATGGTACATTTTTAGGCATATACACTTCAGGATGTAGTCTTGAGGTACTCACCTTTCATCATTATGAAATGTACTCTTTTTATCTCTGGGAATATCCTAATATTCTGAAGTCTATTTGTCTAATATTAATGTAGCCATTTATCTTTCTTATAACTTGTGTTGGTATGATACTTTTCTATCCTTTTAATTTTATCCTCTCTATCTGTTTACTTTAATTAATTAATGTGGCTATGCTGGGTCTTTGTTGCTGTGCTCAGACTTTGTCTAGTTGTGGTAAGTGGGAGCTACTTTCTAGTTGCAGTTGGGCTTCTAATTCCAGTGGCTTCTTTTGTTGTGGAACATGGGCTCTAGGTGCTCAGTAGTTGTGGCCCACGGGCTTAGTTCCCTCATAGCAGGTGGAAACTTCCTGGATCAGGGATCCAATACATGTTTCTTGTATTGGTAGGTGGATTCTTAACCACTGGACCACCAGGGAAGTCCCCTAAAGTGCTTTGCTTATAGTCACTTATAGTTGGCTCTCTCCTTCTCTCCTTTTTTTTTTTTTGTCTAGTCTGATGTTTTTGTTTGTTTGTTTGCCACAGTGGGGGAGGGGGACATGCTGTGCAGCTTGCCAAATCTCAGTTTCTTCCACCAATCAGGGGCGCTGGACTCTAACCATTAGGCCACCAGGAAACTCTCTGATGATTTCTGTTTCTTAATTAGTTCATATAGTTAATTGACATTTAATGTAATCATCACTGTGATTAAGTTAACATTTTGCTATTTATTTTGTATTTTTTCATCTCTTTTTTGGGGCTTGTTTTCCCTCACACTTTACCTGACTTCTTTTAAATTAACTTAGGGGTGTGTGTGTGTTTAGTTGTTTTATTTAATCCTGTTTGCTAGCTTCTCCGCTACTTCTCTCTTTAATTTCATTGCAGTTTGCTGTGGAGTTTACAGTATATATCTTTATTATAATTTACCCTCAAATAATATTATACCACTTAATGTATAATGTTGTAATGTATACTGCTGCTGCTGCTAAGTCGATTCAGTCGTGTCCGACTCTGTGTGACCCCATAGACGGCAACCCACCAGGCCCCCCGTCCCTGGGATGCTCCAGGCAAGAATACTGGAGTGGGTTGCCATTTCCTTCTCCAGTGCATGAAAGTGAAAAGTGAAAGTGAAGTCGCTCAGTTGTGTCCGACTCCTAGAGACCCCATGGACTGCACCCTACCAGGTTCCTCTGTCCATGGGATTTTCCAGGCAAGAGGACTGGAGTCAGTTGCCATTGCCTTCTCCATTGTAATGTATGAGTTGGCTTAAAACTCAGCATTCAGAAAACTAAGATCATGGCATCTGGTCCCATCACTTCATGGCAAATCGATGGGGAAACAGTGGAAACAGTGACAGACTTTATTTTTGGGGGCTACAAAGTCACTGCAGATGGTGACTGCAGCCGTGAAATTAAAAGATGCTTGCTCCTTGGAAGAAAAGCTATGACCAACCAAGACAGCTTATTAAAAAGCAGAGACAAAATAAAATAAAATAAAAAGCAGAGACATTACTTTGCCAACAATGGTCCATCTAGTCAAGGCTATGGTTTTTCCAGTAGTCATGAATGGCTGTGAGAGTTAGACTATAAAGAAAGCTGAGCACCGAAGAATTGATGCCTTTGAACTGTGGTGTTGGAGAAGACTCTTGAGAGTCCTTTGGACTGCAAGGAGATCTAACCAGTCCATCCTAAAGGAGACCAGTGCTGGATATTCAGTGGAAGGACTGATGCTGAAGCTGAAACTGCAATACTTTGGCCACCTGATGCGAAGAACTGACTCATTGTAAAAGACCCTGATGCTGGGAAAGATTGAGGGCAGGAGGAGAAGGGGACAACAGAGGATGAGATGGTTGGATGGCATCACTGACTCAATGGACATGAGCTTGAGTAAACTCCGGGAGTTGGTGATGGACAGGGAGGCCTGGCATGCTGCAGTTTACTGGGTTGCAAAGAGTTGGACACGGCTGAGCAACTGACCTGAACTGAATGTAGAATGTGATAACCTTAAGTTGTATACTTTAACTTGTCATATAGTAGTATGCTTCTCTTGGTAATAAATTTTGTCAGTTTATATTTGTCTGAAAATGTCTTTTTTCCACCTTCCTATTTCAAACATTTTTGCTGGGTGTAGAATTCTTGTTGAATAGTTATTTTCTTTCAGCAGCTAACAACTTATTAGATTGTCTTCTAGTTTGGCTTTTATTTATTTGTTTGTTTAGGGAGTCATCATTTATTACTGTCTTTATTCCCTTTGCCATTTTTCTTTATCTGCTTTTGGAGTTTTCTCTTTTATCTTTGATCTCAGTAGTTTATTGTTATATTCCTTAGTGATAATGTGGTGATGTTAACGGTGGTTTATGTGGGGTAATCTTGCTTGAAGTTTATCTTCTTAGGCCTGTGGATTGATTTTTTAAAAAATAAAATTTGGAGTATTTTAAGTCAGTATTGCTTTAATATTTTCCTACTTTGTTTTCTGTTTTCTCCTTTTTCTAGTACTTCAATTATACATGTGTTTTTAAATAATCTTTTACAAGTTTATTTATGTAAATATTTTAATTTATTTATTTGGCTGCACTGGGTCTTAGTTGTGGCATGCAGGATCTCTGGTTGTGGCACATGGGACTGTACCCAGGCCCCCTGGGTTGGGAGTGCGGTACTGGACCAACAGGCAAGTCCTATACACGTGTTAATAGTTATATTTAATATCTTATTTGTCCTTTGATTCTTTTTTTTTCTTGCCTGTTTCTCTTTTTGCTTCAATTTGTATAGGTTCTATTTCCTCAGTTTCAGGTTCACTGATCCTTTTGTTAGGCTCATACAATGAATTTTAAAATTTCAGATACTGCATTTTTCAGCTATAAAAGTTTCATATAATTTTAAAAATAGTTTATGTATTTCTCTTTGTCATATTCATGTTTGTTTTTTTTAATCCTTGAACACATTTGTAATAGGTATTTTAAATCCTCGTCTACTAGTTCTGCTGTTCATCATTTCTAGGTCTGATGTTTTTCCCCTGGTGTTGGGTCACATTTTCCTGATTTCTTTGCATGGAAAGTAATTACATAAATATGTTAATCTATAGCTGTATCTGCTTAGGGGGAAAAAAATACCTTAAAAGCAATCTCCAATGTAAAGAATAGTTTCAAGTACACTGCAAATAACTTTTTTTTGAGCCATTTGAAGGTATGTCACCAACATAATCCTCTGTTACCCCTCATACTTTATTGAATATTTCCTTCAAAGGAGGATGTTGTCCTACAATAACCACAATAGAGCCATTAAAATCAGACAGTGAACATTGATGTATTACTGCCATCTAATCCTATAATCCCATTTAACTTTTTTTTTTTTTTTAGTTTTCCCCAAAACGCCCTTACTAGCAAGAGTATCTAGCCGAGAATCACATGTTACATTTAGATCTCACATCTGTTTGGTTTCATTCTGTCTGGAATAGTTCCTAAAGCTTTTTTTGACCATTATGACTTTGATACTTTTAAAGATGATATACCAGTTTCCTTATAGAATGTTTGCTAATTTGCTTACAGTCTAAGAAACAGCTCCCCTCACCAGCATAGGTGTAATTCTGGCAAAGGAAAAAACTCTTTCCTCAGATCAGGTTAAGATTTTAACCTCTTAACCTGATCAGACTCTCAAAACCAGAACCCTTGAATTCTAGGTAGAAATTAACTCAGCACACATACTATGCATCTTAATAATCAATAGAACCTCAGAGTAACTGCAAGAGGAAAGAAATCCTTACAGTTCTGTTATACAGTTGTCTTGCATGCCTTCTAATAACCTGAAGATTCTCTCAGTATAAACAGTTTGAAGTACATAGTTCTGAACAGTGTAGAAATAGGCAGGCTCCTCAGAGGGACCCTGGTGAAGGTCATTTTTACCTTTCTCTGCTTGCTGTTATCTCAGTCCCACTTTGAGCCATTATTATTCTTCAGTTGCTGCTCTCATATTGGTTGATCTAAACACTAATTGTTGAATTAAAAAACAGCAACCCTCAAAACTTTTTAAGTAAGAAATCCATTAGAAATCAGTTTTACTTTTAAGTGTGAAGGGAGAAAGAGAATCCCAAAGCTCTTCTAACAGAGAAATATCACAAGTATTTCTCTTTTAAAAACAAAACTCTGAACAAATAACAAAAAATATTATCAACAGGACAGCGGACCAGCAGGTTTATTCTGATGGTTGGTTATGGGTCTACCGTTTTATTATTTTTATGTTAGTTTTCTCTGTTCTTTCATATTTTAATTTTTTTTTCTTTACATTTTGAGAATTTTATTTTAACTTTCCTTTTCCTATTGGCATCTCATCTGTAGTATTTATTTAGTGGTTTCTTGAGGGATACAGTGTATATCCTTAACTTTTCACTGCCCATTTCATGAAAAATTTAGAAATGTATAGAATAAGTCAGTTGTATAAGTCCATATCCTACTTTCCTTGTTTTTATGCTGTAGTTTTTTTAATATTATATCTAATATATTATGGGCTTCACTTGTGGCTCAGCTGGTAAAGAATCTGCCTTCAATGTGGAAGACCTGGGTTTGACTCCTGGGTTGGGAAGATCCACTGGAGAAGGGAAAGGCTGCCTACTCCAATATTCTGGCCTGGAGAATTCCATGGACTGTATAGTCCATAGGGTCGCAAAGAGTTGGACACTACTGAGCGACTTTGATTTTCACGTGTGTTATGAACGTCACAACAACTATATGGTAAAAGTAAGAAAGTTACAAGTAAATTGAAAGAAAAAGGCATAATATTAACTTTTGTGCTTAGCTGGGGGTGAGTGAACTCCGGGAGATGGTGATGGACAGGGAGGCCTGGCGTGCTGCAATTCATGGGGTCACAAAGAGTTGGACACAACTGAGCGACTGAACTGAATGTTTTTCTTTCCTGTCTGAGGATCTGTATTTCCTTCTGGTATCATTTCCCTTCAGCAAGTCTAGCATCTTATGCCTATAAGCTTCTATCTTTAACCATATTTTAGAAAAGTTTGGTCAGTCTTTACATATTCTCTTCTGCCTCAGTCTCTCTCTCCTACCATTTGTTTCTAGTTCAAGTATGTTGACTGTTTGATGTCATCTAACAGGCCTTTCAAGGTCAGTTCATTTTACAAAAAATATTGTAAAAAAAAAATATTTTTCTCTATGCATGTGCAGATTGGATAATTTTGATTAATCTGTCTTCAGGTTCACTTCTTTCCCTGTCATTTTTTCAGTGAATAATTTATTTCAGATACTGCATTTTTTCAGTTTTAGAACTTCCACTTAGTGCTTTTAAAAATCATTTCTATTTTTCTCCATGAATTCCCTCTTTTCACTGTTGTTAGCATATTTTGTCTTGTCATTGGTTTAATTTATTGAAGATGGGTATTAGATCTGCTTTAAAGCCCTTGTCTGCCTGGGTGATCTGGGGATTCATCAGTTGATACTCTTTTCTTTTAAGAATGTGTTTCATTTTCCTGGTTCTTCCTATGTTAAATAATTTTAGATTTTATTTTGGATAGTAAGAATGTTAAATTGTGGAGATTCTGGTTTTTTTGTTGTTTTTTTTCCTGGTGAGTGTTGTTTCTTTGGTTTTAACTGATCTTGACTGACTTGAGTTGAACTGTAAGTTCTTATTTTTTGGCCATTGTCTCTTTTGCCTTTAGCTGAACTTCTTTCAATCTGTCACGTACATGTGGGGTTCTCTAATGGTACAAATATAGGCAAACAGAATTTGGAGATAACCTTCTTAGTGTTGTTGCCTTTAAGGATTTCTCCATTCTCTTAGTGGTCATGTTTCTTCTGACTTCAGTTTCTTGGTTTCCCAGGCTAGAAAGCCTGTAGTGTTGTATTCTACTGCTCTTTGTGTGGTGTACTTTACCCAAGGCCGAAAGCTGGGTAAATAGGAACTTGATTTGTACAGCTCCCCTTCTTCAAGCATATACTCTCCATTAGAGTCTGCTTCCCATACTCTCCAGTGCTTTCATGTAAAGTCTCTCTTAGTATTATTCCAGATTTTACCATTTTTATGAAGAAGAATTAGACAGTAAGATCTTACTTTGTCATTATTGAAAACAGAAATTTGTTACTACATTTCTCTCCTCTGTATTTTCATGTTTTTCTTTAGATTCTTGAACATAGTTATAATAGCTGGTATAAAATTTTTGCCAGTTTCAGGGGATTTCTCTGGTGGCTCAGTGGTTAAGAATCCACCTTGCATTGTAGGGGACGTGGGTTTGATCCCTGGTTCAATTCAGTTTCCTCGCTCGGTCATGTCTGACTCTTTGCAACCCCATGGACTGCAGCACACCAGGCTTCCCTGTCCATCACCAACTCACGGAGCTTGCTCAAACGCATGCGCATTGAGTTGGATGATCCCTGGTGGGGGAACTCAGATCCCATATGCCATGGGGCAGCTCCTCCTGTGCACTGAAGCTGCTGACCCTGTCTGCTCTAGAGTCTGTAACTCAAGCACATGTGCCGTGACAGAAATTCCCATGTGACCTGATGCAGCCAAATATAAATAAATATTACAAAAAAAAGTCTTTGCCACTTTCGTTATCACTGTCATTTCCAGGTAGTTTCTTTTGACTGATTTTCTTGCTTTTTAAACTTAAATAGCAATTTTTTTTGGATGTTGAAATTGTAATGTGATGTTGAACGACTAGACTGTTTTTGTTGTCTTCTTTAAAAGGGTGTTTGGCTTCTTTTTGGCCAGTGATTAAATTTCTGGTCAGCTTGTCCTTTCATGGCTTGTTTTAAAGCATGTTTTGGGGTGGCTTTAGAGCTGTTGTCTTTACTCTTCTGCTAGTTTTGCTTCATCACTGAAAGCAGGACATTTCTGGGATCCCTATCACATGCCTTAGGGACTGAATGCATTCTGTGATCTCTCTTCTGTCTGTCTGCTTTGTTAGCTGTTCTTTACAGCTCCATAGTAGTTTCCCTAAGTTGTTCTTTCCTCTGCCTCGTGGAGTCTCACTGTGTCATGTGCTGCTTAGTATTCAACAATAGACTCAGGAGGATCCCTTGTAGAGTTTTGGACCTCTTTCTCTGCAGTTACCTCTCTTCTTTGGTATTCTGTCCTCTAAATCTTAACGTCTCTGTCTTTCTAAAGTCTAATCTCTGTCTCCTCAGTTTAATGAGATGGCTGTACTGTGTTTGAATTTCCTTCTCTTACACCATGGTGTGGAAAGTGTGTCCTCCAAAAAATTGGGGTAAGCTTATCACTCACCTTATTTGCTTCCCTTTTCTCAAAGGTCACATTTCTGCACTACCTTGTTGTTCAGTGACTGAAAGAGTTTTTTTCCTATCTTCTGACCTCTTTTCTAGTTGTTGACAGCAAGAGAGAGTCCAGTCCCAGTTACTCTATAATGGCTAGATGTGAAAGACCCTCAAATTATTGTAGTGTCCTTACATCTGTTAGTGCTAATGTTTACTTGTTTAAACCACTTGTGGTATTAAAATGTTCTGAAACCCTGCTGATTTGGGGGTGAGGGTGGTGTGGAGAGTAGGATGAGAAAAGTTGTTTTATTTTTCAAACATTGAGATGGGTACATTGAGGATTTGATAATTTTCCCTATATTATTCTTTTAGTTTTTGTTTTAAGTGTTTTGAAGCTATGCAGTTAAATTAGACACATATGTGATTAGGGTTATCATATCTTCCTGGTATACTGGATCCCCGTTTTTATAGTACTTTTTATTTTAAAGTTCTCTTTGTCTGATATTGTGATAGCAATACCAGCGTTTTCTTCCCCTGTAGTAGTTATAAATTATCTTTTTCATCCTTTTATTTATCAACTTTTCTGCATTCTTATTTGAAACTCTTATGGACAGAGCATATCTGATTTTTATTCATCCCTGTATCTTTAGTACTTAACATGATACCTATCTTTTATTGGGCAAAGAATACATGTTTTATAAATGATTCAATTGTTAAAGTGTATTAAAGAATGATGTGAGTAAACTCAGTCATGCTAGGAACTGAAGGGAAACAAAGGAATTTATTCTTCAGGTGATACATTCAACAAATATTTGTTGAGCATGTACTTCATGTCAGACGTTTATTTAAAGGTACATATTTATTTAATTCGGTCGGGCTTCCCTGGTAGCTCAGATGGTAAAGAATCTGCCTGTAATGTAGGAGACATGGGTTTGATCCCTGGGTTGGGAAGATCCCCTGGAGAAGGAAATGGCAACCCACTCCAGTATTCTGCCTGGAGAATTCCATGGACAGAAAAGCCTAGCAGGCTACAGTCCATGGAGTCGCAGAGTTAGACACAACTGAGCAACTAAGCACAAATAAGGTATTATAAGACACAAACATGAAAATGATTGCCAAGAAGGAGGGATTTTTTTTTATTACTCACAGTCCCCTAGAAGCTGAAGACACAATACATTGTGCAGTACCACATGGGGAAGCACCAGGGTCAGTCAGGGGAGGAGAGGTTGTGGAGGCGGGGTGTGGGTGAGAGCATTTATAATTTTGTGGAATATTTTGGAAAGGAATGGGCAAGGTAGGGTAAGCAGGTCTGGGATAGGTAGGTTTGAATAATTTCAATGGGCTCTGGGACTGTTTTTAGTTGTCTGGTACGTGACCCTGAAGTGATTAAGGCTGGGGAATAGTGGCCTGGAGTCTGATAGAGGAGGTAGTTGGGGTTATGGGCTCTGGATTGTTTACTTTTCATTTAAAAGGTATGCTTAAATCTACAAATTCAATGCAATCCCTATCAAACTACCAGCGGTATTTTTCACAGAACTAGAACAAATAATTTCAAGATTTATATGGAAATACAAAAAACCTCGAATAGCCAAAGCAATCTTGAGAAAGAAGAATGGGGCTGGAGGAATCAACTTGCCTGACTTCAAGCTCTACTACAAAGCCACAATCATCAAGACAGTATGGTACTGGCACAAAGACAGAAATATAGATCAATGGAACAAAATAGAAAGCCCAGAGATAAACCCACACACCTATGGACACCTTATCTTTGATAAAGGAGGCAAAAATATACAATGGAGTAAAGACAATCTCTTTAACAAGTGGTGCTGGGAAAATTGGTCAACAACTTGTAAAAGAATGAAACTAGATCACTTTCTAACACCACACACAAAAATAAA
>SJYQ01007179.1:17698-64652 GCA_006410935.1 Redunca redunca
TTATAGAAGGAATTCCATATATATATATATATATATATATAAAATCTAAATTTAATTAACATTTCTTTTTCTGAGAAAGACAGGTATATTCAGATTTTTAGCTCCAACCTGTTTCCATGATTTATGTCTTTCTGTATTAGAGAATTGTCATTCTTATTATCATGTTGATACTATGAATCTGTACAGTCAGTATTTCTAAATTTACCTCCATGTTCACCATCATTTAATGTTCATTATTTCTTAGTACACCATATATATCTTGCTATGGGATTATTTTTACACATCCTCAAATAATCATGCAAAATCTCCTTTAGTGATGGACTATTGGGAGTAAACCCATTCAGTTGTTTTCTGAAAGTATTTTTACCATCTTTCTTGGAATAATTTTCCTGGATATATAATTCTATATTTTGAAATGTTTTCTTAGCTCTTTGAAAGTGTCATGCTTCTGATTCCATTGTGGTTTTGCTAACCTGTCTGTAGGCAAAAGTGTGATATTCAACCACATGTCTCAAATGAATGTAAAAATAAAAATACCTGATTTATAGTGGAAAAAAAAAAAGGTATGCTTACAGGCAAATAGTGTGCCAACTAGCTAGCCCTGTGGAGAAGGCAATGGCAACCTACTCCAGTACTCTTGCCTGGAAAATCCCGTGGACTGAGGAGCCTGGTAGGCTGCAGTCCATGGGGTCGCTAAGAGTCGGACACTACTGAACGACTTCACTTTTACTTTTCACTTTCATGCATTGGAGAAGGAAATGGCAACCCACTCCAGTGTTCTTGCCTGGAGAATCCCAGGGACAGAGAAACCTGGTGGGCTGCTGTCTATGGGATCGCACAGAGTCAGACAGGACTGAAGCAACTTAGCAGCAGCAGCAGCTAGCCCTGGGAAGAACAGTCCTACCAAGACCCCACATATCAAAGCAGAAATTACAAAAACCAGAAAACATGGCTATTACAAATACTAATGCATTCTAATGAGGGAAGATGACAAATACATAAACGAGTATATTTTAATAAATGGTTTCTAATTGTGATAAATGCTATTTAACAAGGTAATAGGCATGCTGCAGTCCATGGGGTCACAGAGTTGGACACGACTGAGCGACTGAACAACAGTATGACCAAGAATGGCTAGAGGACTTCTTTAGAGAGGGTTATTAAGGAAGGGTTCCCTGTGTTGGTAATATTGGACATAATACCTAAAGAATAAGAAGGAATGTGAGGTTATCTGGGGTTGTGATGTTCAAGGCAGTTTTACTTATGGCCCTGAGACTAGAATAATAGACTTGGTTTGTTTTGGAAGCTAGGAACCATTAGGAAGGCTAGTGTTGTTGGACAAGATGGGCAAGAAGAATAATTAGAAGAGGTAGGCAGGGTTTTGACTTTGTACTGCTGACTTTGTAGTCCACAGTAAGGTGTGCAGCTTTTATTTTATTTGTGATCAAAACCCTTCAGAAGGTTTTAGCAGTACCATGCCAATGACAGTGTGACATGTGGGAGATATATTAACATGTTACAGTTACGTGATTAAAAGTGAAGATGTTATTAAATTGGGAAGGTTTTCATGAAACAGTTACCTTCTAAAGAGAATATCGATTATGGAGGGGAGACTAGGATTGGTGAAGAATGAGGATGAAATTAGAAAGGAGAAGAATCCAACAAAGCAGGCCTATGTGCTGTGGTACCCCCACTTTTTAAACATAAGACTTGTTATAAAAAAAAAAAAGATTTGTTATCAAGAACAACATATAGATAAAGTTTAAATTTTAAGAGCAGTCAGAATAAACGACGAGAGAAAGGAGAGATAAAATAGCTATAAAGTCAGAGAAGGTCTTTGTCCTCAACTTTCTTTGAAATATTTTCAGTAAGAGATTGGAGGACTAAAGCTAAATTAGTTTTAAGAAAGTATAAACATTATGAGTAGGTGATGAGAAGGCAAAGTAAAACTCAAACTGAGGTACAAATGTAGCTTGAAATAAATTTATATGCCTTGTATTAGATGCATCAAGAAAATCATCATAAAAAGTCATATAATTGGTTGCCAACATTGCATTTTTAAATATTTCACATTCTGTAGCAATATGTGTTTTTTGTTGGTTTCTTAAACTTAAATTTCAGTAAAAGAAATGATTTTTAGGATATGGATAGCCACATGTATTTCAGATTAAGGTATTTCTAGGAAAAGATATTTTAATCAGTGCCTTTAAAGACTAAGAGAAAAATAATAACCAAATTCAAAGGCGTGACAGTAAGCATAAGAATAAATCTGACTTATATGAAATCCTCTGTGTCTTGTCTCAAAAGTTTTTTATAGGTTTGAAGCCTTTTGATTAGTTACACACTTAAGAAAGAGTTAGTTAATGGGATTTTGAGTCACTTTTTAAGCATTCTGAGTCATCACTCTTCACTAACTTTCATGAAGGGAATTCCCTGGTGGTCCAGTGGTTAGGACCCAGAGCTTCCACTGCAGGGGGCCCAGGTTCCATCCCTGTCATGTGTACTGCCTGTCTTGCTTGTTATTGTCCTCTGTTATAATGATCTTTCTTAATTATATGGTAAGCATGCTGTGTAGGTGGTTTTTGCATGACATTTTACTATATCAGCTGTGAGATTGGTACAATGGTTTGTTTCTTTAAGAGGTAAGATCAAAAGGGTACTAATTCAAGAGATGACTTGAAACTTAAGCTGTATATTGAATTTATGCTTTAGAGAGAGAGAGAAAGTTTCTTTTGCCTGGCATATTTTTTCCCTAGGTTTTTACTTTCAGCTGTTCTGTGTGTTTTAGGTGTTTGTAATATAAATAGCAGGTAACTATTTCTGTTATTTTAAAAATTCAGTCTCATTCTTTTCCTACTATATTTACTCTGATTACTGATACATTTTTTTATTTCCACCATTTTTAATGCTGTTTATTCTACATTTATAAGAATTTTTTCTTCCCTATATTTTTAAACTTATCTTGGCATTGATAGGCTTAAAAAAAATTATTACTCCCTTCTTCCCTCTACTGTTTTGAGAGTTACTGGTTTGTCCTAGTTCTATTCTGAAAAGAAAGAAAGAAAGAACGATAGCACTAAGTCGTGTCTGACTCTTGCAGCCCTATGGACTGTAACCTGCCAGGCTCTTCTGTCCAAGAGGGTTTCTCCAGGCATGAATACTGGAGTGGGTTGCCATTTCCTTCTCCAGGGAATCTTCCCGAACCAGGTCTCCAGCATTGCAGGCAGATTCTTTACCAACTGAGCTATGTGGGAAGTTTTTTTTTAATGCATATTTGATTTAAAGGCAAACTTATCTCTTCTTTTCAGAGGACCTCCTTTCACTTTGAATATGCTCCTCTTAACTTATATTCTGTTGTTTTGCAGTATTTAGCTCCACTTTGTATTAGTCTTCTTTGCTACATAACAAATTACCCACAAGTTAGTGGCTTAAATAAACGCATGTTTATCATCTCACAGTTGCTGTAGGTTAGTTGGGGCTGTAGTCTCACCTGAGGCCTGAATAGGGAGGACTCCATTCAGAATAATCCACTCCCTGTGGTTTTAGAAATGAAGTATCAGTTTCTTCCTGGATTTTGAATAGTGGCTACCCTTAGCTCCTAGAGGCCATCCTCAGTAATTTGCCAGATTGTTGTTGTTCAATTGCTAAGTCGTGTCCAACTGTTTGAGACTGCATGGAATGCAGCATGCCAGGCTTCCCTGTCCTTCACCATCTCCCAGAGTTTGCTCAAACTCGTGTCCATTGAGTCAGTGATGCCATCCGACCATCTCATCCTCTGCTGTCCCTTTTTCCTCCTGTCTTCAATCTTTCCCAGCATCAGAGTCTTTTCAGTGAGTTGGTTCTTCACAACAGGTGGCTGAAGTATTGGAGCTTCAGCATCACTCCTTTCAATGAATTTTCAGGGTTGATTTCCTTTATGATTGACTGGTTTTATCTCCTTGCTGTCTTAAGAGTCTTCTCCAGCACCATGTGGGACCCCTTAAGATAAGCAACCCCCTAAATAGTAGCTTGCTTCTTCAAAAGCAGCAAGGGAAAGAGAGCCTCTAGCAAAATGGGTGCTACAGTCTTATGCAGTGTTATCACATACACATAATCACATCTATCTTGTCACCTTACTGTATTCTGTTGGTTAAAAGCAGTTCACAGGTTCTGTCCACTTGCAGGGTTACACAGGGTATGTATGCCAGGGGTGAGGATCATGGGACTGAGTTTCAAGTGATTGTCACACATCTTGTTTTTATATTTCCAAGTGTGTTAATTCTTTTTATTGTTTTATTTATATCTTTTTCTACATAGAAGAGCTTTCTTATTTCTCTATGATAGTGGGTAGTTAATTTTCTACTTCACTTAGCTACTGTGTGGATTGCCTCTCAAGCATCTCAGCTTTATGCAGATGATCTCAGATCCAGTTCCCACACATGTGTGGTCCAGTGCTTCATCTTTTATTCCTGTGTGATCATTAAATTCAGCCTCCTATGGTATGAGTCAGGCATTTCGCTGCCTTACCTTTTTCCTTTGGTAGGAGAGTCATACCCAAATACCATATTGATTTTCAATTTACTCTCATTTTTCCTCCTCTTGGAATTACCTTCTTATCTCTTGGGAGCTCAGCTGTGCATTTAAAAATACCCCTATTAAATATTATTCAGCCTATCTAGGTGTTTGTAAAGAGAGGATTTTGGCAATTTTGTCTGCCAAATTGCCCAATAGCTATTTATTTTCTTTTAACTAAGGATTTATATATTTAAAAACTGGAAATATTATTTACTGTATATGCATATAAATTCGTATATAAAATAACTTCAGGTATCAGTATTGGCACACATAGACTACAGAGTTGAAAAATATAGAGCATGAAGACTTTCACAATCTAGCCCTGGATGACTTTTCTGATGTAATCGCTTGCCTTTTTAAACACTTGCACATTATGCTTCAGCAATATAATTAAGCTTTTATTTCCTCAAACACAGAATTCAGCTTCATGGTTTCATGTTTTTGCATACACTGTCTTTTCTGTCTGGAATGTCCTGCTTTATCCCTCTCATCTCTCTTTACTTGGTTAATTCAGCCTTATTTTTTTTTCTTCTAAATTCACTTTTTCTCTTTAATATTTTTAATTGCTATATATTTTCATTTTTAAAGGTTCTCTTATTTCTTTTTCAAATCTGTGTGGCAATTTTTGATGAATTTTTTTTCCCTTGGTTCTTTTTGTTGCTTTTATTTCTCTAAACATACTAAATGTACATATTAAATATTCTGTGTCCATTAATTTCAGTATCTTTCATCTCTGCTTATTTGTTTCTGTTGCTTCTTCTTTTACTCATTTATTTCGTTATGGGTACATTCCTTCATGTGTTCTTGTGATATTTGACTATGAGTTTATTTTTCTGGAGACTTGGGAAGTCTTTGAAGCCATGTTAAGTTATAAAGTTTGTGAGGGCAGGAACCCTAGAACCTTGTTCATTGCTGTATCCCAGGCCTTGTTACAACGTTTGTTGTATGAGGTTTTAAATAAATATTTATTGAATGATGTGTGTATGCTTCACACAGTATTGTGATAATTTATTTATATGTCTATATCCTCTTCTGTTTTGATAATGCCTCAGGTTAAAAACTTTTTTAACTCTAACCTTGTATCCACAGCACTTAATGTAGTGTCTAATATAGATTAAATTTGCAGTAAATGTTTATTAAACAAGTGTGGAATTGTTTGGCATATTCTGCCCATTGTAATCTACAGAATAAAAAAGATTTGTTTTGCCTGGTTGTCATTCTGAATCCATTTTGATAAAATGAAGAATACTAGAGAAATGATAAATCAAGTCAAATAACCAGTAATGTGTCATGATCGATTAAGATAGAACCCTTTTTCAAACTGAACTGCAAAACTAGAACTTTAAGACCAGAGTCACTGATGGCTAATCATATCATCAGCTATTCAGATACTTACTGATTTCAAGGCATTATGAATATACAAGTATTCAACCAACAAATATTTACTAAGTACCTACTATATGTGTATTTCTTTGCAATGTCATATGATGGATTTTTTTCCCAATAGGTTATGTGTTAGCTAGACTATAATTTTTAAAATGTGAAAAGATAAATAGCAAAAAAGATAAATGATTCATTATACCAGTGAAGGAATTGTTTTTAAGATAGCATCATTTCTTTATTTTTATGGAGTACAAATGAATAAATTCTATACAGGTTCAGATGAATCTAGGATAGTTGCCAGAATTAATGTGGTTTGCTTTCCTCTTAAAAATTGTTCGAGTAGACCAATGCTCATGATTGTGTCTTTTTTTTTTAATCTTTTCCTTCTCTTTTTCTTTTTGCATGATGTGGTAGGAGAAACAGCTTTTGCTAAAGAGAAGTGCCATGAGATTTAATCTAGATATTCCTGTTTAGGAATACACGGGGTGAGTTCTTATTCTTACTGTGTCTCAGTTTCCTGATATGTAAAATAAGAATGATAACACCCAGCTCACAAGGTGATAGTTTATATTAAAAGAGATTATGTAAAATCACTGGGATAATTCTGGACATACAAGTTCAATAGATTTTGGTATGCTGTTTTATTCTTTTTCTTTTATTACCTAATTTGTGTGAATTTTTTCACTATTTCATTCTCTTTATTTTTTTCATATAAAATCAAAACCAAGTTTAAAAAAATTAGTGTTTAAAGGTTAATGGGAAAAACCATAGGAATATTACAGTTATATGTGTGTATGGGTATAACAGCACTGCTATTTTAGTTGGATCACAGAGAAACCTCTATTTGCTACATGGCACACTTGTCTTGGCTGACCTATCTCATTTTCTCTGGTTTTCTTTAAAGCAGGTTTTTTCAGACCTTTAAAAGCTGACACTTGGGCAGTGAATACCCTGGAAAAAAGTCTAGTTTCAGTGGAACTTGGCCCAAAGGATTCAGATAGAACTAGAACAGTTCATTTGAGAGATTTGGGATTTGAAAAAGTTTTGAAAGTTGTGTTTTACAGTGTTTATAATTTTTTCCTTACGCTTAGGAATTTAGCTCAAACACTGAGAATTTAAGTTAAATGAATTGAATTCATAAACTAATGTATTCTTTAAAAAATTTTTATTTTCTTTATTTTTGGCTGTGCTGGGTCTTTGTTGCGGCCTGGGCTTTTCTCTAGTTGCAGCAGGCGAGGGCTTCTCTCTAGTTGTGATGTGCAGGCTTCTCATTGCTGTGGCTTCTTTTTGTTGCAGAGCACAAGCTCTAGGTCCCCTGGAGGAGGAAATGGCAACCCACCCCAGTATTCTTGCCAGAAAATTCGCACGGACAGAGGAGCCTGGTGGGCTGTAGTCCATGGAGTCGCAAAGAGTCGAACATTACTGAGTGACCGAACATGCATGCACGCACAGGCTCTAGGGCATTGGACTTCAGTAGTTGTGCTGGTGCTGCCACTAAGTCGATTCAGTCGTATCCGACTCTGTGCGACCCCATAGAAGGCAGCCCACCAGGCTCCCTGGTCCCTGGGATTCTCCAGGCAAGAACACTGGAGTGGGTTGCCATTTCCTTCTCCAGTGCATGAAAGTGAAAAGTAAAAGTGAAGTCGCTCAGTCGTGTCCGACTCTTAGGGACCCCATGGACTGCAGCCCACCAGGCTCCTCCGCCCATGGGATAGTCCAGGCAAGAGTGCTGGAGTGGGGTGCCACTGCCTTCTCCGCAGTAGTTGTGCTACATGGGCTCAGTAGTTGTGGCTCCTTGGGCTCTAGAGCGCAGGCTCAATAGTTGTGTCACAGGAGCTTAATTATTCCAGGCATGTGAGATCTTCCTGGATCAGAGATCCAGGAAGCAACCTGTGTCTCCTCCACTGGCAGGTGGATTCCTTATCACTGAGCCACCAGGGAAGCCCTGCGTAATGTATTCTTTCGGGGGAAAAAAAAAAAGTTTGTTACACTGTTCATGATTGAGATACTATTAAACATTAACAACTAATTATACATTTTCAAAAAATTCCACAACTCAGATAGCTTTTCATGTTTAGAAAATACTAAATTTAATTACTTTTTCCATTATATTGATCCACAAGCTGACTGAAAGAAATGAATGATTTTTGTTTCATTTGCCCAAAAACTGTTTAAAATTACCCAGAGGTTAAAGATATGTCGTTCAATAAATGTTTAAGAATATTTATTTATAACCATCAGTTAGGAAGAGAAGTAGATCAACTATATTTCAATTTTAAAAAGAGAGAGGGAGAAAAGAGAAAACCTAGGACATTTAAATTATTTTACNATAAAGTAGAAAGAAAATAAGTTACTAGTACCCTTCTATTTGAATACTGACTGCCTTATTATACAAGCTGCATGATTTTATACATATATTAGGACAAATTACTTAATTTAAATTGTTACTTTCCTAAGCTGGAATCAAGATTGCCGGGAGAAATATCAATAACCTCAGATATGCAGATGACACCACCCTTATGGCAGAAAGTGAAGAGGAACTAAAAAGCCTCTTGATGAAAGTGAAAGAAGAGAGTGAAAAAGTTGGCGTAAAGCTCAACATTCAGAAAATGAAGATCATGGCATCTGGCCCCATCACTTCATGGCAAATAGATGGGGAAACAGTGGAAACAGTGTCAGACTTTTTTGGGGGGGGCTCCAAAATCACTGCAGATGGTGATTGCAGCCGTGAAATTAAAAGACACTTACTCCTTGGAAGGAAAGTTATGACCAACCTAGATAGCACACTGAAAAGCAGAGACGTTACTTTGCCAATAAAGGTCCATCTAGTCAAGGCTATGGTTTTTCCAGTGTTCATGTATGGATGTGAGAGTTGGACTGTGAAGAAAGCTGAGCGCTGAAGAATTGATGCTTTTGAACTGTGGTGTTGGAGAAGACTCTTGAGAGTCCCTTGGACTGCAAGGAGGTCCAACCAGTCCATCCTAAAGGAGATCGGTCCTGGGTGTTCATTGGAAGGACTGATGCTGAGGCTGAAACTCCAATACTTTGGCCACCTCATGTGAAGAGTTGACTCATTGGAAAACACACTGATACTGGGAGGGATTGGGGGCAGGAGGAGAAGGGGATGATAGGGGATGAGATGGCTGGATGGCATCACCGACTTGATCCACATGAGTTTGAGTGAACTCCGGGAGTTGGTGATGGACAGGGAGGCCTGGTGTGCTGCGGTTCATGGGATTGCAAAGAGTCAGACAAAACTGAGCGACTGAACTTAACTAAACTAGCTGTCAAACTGAATTATGAATATCTCATAACTTTGTTTTGAAGATCAGATTAGGCAAAGTAATAAATGACTTTATACATGCTAAAGTACTATTTAAACACTGTTTAATGGCTTTCTTAAGAATTTAGAATATCAGATTATGCACTTATTCAAGCTTTCTTTTAATCCATGAACTGAAAAAGTATATTTCTCTCCTTTAAAATGTGTCACTTTTTCACTAAAACTGTAAACTCTACCTGACACAATACCTAAGCCCTATAATAGGTGCTCATATATTTATGGAGTGAAGGGGTATTTATGTTCAGCTTTTTGTTATCAATATTGTATGTTACTATTAACCTCTTTAATAAATTAATGCTGATGTCTTTGTGATTTGTTTCAGGAAACTTTTATCAGGATATAGAGATATTACCTTAAATCCTCAAGTTATAGCATAGTTATGTACAATTGACCCTTGAACAACATAGGGTATAGGGCTGCTGAGCCCAGCATAGTTGAAAATCCCTGTATAACTTTACATGTGACCCTCCTCATGCAGAGTTCCTCATCCACAGATTCAACTAACCATGCATTGTATAATACTGTTCAGTAACTCAGTTGTGTCTGACTCTTTGCGACCCCATGAATTGCAGCACATCATGCCTCCGTGTCCATCACCAACTCCTGGAGTTCACTCAGACTCATGTCCATCAAGTCGGTGATGCCATCCAGCCATCTCATCCCCTATCATCCCCTTCTCCTCCTGCCCCGCATCTCTCCCAGCATCAGAATCTTTTCCAATCTTTAGCATCGTTCCCTCCAAAGAAATCCCAGGGCTGATCTCCTTTAGAATGGACTGGTTGGATTTCCTTGTAGTCCAAGGGATTCTCAAGAGTCTTGTCCAACACCACAGTTCAAAAGCATCAATTCTTCAGTGCTCAGCTTTATTCATCTAAATGAAAGCCTTCATCAAAGACATTGCCGATTGAAACTGCTTTTTTAACACTCTCCCCCCCCCCCGATTTATTGAAGTATAATTGACAGATTGTATATATTTAAAGAAGTTCCTGGTTCAAATCTGGGTGCCCCGTTGCTGACTTTTGGCCTTCTCAGATGGCTCAGTAGTAAAGAATTCCCCTGCTAATGTAGGAGACCCAGGAAACATGGGTTGGATCCCTGGGTTGGGAAGATCCACTGGAGAAGGAAATGGCAACCTGCTCCTGTATTCTTGCCTAGGGATTGCAAAGAGTCGGGCATGACTGAGCATGCACACATATATTTAAAGTTCAACATGATGATTTGATTCACGTATATATTGTGAAATGATTACTGTGGTCAAGTTAATTAACACAGTCATCACTTCACATGAAACTGCCTTTTTTGCAAAACTGAATGTTCAGTGCTGGGAAAGAATACATATGTGGTGGGGAAGAACATAGTATAGTTTGGTTGCTACTGCCCTGATCTGAGCAAAGGTGCCAGCAGGTGTACCCAGTATTGCCTTTGTGTCATCAGTGCAAATGTCAATGCAGTGAATAACGTAAATAACTCTCAGTATTATGAAAACACTCATGATCACTTATTTAGACTATTGCTAAAGTGTCCTCTTTGTCCCCTTCCTGTCTGTCAGGCGTGTCTTAAACTTACTTGTCTTTTTGTCATTATTCTGCATCATTTGTTCTCCATTTGCTCCCTCTGGGATACAGTTCAAATTTTTTTACAGTTCTATACAGAGATCACAAACATGTTACCTGTGTTTATTTTGTGCTGTGCTTAGTCACTCAGTCATGTCTGATTCTTTGCGACCCCATGGACTGCAGCCCGCCAGGCTCCTCTGTCCATGGGGATTCTCCAGGCAAGAATACTGGAGTGGGTTGCCATGCCGTCCTAGTAGCTTTTTCTCCTTACCCAACTTGCTCCCTGAACATAAGTTATTTCTCATGGTTTCATAGGCATACTGTTCTTTCTTGCTTTTGCACATCCCTATATTATCTCTGCCCTGAATACTGTTTTCTGGATGTGTCTAACTCTTATTCACCCTTTAAGGCACACTCAAATGTTTCTTCCTTGAATTTTTCATCAATTATACCAGGTCAAGGTTTAATTGATAGCATTTTTATCAACCTCCATTACGGTATGTTACATTTTAAAAATTGATGCTTTGTTCATATGAATTTTCTTTGTGAAAACAACTTTTCTTGTTTTTCTTATTAGAAGAAATTATTTTCCTATTTTACTTTGCAAACAAAGGTCTGTCTAGTCAAAGCTATGGTTTTTCCAGTGGTCATTATGGATGTGATAGTTGGACTGTGAAGAAAGCTGAGTGCCGAAGAATTGATGCGTTTGAACTGTGGTGTTGGAGAAGACTCTTAAGAGTCCCTTGACTGCAAGGAGATCCAACCAGTCCATTCTGAAGGATATCAGCCCTGGGATTTCTTTGGAAGGAATGATGCTAAAGCTGAAACTCCAGTACTTTGGCCACCTCATGTGAAGAGTTGACTCATTGGAAAAGACTGATGCTAGAAGGGATTTGGGGGCAGGAGGAGAAGGGGATGACAGAAGATGAGATGGCTGGATGGCATCACTGACTCGATGGACATGAGTTTGAGTGAACTCCGGGAGTTGGCGATGGACAGGGAGGCCTGGTGTGCTGCGGTTCATGGGGTTGCAAAGAGTCGGACACAACTGAGCTACTGAACTGAACTGAACTGAGAACATTTTTAATAGGTCAGTAGATATTAATTGATTACTTTCAATATGCCATACACAATGCTAAGCCTGAGAGAAACAATGGTAAAGTCTTTAAAAAAAAATTTTATTTATTTATTTATTTGTGCTGGGTCTTAGTTGTCACACTTGGGGTCTTCGATCTTCATTACAGTATATGGGATCTTTGGTTGTAGCATGCAAACTCTTAGTTGCAACATGCATCTGGGCCCCTGCATTGGGAGGTCGGAGTCTTAGCCAGTGAACCACCAGAGAAGCTCCCAGCAGTGTAAAGTCTTTGTAGAGCTCATAGTAGACGTGGGGAAGTATTCAAACACATTAACTCTTCAAAATATCGTGAAGGAAAAAATAAAATACAAAGAAGCTGAAAGAAGAGAATGAAAAGCACCAGTAATCATTGTAACCGGCATCATGTTATAAAATGAAATTGAGGGCTTTTCTGGTGGTTCAGTGGTTAAGCATCCCTGCTCCCAGTGCAGTGGGCCTGGATTTAATTGCTGGTCAGGGAACTGATAAATTCTGCTGCAGCTAAGAGCCCACATGCTGCAACTAAAGATTCTGCATGCCATAACTAAGACCAGGCACAGCCAAATAAATTAATTAAAAAAAAAAAAAGAAATTGGTAAAAATGAGACCTTACTCAAGCAGGTCCATGACGCACAATTTCACTGCACAAGCGGGTGGCTTACATTCCATGGTACTAGCTCCTACTGCTTTTCCATATCACCCTCATCCCATACCTGTGGCCTTATAGAAAGTTTAAGACCAGTTAATTATTTGTTATATATTCTCCAGACTGTTCTATTTCTATATGTGTGTGTATATATATATATACACGCACACACATTTTAAAAATAAAAATGTGAATATACATGATGTAATATTTTTGATGTGATTATCTCACTTAACTAATTTATTGAACACTTATAGTTGTCACTCAGTCGTGTCCGACTCTTTGTCACCCCTGGACTGTAACACAGCAGGCTTCCCTGTCCTTCGCTGTCTCCTGGAGTTTGTTCAAACTTGTGTCCATTGAGTCGGTGATTCCATCCAACCATCTCATCCTTTGTCATCCCCTTCTCCTCCTGCCTTCAGTCCTTCCCAGCATCAGGGTCTTTTCTGATGAGTTGGCTCTTCGCATCTGGTGGCTGAAGTACTGGAGCTTCAGCTTCAGCATCAGTCCTTCCAGTGAATATACAGGATTGATTTCCTTTAGGATTGACTGGTTGGATCTCCTTGCAGTCCAAGGGACTCTCAAGAGTCTTCAACACCACAGTTAGAAAGCATCAGTTCTTCAACATTCAGCCTTCTTTATGGTCTAACTCTCGCATCTGTGCATGACTACTGGAAAAACCATAGCTGGACACTTACATGTCTTTAAAAAGTAATTTAGAAGATACACTTTTCCCATTCTATAGGCGCTTACCTTTAAATTAAAAAAAATATTGAACCAGCATTTCTCTATCAAAAGTGAAACAGTATCTGTTGACTTACTGCTTGTGAAATTGGAAAAGGAAATGGCAACCCACTCCAGTGTTCTTGCCTGGAGAATCCCAGGGACGGGGGAGCCTGGTGGGCTGCCATCTATAGGGTCACACAGAGTTCGACACAACTGAAGCAACTTAGCAGCAGCTTGTACTCTCAGCATGCATTGTTCTTTAACTTTTCACTTACTATATTTTTAATCATACAAGTCAAGGTAAGAGCCTGAAATCTGGCAGTGATAGTGAGGATGGATGTAAGGGAACTCTACTCCAGTGAGCATTCCCATTCTTTGTCCATTGTCCTTCTGCTTCCTGTGATAGCTAGGATGCTTCTCCACCCCTTTCATCTTTTCCTTTCCTTCTACCCCAACTAGAAAGACTCTTTTATATATATGAAGCATGTATACAAACACCTGTATCAGTTCAGTTCAGTTCAGTCGCTCAGTCGTGTCCGACTCTTTGTGACCTCATGAATCGCAGCACGCCAGGCCTCTCTGTCCATCACCAACTCCCGGAGTTCACTCAGACTCGTCCATCAAGTCAATGATGCCATCCAGCCATCTCATCCTCAGTCGTCCCCTTCTCCTCTTGCCCCAAATCTCCCCCAGCATCAGAGTCTTTTCCAGTGAGTCAACTCTTCACATGAGGTGGCCAAAGTACTAGAGTTTCAGCTTCAGCATCAGTCCCTCCAAAGAAATCCCAGGGCTGATCTCCTTCAGAATGGACTGGTTGGATCTCCTTGCAGTCCAAGGGACTCTCAAGAGTCTTGTCCAACACCACAGCTCAAAAGCATCAATTCTTCGGTGCTCAGCCATCTTCACAGTCCAACTCTCACATCCATACATGACCACAGGAAAAACCATAGCTTTGACTAAATGGACCTTAGTCGGCAAAGTAATGTCTCTGCTTTTTAATATGCTGTCTAGGTTGGTCATAACTTTTCTTCCAAGGAGTAAGCGTCTTTTAATTTCATGGCTGCAATCACCNCCATGTCCAGTTCTAACTGTTGCTTCCTGACCTGCATACAGATTTCTCAAGAGGCAGGTCAGGTGGTCTGGTATGCCCATCTCTTTCAGAATTTTCCACAGTTTATTGTGATCTACACAGTCAAAGGTTTCGGCATAGTCAATAAAGCAGATATAGATGTTCTTCTGGAATTCTCTTGCTTTTTCCATGATCCAGCGGATGTTAGCAATTTGATCTCTGGTTCCTCTGCCTTTTATAAAACTAGCTTGACCATCTGTATACATGTACATAAATAAGGATTTCACTGAAACACTGTTTAATAGAAAAACATAGGAAACAGCCTAGAATGTCCATTAAAATGAGAATCGATATGTAAAATTTAGTATATTCCTACAATAGCATACTATATAGTAATTTAAAGAAATGAACTAGAGCATCCTTCAAACTATCTAATGGATCTATCAATTATAATTTTTGTTAATAAAAACTATTGGTGGGGGGCTTCCCTGTTGCTTCAGTATTAAAAAATCTGCTGCCAATGCAGGAGACACTGGTTTGACCTCTGATCCAGGAAGATCCCACATGCAGCAGAGGAACACAACTACTGAGCCTGTGCTCTAGAGCCCGTGCCCTGCATCGAGAGAAGCCCACACGCTGCAGCTGGAGAGTAGGCTCTGCTCACCACAGCTCGAGTAAAGCCCGTGCAGCAACAAAGACCCAGCGCAGCCAAAAGAACGAACTAAATAAAAACTATATGAAGCAAAACAAAAGCTATTGGTGGAGTGATATATACAGAGTTGTTCTATTTAGATAAACATCAAAAACACAAAGTGAAACTCTGTTTATGGACACATGTAAAATAATTTTAAAATGAATTTCAATAATGCATACCAAAGTAACACCAGCCATTACCTCTGGAAGTCTGTAAAGGGAAATTGAACTGGAGAGATGGGTGACTATGACTTTATCTGTAATAGTAATAGTTTATCCCCTTTATTAAAGTAAAAACCTTAAGGCAGACAAGACAAAATATAAGCAGTGATCAGCTCTAGACAGTAGATGTGTTGGTGCCGTTATTCTTTTTTCTACATTTTAAAGTTTCTGAAATTAAAGTTCATGTTGTGTAGCATGACTCCTTCTTTTCTTCACCCATTCCTAGACAAGGAGTGGGTCAGTAATAATGTTTTTTATGATATAGATTGGGCCAGGAACCAGTTCTTATAAGAAATACCAGTACTTGCTGTTTAGCAATTTTTGTGCTGTTACCCAGTGATTGCTTCTGCATTTGAAAGTCTTCTATAAACCACAACTCACCAGATATGATTTCAAATGAATCTATTGTGAAACCTGTGGTACTTATCTGCTGCTGCTACTGCTAAGTCGTTTCAGTCGTGTCCGACTCTGTGCGACTCCATGGACTGTGGCCTACCAGGCCCCTCTGTCCATGGGATTTTCCAGGCAAGAGTACTGGAGTGGGGTTGCCATTGCCATCTCGGAGAAAGAGGCACAGAGTTGTTGGTTTAACACAATGAGGTGCTGGTGAACTTTTAGGATCTAATACGTAGGGTAAAGGAGTGACCTAATGATATGAAAGTTAAAAAGTTCACTCTTAAAGTCTGAGAAATTGACAGAAGCAGCCTGTATGTGCATCTGCTGTTGCTGCTAAGTCACATCAGTTGTATTCGACTCTGTGAGACCCCATAGACGGCAGCCCACCAGGCTCCTCTGTCCCTGGGATTCTCCAGGCAAGAATACTGGAGTGGGTTGCCATTTCCTTCTCCAAGTATTTATCTAACTTGTCCTTAATGGACTTGCTGCTGGTATGATTTTATCTGTTTCTGTGGTTACCTCTTTCATATTGTTGGCAACAAGGATAACAATCTCATGTGGTGACTTTGAGTGCTTTCACTTTTTTTTCCTTCTTCCTTTTGAACTGTTCAGATTTACAAGAATATTTTCAAAGAAAATAAGGCAACAATGTCCAGGTTTATGAAATTATTATTGCTTATCATGATACTGTTGTTGTATAGTGAAAAAGTCTGACTGTTTTATAACCTCATGGACTGTAGCCCACCAGACTCCTCTGACCATGGGATTTCCCAGGCAGAAAGACTGGAGTGGGTTGCCATTTCCTTTTCCAGGGGATCTTCCTGACCCAGGGATTGAACCCGAGTCTGTCGTGTCTCTGCATTGGCAGGCAGATTATTTATCGTGCATCATCAAGGAAGCCTTTAACCATGGTATACCAACTATAATTTTTACAATAAATATTAGAACAACCATATCTTATTCTTTTTTTTAAGATTATGTATAGATTCTAATGAATCTATTACTGTTTTTTCTAAGAAATGATTGCTGCTGCTGCTGCTGCTGCTGCTAAGTCACTTCAGTCGTGTCCGACTCTGTGTGACCCCATAGACGTCAGCCCACCAGGCTCCCCGGTCCCTGAAATTCTATAGGCAAGAACATTGGAGTGGGTTGCCATTTCCTTCTCCAATGCATGAAAGTGAAAAGTGGAAGGGAAGTCGCTCAGTCATGTCCGACTCTTAGTGACCCCATGGACTACAGCCTTCTAAGCTCCTCCATCCATGGGATTCTCCAGGCAAGAGTACTGGAGTGGGGTGCCATTGCCTTCTCCAAAGAAATGATTATAGGTGTATATTTTTCTAAATTCTTTCACATTATTAGAATAAAACTGTTATATCTTATTATAGAATAAAATCTTAGGAGAAGAGGTAACATTTGTTGTGTACCAACTCGGTGTATTTTTGCAGCATTTTGTCATAATGACAGGTATTATGCCTAATGTCCATATGAGGAGATTAAGCCTTAAGGTTGTTGAATGGCCTGAATAAGCGTTTCATAAAATATACTATTAATAAACAAAAAGAAAAATGTATAGACAAAAATAGTTCAGTAATCCAAAGAAATATAATGATATATAGTTTTTCATCTCTTAAATAAGACATTGTATTGTTCAGTTTTAGGGTTATGGTGTGATCACGCACCCTTATATACTACTAATAGGAGAATACTTGTTCCAGTCATTCTGGAAAGCAGCTTGGATTTACTCTCTTAACAACATATATAACATACAACAGTGCTGATTATGTTTATCATATATATATTATGTTCCTATATGATCTCGTGCTAGTGGTAAAGAACCTGCCTGCCAACGCAAGAGACGTAAGAAACTCAGGTTGGTTCCCTGGGCTGGGAAGATCCCCTGAAGAAGGGCAGGGCAACCCACTCCCGTATTCTTGCCTGGAGCATCCCATGGACAGAGGAACCTGGTGGGCTACAGTCCATGGGTTCTCACAGAGTTGGACGTGACTGAAGCAACTTAGCACACACATTGTAGAACAGTCATCTTATAATGAAGTTTGTACCTTTTCTATTAATTTATTTTTAAAGTATAATTGATCTACAATGCTGTGTTAGTTCCTGGTATACGAACAACATAGTGATTTGATTACTTCTAGACATTTCAAAATGATAAATCTAGTTACCATCTGTTACCATACAAAGATATTAAGTAATTACTGGCTATAATAATCACCACACCATACATTTCATACCTGTGACCTATTTATTTTGTAACTGGAACTTTGGACCTCTTGATCACCCTCACCTATCCACTCCCCACCCGGCCCCATCCTTATTCCTTCTGCCAACCGACTGTTTGTTCTTTTGTCTATGAGTCTGTTTTTGTTTCGTTATGTTTATTCATTTGTTTTGTTTTTTCAGATTCCACATATAAGTGAAATCATACAGTATTTGTCTTTCTCTCTCTAACATATTTCACTTAGCATAATACCCTCCAAGTCCGTCCTTGTTGCACATGTCAAAATTGCAGTTCTTAATTACTGTGTAGTAGTTCATCGTGTGTCTGTCTATGCGTGCATCTTTATGTGTATTTCACATCTTTTTCTTTTTCTTTTTTTAACTTTAATTTATTTTGGTCACACCATTCAGCTTGCCAGGATCTCAGTTCTCCACCCAGAAACTGAACCTGGGCCACAAAAGTGAGAGCCCAGAATCCTAACCACCAGCCACCAGAGAACTCCCACATCTTCTTTTTACTCACTTGTTGATAGACACTCAGGTTGTTTCCATATCCTTTCTGTTGTAAATAAGGCGGCTGTGAACACTGGGGTGCCTGTATCTTTTTGCATTCAGTTCAGTTCAGTCGCTCAGTTGAGTCCGACTCTTTGCGACCCCATGAATCGCAGCACGCCAGGCCTCCCTGTCCATCACCATCTCCCGGTGTTCACTCAGACTCATGTCCATCGAGTCCGTGAAGCCATCCAGCCATCTCATCCTGGGTCATCCCCTTCTCCTCCTGCCCCCCATCTCTCCCAGCATCAGAGTCTTTTCCAATGAGTCAACTCTTCACATCAGGTGTCCAAAGTACTGGAACTTCAGCTTTAGCATCATTCCTTCCAAAGAAATCCCAGGGCTGATCTCCTTCAGAATGGACTGGTTGGATCTCCTTGCAGTCCACGGGACTCTCAAGAGTCTTCTCCAACACCACAGCTCAAAAGCATCAATTCTTTGGCGCTCAGCTTTCTTCACAGTCCAACTCTCACATCCACACATGACCACAGGAAAAACCATAGCCTTGACTAGACGGATCTTAGTCGGCAAAATAACGTCTCTGCTTTTGAATGTACTATCTAGGTTGGTCATAACTTTTCTTCCAAGGAGTAAGCATCTTTTAATTTTATGGCTGCAGTCACCATCTGCAGTGATTTTGGAGCCCAAAAAAATAAAATCTGACACTGTTTTTACCGTTTCCCCATCTATTTCCCATGAAGTGATGGGACCGGATGCCATTATCTTTGTTTTCTGAATGTTGAGCTTTAAGCCAACTTTTTCGCTCTCCTCTTTCACTTTCATCAAGAGGCTTTTTAGTTCCTCTTCACTTTCTGCCATAAGGGTGGTGTCATCTGCATATCTGAGGTGATTGGTATTTCTCCTGGCAATCTTGATTCCAGCTTGTGTTTCTTGCAGTCCAGCTTTTCTCATGATGTACTCTGCATAGAAGTTAAATAAGCAGGGTGACAATATACAGCCTTGACGTACTCCTTTTCCTATTTGGAACCAGTCTGTTGTTCCATATCCAGTTCTAACTGTTGCTTTCTGACCTGCATACAGATTTCTCAAGAGGCAGGTCAGGTGGTCTGGTATGCCCATCTCTTTCAGAATTTTCCACAGTTTATTGTGATCCACGCAGTCAAAGGCTTTGGCATAGTCAATAAAGCAGAAATAAATGTTTTTCTGGAACTCCCTTGCTTTTTCTATAATCCAGCAGATGTTGGCAATTTGATCTCTGGTTCCTCTGCCTTTTCTAAAACCAGGTTGAACATCAGGGAGTTCATGGTTCACGTATTGCTGAAGCCTGGCTTGGAGAATTTTGAGCATTACTTTACTAGCATGTGAGATGAGTGCAATTGTGCGGTAGTTTGAGCATTCTTTGGCATTGCCTTTCTTTGGAATTGGAATGAAAACTGACCTTTTCTAGTCCTGTGGCCACTGCTGAGTTTTCCAAACTTGCTGGCATATTGAGTGCAGCACTTTCACAGCATCATCTTTCAGGATTTGAAACAGCTCCACTGGAATTCCATCACCTCCACTAGCTTTGTTCATAGTGATGCTTTCTAAGGCCCACTTGACTTCACATTCCAAGATGTCTGGCTCTAGATTAGGGATCACATAATTATGATTGTCTGGGTCGTGAAGATCTTTTTTGTACAGTTCTGTGTATTCTTGCCACCTCTTCTTAATATCTTCTGCTTCTGTTAGGTCCATACCATTTCTGTCCTTTATGGAGCCCATTTTTGCATGAAATGTTCCCTTGGTATCTCTAATTTTCTTGAAGAGATCTCTAGTCTTTCCCATTCTGTTGTTTTCCTCTATTTTTTTGCATTGATCGCTGAAGAAGGCTTTCTTATCTCTTCTTGCTATTCTTTGGAACTCTGCATTCAGATGCTTATATCTTTCCTTTTCTCCTTCTCTTTTCACCTCTCTTCTTTTCACAGCTATTTGTAAGGCCTCCCCAGACAGCCATTTTGCTTTTTTTGCATTTCTTTTCCATGGGAATGGTCTTGATCTCTGTCTCCTGTACAATGTCACGAACCTCATTCCGTAGTTCATCAGGCATTCTATCTATCAGATCTAGACCCTTAAATCTATTTCTCACTTCCACTGTATAATCATAAGGGATTTGATTTAGGTCATACCTGAATGGTCTAGCAGTTTTCCGTCTTTCTTCAATTTAAGTCTGAATTTGAATGAGTGAATTTAACTCAGATGACCATTACATCTACTACTGCGGGCAGGAATCCCTCAGAAGAAATGGAGTAGCCATCATGGTCAACAGAAGAGTCCGAAACAAAAGAGTCTCAAAAATGACAGAATGATCTGTGTTCGTCCCCAAGGCAAACCATTCAATATCACAGTTATTCAAGTCTATGCCCCAACCAGTAACGCTGAGGAAACTGAAGTTAAACGGTTTTATGAAGACCTACAAGATCTTTTAGAACTAACACCCCAAAAAGATGTCCTTTTCATTATAGGGGACTGGAGTGCAAAAGTAGGAAGTCAAGAAACACCTGGAGTAACACGCAAATTTGGCCTTGGAATGCGAAATGAAGCAGGGCAAAGACTAATAGAGTTTTGCCAAGAAAATGCACTGGTCATAGCAAACACCTTCTTCCAACAACACAAGAGAAGACTCTACACATGGACATCACCAGATGGTCAACACCGAAATCAGATTGATTATATTCTTTGCAGCCAAAGATGGAGAAGCTCTATATAGTCAGCAAAAACAAGACCAGGAGCTGACTGTGTCTCAGATCATGAACTCCTTATTGCCAAATTCAGACTTAAATCTTTTTGCATTAGTGTTTCATTTTTTCAGATATATACCCAGGAGTGGAATTGGAGGGTGATAATGTGGGTTCTATTTTTAGTTTTTTGAAGAACCACCATACTGTTTTCCACAGTGGCTACACCAATTTGCATTTCCACCAACAGTGTATGGGGGTTACCTTTTTTCCACATCCTTGATAACATTTGTTTTGTGTGTGTGTGTGTGTGTGTGTGTGTGTGTGTGTGTGTGTGTGTGTGTTTTAATAATTGTATCCATTCTGCTGGTATGGGGTGATATCTCCTTTTTGTTGGTTTTAATTTGCACTTCTTTGATGATTAAGGATGTTCAGCATCTTTTTGTGTGCCTATTGGCATCTGTATATCTTCCTTGAATAAATGTCTAATCAGGTCATCTTCCCACCTTTTAAATGGGTTGTTTGTTTTTTAATATTTTATTTATTTTTTTGACTACTTTTGGTGTTAGTTGTGGCATGTAAGATCTTTGTTGCAGCATGCAGGATATTTCTTTGCAGTGCTAGGCTCCAGAGTTCTTGGGCTCGGTAGCTGTGGCTCACTGGCTTAGTTGCCCTATGGTGTGTAGGATCTTAGTTCCCTAACCAAGGCTTGAACCCACTTCCTCTGCATTAAAAGGCATATTCTTAACCACTGGACCACCATGGAATTCCCTGTTTGTTTCTTATGTTGAGTTGTATGAACTGTTTATGTATTTTTTATGTTAACTCTTTATCAGTCATATTATGTGTTAATATCTTCTTCCATTTGGAAGGTACCCCTTCCTTTTGTTGATGATTTATTTCACTGTGCAGAAGCTTTTTAGTTTGATATTGTCCCATTTGTTTATTTTTTTTCTTTTTGTTATCCTTGCCTGAAGAGACACATCCAAAAAATATTGCTAAGACTAATGTCAAAGAGTAAAGAGCATGCTGCCTATTATTTTTTCTATAAGTTTTATGGTTTCAGATCTTACATTTAAGTCTTTAATCCATTTTGAGTTTATTTTTATATGGTTTGATTGTTTTGCATGTATTAATAGCAGTCCAATTTTCCCCAACACCATTTGAGAGGCTGTCTTTTCCCCATTATATAGTTTTGCCTCCTTGTCATAGATTGGTTGTCCAGATAAGTAAGGATTCATTTCTGGGCTCTGTTCTGTCCCGTTGGTCTATGTGTCTGTTTTTGTGCTAGTACCATGCTGATTTGATTACTGTAGCTTTGTAATATAGTTTAAATCAGGGAGCATGATAGTTCCAGCTTTGTTCTTCTTTCTGAAGATTGTTTTGGCTATTCAGAGTTTTTGTGTTTCCATACAAATTTTAGAGTTATGTGTTCTAGCTTTGCGACGGACGCCATTATTATTTTGATGGGTGTTGCCCTACATCTGCAGATTGCCTTGAGCAGAATGGCCACTTTAACAATATTAATTCTTCCAGCCCATGAGCACGGTGTATCTTTCCATCTATGTTGTCTTTAATTTCTTTCATCAGTATCTTATAGTTTTCCAAGTACAATTCTTCCTTAGTTAGATTTATTCCCAGGTATTTTATTCTTTTTGATCTGATTGTAAATGAGATTGTTTTCTTAATTTCACTTTCTGGTAGTTCATTGTTAGTGTATAGAAATGCAACAAATTTCTGCTTATTAATTTTGTATCCTACAACTTTATCAAATTCATTAATGAATTCCAGTAGTTTTCTGGTGCTGTCATTAGGATTGTGTGTGTGGTATTATGTCATTTGCTAAGAGTGACAGTTTTGCTTCTTCTTTTTCAACTTTGATTCTTTTTATTTCCTTTTCTTGTCTTGAATGCTGTGGTTAGGACTTTAAAAACTATGTTGAATAAAAATGGTGAGAGTGGGCATCCTTGTCTTGTTCTTAATCTTAAAGGAAATGCTTTCAGATTTTCACCCTTGAGTAAGATGTTAGCTGTGGGCTAATCATATATGGCCTTTATCACTTTCCTTTAGGGCAGTTAAAGAAAAAGGTTATAGAACCCTAATCACTCAAATTTCGTGGAAGAAATTCCTGAGTCTTGATCAGAGTAACTTGGAGGTAGTGTAACAGCCATTTTTTCCCCTTGTGCCTAATATAAATGAGAATAAGTTATTTTAAAAACATTGTTTGCATGTTTTAAGTCAGCTTAGGAGATTTTTATGCCATTGTAAAAAAATTTAATGAAAATAAATCATAAAATATGGATGGGTGTCCCTGGTGAGATTTTAATAGTAATAAGTAGCTTACATTTTAACTAAGTTAGTCTAAAGTTTTAAATGCATTTTATAGGACTTGTACATTCATGATTTTTAAGAGATGCATTTCAACTCTAAGTAAATGAAAAATTATAGTGAAATTAGCTGTGAAGAATGAATGTTAAATTAATTTGAGGGTAAAGAATGGCTCCATTATATCATAATTGAATTGCATCTAAAATAATATCACTTTGGTTTTAAGTACCTTTACTATTTTGTGAATTTGTTACTAGTTTGATCTGTGTGAGGGCAGAGTCTATCTGGTTTTCCTTTGTATTCTCTTACAGTGCCTTTCAGAGTAGATACTCAGTAAGTATTTGCTATTGAATGAATGGGTAAATGTAAGGCACTGCTCTTAAGAAATTTAACAAAGAGATAATACATAAATATCTATATTCTGATTTTGTAAAAAGAGCTATCTGTGGAAGACAGTCTATGCTAAGTACCAGATGAGAGATTAGAAAAGTAAGTGCTGTAAGAAGAGAATGGTCATTTTCAGTAGGGTGATTAAGTAGGCAAAACTGACTTTATTGAGTTGAGCCCTGCAAAGAAACTTTTAATCAAAATGGAGAGGAAGTGGGGAATATAAAAAATCTTGATTTCATCAAATGTTTCTCCAGTGAGTTTAAGACTGTCTTATTTCCCTTGTTTTCCTGACTCTCTTCTTCTCTACCATGCTTATCTGTTAACTATTAATTCTCACTGTTCAGCTCTCATCTTTGATCCTTCTTGAAAGCAGTTATTATATACAGGTAAGGCTCTTTTTGAGCTTCCCTCATGGCTTAGTGGGCTTCCCAGGTGGTGCTAATGGTAAAGAACCCACCTGCCAATACAAGAGACGTAAGAGACACAGTTTTGATCCTTGGGCCAGGAAGATTCCCCTGGAGGAGGACACGGCAACCCACTCTAGTATTCATACTTGGAGAATCCCAGGGACAGAGCAGCCTGGTGGGCTATATATAGTCCATAGCGTCACAAAGAGTCAGAGCGACTGAAGCAATTTAGTATGCACTCATGGTGGCTTAGTGGTAAAGAATCGGCTTGCAATGCAGGGGACATGGGTTCAATCCCTGAGTTTGGAGAGCCCCTGCAGAAGGAAATGGCAACCCACTCGAGTGTTTTTGTTTGGGAAATCCCGTGGACAGAGGAGTATGGTGGGTGACAGTCCATGGGGTCACAAGAGTTGAGCACAGCTTGCCCACTGAACTACCACCAGTGCTCTTTTTGCTGTTCTTCCCCACCCTATAACCTCTGTCTTGTTAGGCAAGAGTTCACCTGAGCTATAATTGATAGGAGCTCCCCAGTTCTCTCATGTCTTTACCCCTATGTTTTTGGCCTTTCTTCCCAAATCTAAAATGTACTTCTTGAATTTAATGTGATTATTTCCATTTTTACGATATGTAATTTTAAAATATTTTTGTTATAACTTAAATGCAGTAAAGTGAAAGTGTAACTGAGATGTTTTTAAAAAATACTGTGAAAAAACAGTTTTCATAAATTAAATAATGTTTTGAAGCTACTGTATGTGCTGCAGAGAAAATAAGGTGCTTCTTGTATTGATAATGATAAATACTTACCTTTCCTTCTTTCAAGACAGGTCAAGTGCTACCTCCTTACTGAAGCCCTTCTTGGGTTCCCTCTGTATACTGTTTGTGCTGTTTCATCCTGCCATTCTCTGTTACTTATCTGTTGGTCTTTCCTACTAAATTGTGTGTGTGTGTATATACACACACACACACATTTTCTCAGGACAGGAACCAGGGTTGTTTAACCTTTCTTCCTATCTCCTGATTCAGTGCTTTGCCCATAAAAAATTCTTAATGAATGTTTGTCAAATTGAACTTGCTTTGTGTTTATCACTTTTTAAAGTAAGACAGACTTGCATTGGTTTTTTGTTTTTATTCTGATATTTGTCTTAATTAAAAGCTGCTAAGGAGGGACTTCCCTGGTGCTCCAGTGGTTAAGACTTCTCCTTCCAATGCAGGAGGTACAGGTTCTATCCCTGGTCAGGGAGCTAAGATCGCATATACCTTGTGGCCAAAAAAACAAAACAAAACAGAAGCAGTACTGTAACAAATTTAGCAAAGACTTAAAAAAAAATAGCTGCTAAGGAGCACCTGTAACACACACACACACACACACACACACACATATATGTATATTTTAAACTTGGTGACTCAGAATACTCAACTTTCCTTGTCTGGATTGGAAGACAGACTTTCTCCCTTGTGACAACTGTTCTGGAGCTGATTTAAGCACTAAGACAATTCCCAGGTAGCACTTAATTTTTAGCACAGCAAGATTGTAGAAGATCCTATATAATGTTCCATGGATCTTTCTCGTATCAGAAATAATCTTTATAATGTGTTATTTGGTTGTATTTATTTTCATCATTTTAATTATTTAAATAGTATTTTCCTGTGTTTTATAGGTCAAGAAACTAAGACTTAAGCATAAATAGTCAAGTTCACACAGAAAGTGGTAGTAGGTATGAACAGAATGTTGCCTTTTATAATTGAGATTAAATGAGTTGATCTCCCTTTTCCCAGCTCCAAAGATTCTGAAGCTCTGAGAGTCTTTAATATTATTTGAATACTTGGATAGGCAGTAAAATATTTGACAAAATGAACTTGCTTTGAGGAAGGTACCAGGTTGCTTTCAGGCTCAAACCGGTAACTGATTTCATCTAGCTCATTTGCTGACTGCTTGGGAGGGCTCCTTGGCAGTGGCAGTGAAGCAGTATAGATCACTTTTTCAGCTTCACCAGGTTTTAATGGTTCTATTTTTTCACCCTTAGCTCTGGGTGGTGTTTATACAATTGTAAATAAAGCTGAGCTCTAAATTGTCTACTCTGTTGCCCCAGGACTCATGTATTTTGCCCAATTTAGGAGCCGTTTTAAGACTGCTGAGCACACTGTTGGCGCCACCTACTGTCATGCTGAAGCTACTGCATCTTCATTCAGCATTATTTCAAACTTAACTCTTTTGCACATTACCTGTTTTCCCTGACCTCCTTTCTTATGCTTTAGATACTTGAGTTTTCTTATCATTTGCTAAAAGATGACTTTACCGATTAATAAGTTTTGAAATTACTGAAATGTTGTCAGCCTCACCCGTAATTTGTATTGAGAGGAGAATTCAAAGATACTATGTTTCAGAGTATAAAAATACCATAGTTTTTAGAGTTTAAAAAATCCCTTTTGTTCATATCCAAACAGGATTCCCTCTAGAAAAAAAGATTTTTCTTACTTTAATGTTTTAGTACACTATTGTGTGGTATATGAATGAATCTCTAGTTTTATTTCTGGGGGGAAAAACCCTGTTTTAATTGAATTTTCTGGAAGCAGCTCAAGCTCAATTAAACTCTTAGTAGAAGAAATTTAGCCTTTATTTTCTATCATTTATTTATATTATTAATATTTTAATTTTAAATTATAAAAATAGGATAACCACATTGTAGAAAATGTAAAAAAAAAAAAAAAAACCCATTGCTTTACTATCTTAAAACTCTCTTACTTTGGTGCTTGGGGAACCATCACCAAGCATAGTTTGGCCCAGCAATAATAAACATATGTTTTGGTAAAAACATAGTTTTATAATTGTTATCCATAATAGTTATCAGTATATTACCTCTTAGATCTAAATTCATCATTCATTGTGTGCTCTGTGGAAACGGACCTGTGCTGTTTAAATGTGTTTCCTTTGCTGACTAGCCAGATGTTAAATTTTGTCAGTAGAGGGCGCTGGAGAGATACCGCAAGAGGAAGAGTTTCCCTTCCTGGTTCTGGTGTGCTGGCTTGCTGGCTTCTTAAGTGCCTGACCCTTGCAGTGTTAAGTTTTCATCCATGCAGTGCCCAGATCCTGAAGCTTACATGGCTTCTCCCATGCCAGCTCATTCACTACTGCAGTCAGCAGCACCAGTGGCCATTAGCTTCCCACTCCAGGTGATCACTTTTCCCTGGCATCCTAGAGGGCAGATTAAGGACAAGTTCCTAAGGGTGTTTGATATTCACTCTTGCCATCTCCTGTTTGACCACTTCCAATTTACCTTGATTCATGGCCCTAACACTCCAGTTTCCTATGCAAAAGTCAGACTTAAATTGAGGAAAGTAGGGAAAACCACTAGACCATTTAGGTATGACCTAAATCAAGTCCCTTACTATTATACAGTAGAAATGACAAACAGAATCAAGGGATTAGATCTGATAGACAAAGTGCCTGAAGAACTATGGATAGAGGTTCCTAACATTGTATAGGAGGTGGTGATCAGAACCATCCCCAAGAAGAAGATATGCTAAAAGGCAAAATGGTTGTCTCAGGAGGCCTTACAAATAGCTGAGAAAAGAAGAGAAGTGAAAGACAAAGGAGAAAAAGAAAGATATATCCATCTGAAGAATAGCAAGGAGAGATAAGAAAGCCTTCCTAAGTGATCACTGCAAAGAAATAGAGGAAAACAATAGAATGGGAAAGACTAGAGATCTCTTCAAGAAAATTAGAGATACCAAGGAAAGAAAGATAGGCATGATAAAGGACAGAAATGGTATGGATCTAACAGAAGCAGAAGATATTAAGAAGAGTTGGCAAGAATATACAGAAGAACAATACAAAAAAAAGATCTTAATGACCCAGATAACTACAATGTGATCACTCACCTGGAGCCAGACATCCTGGAATGTGAAGTCAAGTGGGCCTTAGGAAGCATCACCACAAACAAAGCTAGTGGAGGTGATGGAAATCCAGTTGAGCTATTTCAAATCCTGAAAGATGATGCTGTGAAAGTGCTGCATCAATATGCCAGCAAATTTGGAAAACTCAGCAGTGGCCACAGGACTGGAAAAGGTCAGTTTTCATTCCAATCCCAAAGAAAAGCAATGTCAAAGAAAGCTCAAACTATCGCACAATTGCATTCATCTCACACTTTAGTTACGTAATGCTCAAAATTCTCCAAGCTAGGCTTCAACAGTACGTTAACCAAGAACCTCCAGATGTTCAAGCTAGATTTAGAAAAGGCAGAGGAACCAGAGGTCAGATTGCTAACGTCCAGTGAATCATTGAAAAAGCAAGAGAGTTGTGGAAAAACATCCACTTCTGCTTTATTGGCTACACTAAAGCCTTTGACTGTGTGGATCACAACAGACTGTGGAAAATTCTGAAAGAGATGGGAATACCAGACCACCTGACCTGCCTCCTGAGAAATTTGTATTGCAGGTCAAGAAGCAGCAGAACCAGACATGGAACAACAAACTGGTTCCAGACTGGGAAAGGAGTATGTAAAGGCTGTATATTGTCACCCTGTTAACTTAGAGTTAACATGTAGAGTGCATCATGCAAAATCCCGGGCTGGATGAAGCACAAGCTGGGATCAAGATTGTTGGGAGAAACATCATAACCTCAGATACGGAGATGGCACTGCCCTTATGGCAGAAAGTGAAGAGGAACTGAAGAGTCTCTTGATGAAAGTGAAAGTGGAGAGTGAAACAGCTGGCTTAAAACTCAACATTCAAAAAGCACAGATTGTGGCATCTGGTCCCATCACTTCATGGCAAATAGATGGGTAAACAATGGAAACAGTGACAGACTTTATTTTTTTGGAGCTCCAAAATCACTGCAGTTGGTGAGTGCAGCCATGAAATTAAAAGACGGTTGCTCCTTGGAAGAAAAGCTATGACCAATCTAGACAGCATATTAAAAAGCAGAGACATAACTTTGCTGACCAAGGTCTGTCTAGTCAAAGCTATGGTTTTTCCAGTAGTCGTGTATGGATGTGAGAGTTGGACCTTAAAGAAAGCTGAGTGCAGAAGAATTGATGCTTTTGAACTGTGGTATTGAAGATGACTCTTAAGCATGCCTTGGACTGCAAGGAGATCAAACCAGTCAATCCTAAAGAAAATCAATCCTGAATATTCACTGGAAGGATTGATGCTGAAGCTGAATCTTTGGCCACCTGATGCAAAGAGCTGACTCATTAGGGAAGATCTTGATGCTGGAAAAGATTGAAGGCAGGAGGAAAAGGGAATGATAGAGGATGAGGTGATTGAATGGCATCACTGACTCGATGGACATGAATTTGAGAAAGCTCCTGGAGTTGCTGATGGACAGGGAAGCCTGGCATGCTGTAGTCCATGGGGTCGTAAAGAGCTGGACACGACTGAATGATTGAACTGAACTGAGCCAATCTTTTGGGCTTCTCAGGTGGCACTAGTGGTAAAGAACCTGCTTGCTGATGCAGGAGACACAGGTTCAATCCCTGGGTCAGAAAGATCCCCTGGAGAAGGGCATGGCAACCCGCTTCAATATTCTTGGCCTAGAGAATCCCATGGACAGAAGAGCCTGGTGGGCTACATTCCATAGAGTTGCAAAGAGTCGGATGACTGAAGTGACTTAGTACAGCTCAGCCAATCTCTCATTACTACAATTCCCTCTTATAGTTAATGACTCTTTATAGTAAACTTTTCCTGTTCAAATAAGTGTGGCTTGTCTCTCCTGATTGGACCCAGAGTAATAGCATTTTTAACCAAACATTTTCAGTCTGTGATAAGTTTTTGTACATTCTTTTTGTTCAGTAAATTTAAATTAGCTATTATGTATTTATCCTCTTGTTTACAAAGTCATTTCATATCTATTATTTTTTAAATTATCTTTTTAAAACCAACCTTTTATTCTTCTTATTTAAAGTCTTAGCTTCTTGACTGTTTAATCTTTTTGCTTTTGTGGTTAATTTTGTGTCCTATTGAAAAACTCTTTGCTACTCCAAGGTCATGAAGATGTTCTCCTATGTTTTCTTCTGAAAATTATACTGTTCTACCTTTCACATTTAGATCTGCAATACATCTGGAATTTATTTTTTATATAAGAAGTGTGAGGTTGGGATCCAGGTTCATTTTTTTCCCCATAGATTAAATATCCAGTTGATCCATTTACCTTTATTGAAAAGACTGTCTTTTTCATACTGTATTCAGGGTCGTGTTTGTCATAAGTCAAGTGGCTAAATGTTAGTTTGTTCTTAGAATCTTATTTGTTCTACTTCTTTATCATCTTCGTAATAGGCCTTGATATCTAGTTGTATAAATATTCTAGTTTTGTTGGTACACAAGATGTCTTGACTCTTTTTGGCCTTTTAAATTTTCATATAAAGTTTAGAATCAGGTTATCAATTTGTCCCCAGAAAACCTGCTGGGAGTTTTATTAGTATTATATCTTACACACCTTTTGTATCTGTAATATTCAGTCTGGAAGACAGTATAATAGTACTTACCAACTTTTGAAAAAAAAAAGACACCAAAATTTTATAACTAAGTTATCTTTTGAGGTTAAAGGCAAGAGACAATATTAATATTCTCAAGCACTTAGGAAGTCAAGGAATACAGTACCTATAAATCCTTGAAGAAACTTCATGAAAATGAATGATGAAATCTAAACAAGTAAAATTTTTTTTTTAAGGCAAAATGGACCACTCTTTCAGAAGCATTGGTATAAGCTGCTTTTTGCAACTCAATTTTTGCTGTTATCTTTGAGGTTTATTCTGAGGTACTTTTGTTTTTTACCTTGAGAATTTAGTTCCTCTAGTGGAAGTTCTGGAGAAGGAAATGGCAACCCACTCCAGTACTCTTGCCTGGGGAATCCCATAGAGGGAGGAGCCTGGTAGGCTGCAGTCCATGGGGTCGAAGAGAGTTGGACATGACTTCACTTTCACTTTCACTTTCAGTGGAAGTTCTGGTTGAACATTCTTAGTTTCATTCATTTGAAAGTATCTTTATTTTGCTTCAATTTCTGTAAGAAATTTTTGTTGAGAAAATTATTTTCCTTTAGCACCTTTTAAGTATCTTTCCATCATCTTTCTAAGAAGTCACCCACTTTATTTTTGCTAAAGGCTGACTGTGTATCTTTAAGTGCATGTCTGTGTGCTTGCTCACTCAGTGGTGTCTAGCTCTTTGTGACCCCACCGACTGTAGCCCGCCGGGCTTCTCTGCCCCTGGGAGTTTCTAGACAAGAGTACTGGAGTGACTTGCCGTTTCCTTCTCCAGAGGATCTTCCCAACCCAGGGACCGAACCCATGTCTCCTGCGTCTTCTGCATTGGCAGGTGAAATCTGTAGCACTGAGCCACCTCCTTTTAATTTAAATTAATATTGATTAATCTCATTATCTTCTTGTGCTTTTCTTTTCCTGTAGGGAATACAGTGAGTAACCTGATTATGATTTTACCTCCAATTTTTGGTGCGATACAGAGTGTTAGAAGTGGACTGGAAAAGCGGTACACTGCTTCCTATTTAGCACTCACAGGTATGTATAACACTTCATCTAAGAATGATGTAAAAAAATGATGTACAGTATTCAGACAGTCAGTTTTTCTTACTCATTTGTAAAATTGTTTCTTGATTTTGTGTTGTTTATTATACAACTTGAGCATATTCTGAAAGTTCTGAATTAAATTACACAAATCTTGCCAGTATTTGAACTGTATTTTGAGTAAATTTTTTAAAAAATAACAAGATATTTCAAGCATCCAGAAAAGAACAAGGATAATATAACAAATATACCTATGTATCCTACCATTCTGCTTTGTCAGATCTTAATATTTTGCAATATTTGTTTCAGATTTTACTTTTTCCTTTTTAAAGAAATAAACTTACAAAGTTAATGCTCCATTTGTACTCCTGCCTGATTTTATTCCCATCTTCCTCCCTGCTCACCCTGCTAGAGTTATAAAACTTTTTCTAAAGACTATTCTATTGTATCTAACTTTTTACAGCTTATTCCTATTCTTCTACTTGTCTATGAGACAGGGACTGCATCTTAGTTATATTTGTATACTGATTGTCTGGCAAGTTAGTGGTCCTCAATAAATGTGACATGGAAGATAAGTGAACTTTATCAGAGTCTAAGATGGGAAAATCACTCTTTCATGTTCTTGCATTATCATCATAAAAACAAAACTAGCAAAGAAAGTAGGTTCTAGTCTGTTTTTTATATCACTTTCTAAGCTAAACAGTTTCTTCTGTTTTAATTCAAGGTAAATGTTATTTACACAGTAGTATTTATCTAATTACCACAAAACTGTAAGATATAGTGTATCATATCTGATTTTATATAATTATATTAGTCACTGTGTATGAGAGAGTTTTTCCAGTAGTCATGTATGGATGTGAGAAGTGGACTTTAAAGAAAGCTGAGTGCAGAAGAATTGATGCTTTTGAACCGTGGTGTTGGAGAAGACTCTTGAGAGTCCCTTGGACTGCAAGAAGATCCAACCAGTCCATCCTAAAGGAAATCAGTCCTGAATTTTCATTGGAAGGACTGATGCGAAGAACTGACTCATTGGAAAAGACCCTGATGCTGGGAAAGATTGAAGGTGGGAGGAGAAGGGGATGACAGAGGATGAGACGGTTGGATGGCATCATCAACTCAATGGACATGAATTTGGGTAAACTCCTGGAGTTGGTGATGGACAGGGAATCCTGGTGTGCTGCAGTCCATGGGGTTACAAAGAGTTGGACATGACTGAGCAACTGAACTGAACTGATGAGAGAGTTTAATTTTTGTATCTCTTATATATGTGGTGTTTTGAGAAAGTTACTTGATTGATCTTCAGTAGGAAGACTTATTCACAAACTTAACCCTTTGCTTTATTTCCTGGGGTATTTTAAGAATGTTTGTAAAATACTGACAAATCACAATCGGTAATAACAGAATAAAAAGATTTGAGGGACTTCCAAGTTGCCCTAGAATACTGACCTTCTCAGGATTTGTCCTCTCATCCTTGTAGACAACTGTACAGATTAAGAAGGAAAGTAAATAAGACACTTTTAGCTCACACTTTCGGAGAAGGCAATGGCACCCCACTCCGGTACTCTTGCCTGGAAAATCCCATGGACGGAGGAGCCTGGTAGGCTGCAGTCCATGGGGCCGCTGAGAGTTGGACACGACTCAGTGACTTCACTTTCACACATTGGACAAGGAAATGGCAACCCACTCCAGTGTTCTTGCCTGGAGAATCCCAGGGATGGCGGAGCCTGGTGGGCTGCCGTCTATGGGGTCACACAGAGTCGGACACGACTGAAGCGACTTAGCAGCAGCAGCTGCTCACACTTTCAGCCTTACTGAAAGAAAAATAATACTGCTAAGCTAAGTCACTTCAGTCGTGTCCGACTCTGTGCGACCCCATAGACGGCAGCCTACCAGGCTGCCCCATCCCTGGGATTCTCCAGGCAAGAACACTGGAGTGGGTTGCCATTTCCTTCTCCAATGTGTGAAAGTGAAAAGTGAAAGTGAAGTTGCTCAGTCATGTCCGACTCTTCGAGACTCTATGGACTGCAGCCTACCAGCTTCCTCTGCCCATGGGATTTTCCAGGCAAGAGTACTGGAGTGGGGTGCCAAAGAATACTATGAGCTTCAAATAACAAAAAACAAGAAATAAATATCAAATTCTAACAGAACTACCTTTAATGTTTTAGACTTTGGGAGGTTTGAAAAACTACGTGGAAAAGAGGAGAGAAGAGTTGAGGACTTAATCTGACAAAACACCAAGAGAAGGGGAAAGCTTCACGATAAATGCAAAATTTCCGAAAACATTCTAAGACCTGTTAAATCATAGTTGTGGCAAGTACACAGTAAAAGACTTGAAAGTATGTGAGGCCTCATGTGGCAGTTTTGAAAAGGTATTGCTTCTGGGAAAGAAGTAACTAGAAAGAGGGAAGATAGCCTTTGGAGATGTGTTGGAAAAGAATGAAGTTAGAGGCAGGAATTAAGATCCTACTGAAACAAAACAACTAAAATACAGTAGACCCTTCTCCCTGCTTGGCCCTTTCCCCCTACCCCCAAAACAAACAAACATATATGGAAAGTTAATGTAACCTTCTTTATTCAGAAGGGGGCAGTCTCAAACTAGGAATCTTTTAAGCCCCCCCAAACCTTTACTCTTTCCACAAAATAGACCCCACCAAAGTCAGTCTGCATCTATGCAGTTACTGTAATAAGAAAACAGAAAATGAGAATATCTTTTGATTCGTGGTTATTCTTTTCCCACTACTAATTATAAAGCAGAAAGAAACTGCAGCACGATATTCCTAACTGAATTAGCCTCAAACCAAAAAATGGATAAAAATTTAAAAACTAATAACACCAATAAAAGTTAATTTAAAAATATTAACGGAAATAGCTTCCTCACCTCCCAAAAGAAATAAAATTAAGTTGATTAAACTTAGGAAAGAAATGAATCCTGAGTTACAATGTGTTGAGTATTTAATAAAGACTGTTTAAGAAAGGAAAAAGAAAAAGAAAGAGACACACAGCAAGAGAATGAAAATGAGATAAAGAAATAGAGAAAAAGTGATTGAAATGGAAGACAGGCAAAGAAGATTCAATATAATTGTAATTGAAGTTCCTGAAAAAGGAAAATAAAACAATGATACAGATCTTATATTTAAAACTATAGTTTTAAAATTAATTAGAAAGATGACTGGAAGAAACACAAGCTGGAATCAAGATTGCCAGGAGAAATATCAGTAACCTCAGATATGCAGATGACACCACCCTTATGGCAGAAAGTGAAGAGGAACTAAAAAGCCTCTTGATGAAAGTGAAAGTGGAGAGTGAAAAAGTTGGCTTAAAGCTCAACAATCAGAAAACGAAGATCATGGCATCCAGTCCCATCACTTCATGGGAAATAGATGGGGAAACAGTGGAAACAGGGTCAGACTTTATTTTGGGGGGCTCTAAATCACTGCAGATGGTGACTGCAGCCATGAAATTAAAAGACTTTCCTTGGAAGGAAAGTTATGACCAACCTAGATAGCATATTCAAAAGCAGAGACATTACTTTGCCGACTAAGGTCCGTCTAGTCAAGGCTATGGTTTTTCCTGTGTTCATGTATGGATGTGAGAGTTGGAGTGTAAAGAAGGCTGAGCGCCGAAGAATTGATGCTTTTGAACTGTGCTGTTGGAGAAGACTCTTGAGAGCCCCTTGGACTGCAAGGAGATCCAACCAGTCCATTCTGAAGGAGATCAACCCTGGGATTTCTTTCGAAGGACTGATGCTAAAGCTGAAACTCCGTACTTTGGCCACCTCATGCGAAGAGTTGACTTATTGGAAAAGACTGTGATGCTGGGAGGGATTGGGGGCAGGAGGAGAAGGGGACAACAGAGGATGAGATGGCTGGATGGCATTACTGACTTGATGGACATGAGTCTGAGTGAACTCCAGGAGTTGGTGATGGACATGGAGGCCTGGTGTGCTGCGATTAATGGGGTTGCAAAGAGTCGGACACGACTGAGCGACTGAACTGAACTGAGTATTTTAACATAGCAGTGTGTATACAATTTATAAATAAATACACATATATGGAGTTCCTAAACATTTTTTTTGCTGTCAAAGTTAGGAAACTACTCCTGTAAATATTTTCCTGCCTTTGTAACCACAGTGATATTTTTTTAATGCAAAAATTAGTCCTGTTAATCTGTGTGTGCACTTATGTATTCGTGTATGTGGATGTATTTCAACAACTTTGTGTTTAGAATGAAGTTCAAATCATAGCATGACTTTAAAAGCTCTTCTCAGTTTACTGCCTGCAAATCATGGCAATCTTCTCACTGGATGCAACAGTGTTTATAGTTGAAGCCAAGCTCTTTTACTTCTTTTAAGTGCATTGTCATTCCTTTATGTTGAATGATGCTTCTACATAGAATGATCACATTTTAAAAAGTTCTTTTCAACTATTTAACTCCATGTGTTACTTCCCCTCATATCCCTCTTCTGACTCACTAGACAAGGTAGTAACCCCCTTGCGTAGACTCCCTTAGCTTTGAAATGGCCTCTCTCATATTTTTAGTGGCTTCCTAAAAGTTCTTATATAAAACATATATCTCTTACTCCTTTATCCCAATGGAAATGCTTGGAATGTTGGTAAGTGTTAGTTGCTCAGTCGTGCCCAACTCTTTGTGACCCCATGGACTGCAGCCTACCAGACTCCTCTGTCCATGAGATTTTCCAGGCAAGGATACTGGAGTGGGTTGCCATTTCCTTCTCCAGGAGATCTTCCCAAGCCAGGGATCGAACCCAGGTCTCCTGCACTGCAGGCAGATTCTTTACTAACTGAGCTACAACTGCCATGGAATGTCAGTAGTTCAGTTTAATTGAGTTCAGTCACTCAGTCATGTCCGACCCTTTGTGACCCCATGGACTGCAATGTGCCAGGCTTTCCCTGCCCATCACCAACTCCCAGAGCTTGCTGAAAGTCAAGTCCATCAAGTCAGTGGTGCCATCCAGCCATCTCATCCTCTTGTCCCCTTCTCCACCTGCCTTCAGTCTTTCCCAGCATCAGGGTCTTTTCCAGTGAGTCAGTTCTTCGTCAGGTGGCCAACGTATTGGAGCTTCAGCTTCAACATCAGTCCTTCCAGTGAATATTCAGGGTTGAATTCCTTTAGGATGGACTGGTTGGATCTCCTCGCAGTCCAAGGGACTCTCAAGAGTCTTCTCTAACACCACAGTTCAAAATCATCAGTTCTTCAGCTCTCAACTTTCTTAATGGTCCAACTCTCACATCCATACATGCCTATTGGAAAAACCATAGCTTTGACTGGATGGACCTGTGTTGGCAAAGTAATGTCTCTGCTTTTTCGTATGGTCTCTAGGTTGGTCATAACTTTTCTTCCAAGGAGCAAGCGTCTTTTAATTTCATGGCTGCAGTTACCATCTGCAGTGATTTTGGAGCCCAAGAAAAGAAAGTCTGTTACTGTTTCAACTGTTTCCCCATCTATTTGCCATGAAGTGCTAGGGCCAGATGCCATGATCTTAGTTTTCTGAATTTTCTGAGATTTAAGCCAACTTTTTAACTCTACTCTTTCACTTTCATCAAGAGGTACTTTAGTTGCTCTTCATTTTCTGCCATAAAGGTGGTGTCATCTGCATATATGAAGTTATTGATACTTCTCCTGGCAATCTTGATTCCAACTTGTGCTTCATCCAGCCCTGGCATTTCACATGATGTACTCTGCATATAAGTTAAATAAGCAAGGTGACAATATATAGCCTTGATGTGCTACTCCTTTCCCAATTTGGAACCAGTCCATTGTTCCATGTCCTGTTCTAATTGTTGCTTCTTGACCTGCATACAGATTTCTCAGGAGGCAGGTAAGGTGGTCTGGTATTCCCATCTCCTCTACTAGCTTTGGTTGTAGTGATGCTTCCTAAGGCCCACTGATTTTGCACTCCAGGATGTCTGATTTTGGTACTGTCTATCTGGTGATGTCTATATGTAGAGTTGTCTCTTGTGTTGTTGGGAAAGGGTGTTTGCTGTGACCAGCGTGTTCTCTTGGCAAAACTCTGTTAGCCTTTGCCCTGCTTCATTTTGTACTCCAAGGCTAAACTTGCCTGTTATTCTAGGTACCTCTTGACTTCCTACTTTTGCATTCCAGTCCCCTTATGTCAGGATATCTTTTTTGGTGTTAGTTCTGGAAGGTCTTGTAGAACCATTCCACATCAGCTTCTTAGGCATTAGTGGTTGGGGCATAGACTTGGATTACTGTGATATTGAATGGTTTGCCTTGGAAACAAACAGAGATTGTTCTGTTATTTTTGAGATTGCACCCAAGAACTGCATTTCGGACTGTTTTGTTGACTATGAGGGCTACTCCATTTCTTCTAAGCGATTTTTGCCTACAGTAGTAGATATAATGGTCATCTGAATTAAATATGCCCATTCTGGTCCATTTTAGTTCATTGATTCCTAAAATATCGATGTTCACTCTTGCTATCTCCTGTTTGACCACTTCCAATTTACCTTGATTCATGGACCTAACATTCCAGGTTCTTATACAATATTGTTCTTTACAGCATTGGACTTTACTTCCATTACCAGTCACATCCACATCTGGGTGTTGTTTTCACTTTGGCTCTGTCTCTTTATTTTTTTCTGGAGTTATTTCTCCACTGATCTCCAGTAGCATATTGGGCCCCTACCGACCTGGGAAGTTCATTTTTCAGTGTCCTATCTTTTTGCCTTTTCATGCTGTTCACGGGGTTCTCAAGGCAAGAATACTGAAGTGGTTTGCATTCCCTTCTCCAGTGGCCCACATTTTGTCAGAACTCTCCACCATGACCCATTCGTTTTGGGTGGCCCTACCGGCATGGCTCCTAGTTTCATTGAGTTAAGTAAGGCTGTGATCCATGGAACATTAAGTGCCCAGTAAATATTTGTTGAAAAGGAACTGAGGTTTTGAAGCAACAGGGACTTTCATTCATTGCTGGTAGAGATGCAGAATGGCACAGCCACTTTGAAACAGTTTGGCAGTTTCTCACAAAACATATTCTCACCATATAATTGAACTTTCCCTGGCATTTACCTGATAGAGATGAAAACTGTTGTTTACACAGAAGCCTGCACACAGATAGCAGGTTTATTCATAATGCCATACCTGAAAGGAGCTAATCTGCCCTTTAATAGGTGAATGGAGAAATAAACTGCGGTACCTCCAGACGATGGAATATTATTCAGCACTAGAAAGAACTGTGCTATATAAGGCCATGGACAGCCATGGAAGAACTATACATGCATATTGTAAGTGAAAAGCCAGTCTGAAAAGGCTACTTACTGTATGATTCCAACTGTATGACAGTTTGGAAAAGACAAAACTGTAGACAGTAGAAAGATCAGTGGAGTAGAGATCAGTAGAAAGATCTCTTGACTGGAGAGTCCCATGGGCAGAGGAGGCTGGCGGACTATAGTCCATGGGGTTGCAAAGAGTCAGACATGACTGAGCATGCACACACACATGTGAATTACATCTCAATAAAGCTAATACATTTTAGCAAAAATTTGTGGTTTGCTTTATAGTGACAAAATATAAAATATTGTAAGGAGAAAGGTGATATTCTATTTCTTTGCACTCTAGATGGAGTTTCGAAAGGGAATAAACTGTAGCGATTTTTTAAAGATCAGGCTTTAATGTGATATAGTAAACAGTGACAAGAGAATATTTGGAAACGTTTGGATAAAAACAGCCCTTGAGTGAGACATAGATTAAGTGGCCAGTCTGCCTTTCAGTATAAACAGTCATTCACCTCATTTTTATTTTTTTACTTTATAGTATATTGTATGAGTTTAAATAGCTCACAAGGTTTGGTTTTTTTCTCCTGCCATTAATTTATCTAATTTTCTGATTTCTCCTTTGAAAAAGGACAGCCACCATCCCACTTCCTCATTTCCTTAGTAAGATGAGTTCAGTTCTTTACTTCTCTCATCTCCTTTTGAGCACTAAAAAAATGTGATAATATCAGTACTGACTTTTTTTTAACCAAGAGTAACAAAGGGTTTGAAATCTTTCTCTAGTGGTTTTGTTCAAATGATTTAATAACATCCACATTTACTGTGTTTGTTGGGCTAACTGGTATAGCCTTGAGACAGACTCCTCTGGCATTGTTCTTGCCTTCTCTGGTTTCCTTCGTAAGTCCCATCTTCTGTGCTCCTATGGTAGAGTGTGTGTATGTGTGTGTGGCTCTCAGTCATGTCCAACTCTTCCCAAGGACCGTGCTTCTATGGTAGTATGTAGTGTGTGTGTGTGTGTGTGTGTGTGTGTGTGTGTGTGTGTGTTGTTCTCAGTCATGTCCAACTCTTCCCAAGGACTGTGCTTCTATGGTAGTGTGTAGTGTGTGTGTGTGTGTGTGTGTGTGCGTGCGCGTGTGTTGTTCTCAGTCACGTCCAACTCTTCCCAAGGACCGTGCCTCTATGGTAGTGTGTGTGTGTGTGTGTGTGTGTGTGTGTGNGGACCATGCTTCTATGGTAGTGTGTAGTGTGTGTGTGTGTGTGTGTGTTGCTCTCAGTCATGTCCAACTCTTCCCAAGGACCGTGCTTCTATGGTAGTGTGTAGTGTGTATGTGTGTGTGTGTTTCTCTCAGTCACGTCCAACTCTTCCCAAGGACTGTACTTCTATGGTAGTGTGTAGTGAGTGTGTGTATGTGTGTGTGTGTGTTGCTCTCAGTCACGTCCAGCTCTTCCCAAGGACCGTGCTTCTATGGTAGTGTGTGTGTATGTGTGCATGTGAGTGCGTGCGCTCTCAGTCATGTCCACTCCCATGGACTGTAACTCCTCTGTCAGTGAAATTTTCCGGGCAAGAATACTGGAGCAGGTTGCCTTTTCTCTCTTAAGGGGATCTTCCCTACCCAGGGATCAAACCCATGTCTCCTGCATTGAGAGGCGGGTTCTTTACCAGCAGCACCACCAAGGAAGTTCACTCTATGCATATCTTTTTTTTCTCCCCATTTCTCCATGTACTGGTATCTTCTGTTTATCGGCCTGTCTCTTCCATTAGCCTGTGTGCTTCATAAAGGCCAATGACTGGATCTTATCTTTGTACCTCAACGTCTGTAGTTGAATTTGGCAAATAGGAAGTACTCAATAAAGGCTTATTGAACTGAGCTTCACCACAGTAGAAGCTGTATTATCAGATGTGTTTGGGAGTGATATTTATTCTGTTAATTTTTAAAGAGTCAAAGCTATAATTATTGAAAAATATATATACCCATCTTTAAGTTTTATTTTAATTGAAGCATAGTGATATAATCTTTGACAATGATTTGATGTGGAGCATGGCCTTTGAATATAGTACCCTAATTATAGTTCTGATTAGTCGCATTGAAAAACAAAATTTTAAACCTTAGAATGAAAATGATTTATTTAAAATAGAAGCACTTGGAAAGAACTTCTAGACATGAATACAGAATTTTCCCCAATTTGTAACATATATGTACAGATATCAAGAGCAATTTTTATTAGCAACTCAATTTTATTAAGTCTGTTTTAAACATTTCTTGAAATATTTAAAATAGTTTTTATAGAGACAGTAGCTGTCTTTTTGCAGTCATATTTCTGTTAACTAAATGCAGTGGCATTAGCAAGTTTGGGAACAAATAAACATAACTGATTGGTTCTTATTAAGCATATACTTAAACTATTTGGATTAGAAATACAAAGAAGTATTGAAGAGTAGCTAACCAGCTCTGAGCATTAAAGCTTATCTCTAGCATCCATGATACATTTTATGTAAAAAAATGGAGAATATTGATTAATCTAGTAAATCACTTAGTGGAGGGAATTTACGAGAATTTATGCTTGTTTTTTTTTTTTTTTTTCTGTTCCAAAATTTCATCAGTTATAGATAGAGCTTAGGCAGGGTCTAGTATATCTTGCCACAGGATTTCATAAATTTGTTCTTAAAACTCAGTGCTTTAAAATGTCTTACTGTTTTTTCAAGTCACTCTGACCCCCCACAAAGAATTTCATGCTAATTGTTTGTTTTTGTTTGTTTGTTTGTTTTAATTTCAGTGGTAGGAATGGGATCCTGGTGCTTCCACATGACTCTGAAATATGAAATGCAGGTCAGTAATGACAAAATTTACTAAATGCTTATTTCTCTTAATCCAGAGACACTTCATATTTGAGGAAAGAGTGAATTTCTAGAGAGTGATATTGAGACAAGAGAAGAAAGATGAGATCTGTAATCCCTGGAGTTTTTACTTCAGGCCAAAGGATCCAGGTTGAATAAGTGAAGTAAAGAGGCAAGAAGTGGTCCAGAGAGAAACTAAGCAAGAGCAGTATGAGTTTTTGACCGCCTCTTCTTAAAGCATGTATGGCTTTAGAGCAGGATCAGAAAGTGAAATGCCATACAGACATCCTGGTAAGATAAAATCAGTTTGCCAAAACAATGTATTCTTATTCTTAGCTGCTATATTCCCTTATGTCTCTTTTATGGTGTCCAGTTGAATGGTCTGGTGCCTTTAACTAGCAGGGTTTTAGAGCTATGCTAGGATTTTTATTTACTGTCCTTGCTCTAAGGGGGCCATATAGGTTGTCCTGAATCTTTTAACCTCTTTGTTCCCCATTACTAACCCAGAATCTTCTAGAATAACACCATCCAATAGAAATATAATGTTGAGGTTCGTGTTGCGGTTTGACAGAAAACAAAAAAATTCTGTAAAGCAATTATCCTTCAATTAAAAAATAGATTTGAAAAAAAATATGTGAACTACTTGTATAATTTCCAGTAGTCTCCAGTAGTCACATTTTAAAAAGCTACATTAAAAAGAAATAGGTGTAATTAATTTTAATAATATATTTTAACTCAGTATATCCAAAGTATTGCTATTATTTCAACATATAATATAAAAATCTATTAATGAAATGTCTCACAGCCTAAAATTGGGTATATATTTCACACTTGCAGTGTATTTCAGTTTAGATTACTCCATATGCTCAATAACCACATATGCCTAGTGCCTACTGTATTGGATAGCGCTAATCTGGAAGGATTTGTTTATATAATAGTCTATAAATTATTAGTTACAGCTATATTAAAATATAAGAGTGACATTCTATAAAACAAGTGGCCTGTAATCTTCAAAAGTATCCATGATCATAAAGTGAAAAGACCGAGGAACTGTTCAAGATTGAAGGAGACTAAAAAGACATGAGAAGTAGATACACTGTATAATCCTGGACTGGATCCTGTGAATGTGTGTGTGTGTGCATGTATGTGTGTGTGTGCATGTGCTTATACTTATGATATTATTGGTACACTTAGAAAAATGGGGTTGGAGGATTATGTAATAGTAATTAATCTATGTTAATTTCTTGATTTTTTTGGTGGTATTGTGGATATGTAGGTTCTTTCCCCACTGAAATATCGTGGCACCCCTGTTGAAATCAATCAATTATAAATTTATGAGTTTATTTCTTGACTCTTGATTCAACTCTTGGTTCAATTCCACTGACCTCGATGTACCTTGATTCAGGTAGGTTTGTAGTAAATTTGGAAATTGGGAGCTGTGAATCCTCCAAATTTATTCTTCTTTTTAAAAAATTGTTTTAATCTATTTTGGGTCCCTGGCATTTATCAATTTCTGCAACGTTAGTGGGGATCTTGAAAGTCAGTCAGTCAGTTCAGTTGTTCAGTCATGTCTGACTCTTTGCGACCCCATGGACTGCAGCACACCAAGCCTCCCCGTCTTGTCACCAACTCCCAGAGTTTACTCAAACTCATGTCCATTGACTTGGTGATGCCATCCAACCATCTCATCCTCTGTCTTCCCCTTCTCCTCCCGCCCTCAATCTTTCCCAGCGTCAGGGTCTTTTTCAATGAGTCGGTTCTTAGCATCAGGTTGCCAAAGTATTGGAGTTTCAGCTTCAGCATCAGTCCTTCCAGTGAATATTCAGGACTGATTTCCTTTAGGATGGACTGGTTGGATCTCCTTGCAGTCCAGGGGACTCTCAAGGGTCTTCTCCAACACCACAGTTCAAAAGCATCAATTCTTCTGCACTCAGCTTTCTTTATAGTCCAACTCTCACATCCATACATGACTACTGGAAAAACCATAGCTTTGAGTAGATGGACCTTTGTTGGCAAAGTAATGTCTCTGGATTTTAATGTGCTCTCTAGGTTGGTCATAGCTTTTCTTCCAAGGAGCAAGCGTCTTTTAATTTCATGGCTGCAGTCACCATCTGCAATGATTTTGGAGCCCCCCAAAATAAAGTCTGTCACTGTTTCCACTGTTCCCCATCTATTTGCCATGAAGTGATGGGACCGGATGCCATGCTCTTAGTCTTCTGAATGCTGAATTTTAAGCCAACTTTTTCACTCTCCTCTTTCACTTTCATCAAGAGGCTCTTTAGTTCTCCTTCATTGTCTCTGGTGGAGGCGTGGGTCATTGATGGCCTGCTGCTTTGTTGGGGGTACTGAGTGTAGCAGTATGTGCATGGGACCTTTTGAAGGAGGTTGCTATTATCTTCTTTACCTCCACCATAGTTTGGCCCCAGGTAAATAACAGGGAGGGAACACAGCCCCACCTATCAACAGAAAATTGGATTAAAAATTTACTGAGCACGGGGGCCATCAGAACAAGACCCAATATCCCTCTCAGTCAGTCTCTCCCATCAGGAAGCTTCCATAAGCCTCTTATTCTTCTCCATCAGAGAGGAGACAGACTGAAAACCACAGTCACAGAAAACTAACCAATCTGATCACATGGACCACAGCCTTGTCTAATTCAGTGAAACTATGCACCATGCCATGTAGGGCCACCCAAGACGGACAGGTCATGTTGGAGTTCTGACAAAACATGGTCCACTGGAGAAAGGAATGGCAAACCACTTCAGTATTCTTGCCTTGAGAACCCCATGAACAGTATGAAAAGGGATTTTGAAAGAGATCCATACTTTGGAAAGTATTGCCATCTCTATATTAGGGCTTCCGATATTTGAACACAGGATATCTTCTCAATTGTCTAAGTCTTTTAAATTTCTTTCAATGATGTTTTATAGTTTATGTGCAAGTCTTGACTTCTTTTGTATAGGTATTATATTCTTTTTGATGCTATAAATGAAATTGTTTTCTTAATTTCATTTTCTGATTTCTCATCCCTAGTATAGAAATAAAATTATTTTTGCCTATTGCTCCTATTCCTGCAGCCTTCCTGAACTTGTTTTTACCTCTTACAGTTTTATGTGTGTATGTATATGGATTCGTTAGGGTTTTTTGTATGTATAAGATCATGTCATATGTAAAGAGAGATAGTTTTACCTCTTCTTTAGCAATTAAATGCCTTTCACTTATTTTTCTTGACCAACTGCCCTGACTAGGACTTCTTGCACATTGTTTTATTTTTAATTGAAATATAGTTAATTTACATTATTATATTAGTTTCATATGTACATCATAATGATTTCCATATTTTTACAGATTATATTCCATTATAAATTACTATAAGATAATGGCTGTGGTATGCTATGTATCTTTGTTGCTTATCTATTTTATATGTAGTAGTTTGTATCTGTTAATTCCACACTCTAATTGTCCTTCCCCTCTTCCTCTTCTCTTTGGTAACCACAAGTTTGTTTTCTATATTTGTGAATATGTTTCTGTTTTGTATATATATTCATTTGTATCCTAGACCCTGTTGAATAGAAGTGGAGAGAACTGACATCCTTGTTTTCTTCCTGATCTTAAGAAGCTTTCAGGTTTTCACAACTAATTATAATATTAACTTTATTAGGCTGACAAAGTTCCCTTCTATTCCTTGTTTGTGTGTTTTTATCAAGAAAAAGTGTCGGAATTTTCAGATTTTTTTCTGTATCTCTTGAAATGATCGTGTGGTTTTTCTTCTTTATTATATTAGTATGGTCTAGTATGTTGATTTATTTTCACATATCAAACCAACCGTGCATTCTTGTGCTAAATTCCATTTAGTCAAGGCATATAATCTTGAGTGAATATCCTTGTAGGAAACGTGCACTAAACTACTTTGGAGTTGTGGAACCTCATGTCACTGGCTGACTCAAATGGTTCAAGGAGAAGAAAATTACTTCTATTGTACTTTAAACAGAAAAACAATGGACATATACTTTGATCCAGTAATTGTATTCCTAGGATTGCTTCCTAAGAAAGTAATCAGAGATATAGAAAAGATGTTTCACAAAGATATTTATCACAGCATCACATGTGATAAAGAATTTTAAATGATCTAAATGTTTAACAGTGGGAAGATTTTTTGGAATTCCCTGGTGGCCCAGTGATTATAGGGCTCAGCACTTTTACTGCTTACACCTGGGTTAATCCCTGGTTGGGAAACTAAGACCCCGCAGGCTATGAGACGTGGCCAAACAAAAAGAAAACAACAATTTAACAGTTACTAAATATGCTGTGATATACCTAAATTAAAGTAATATTTTTGAAGACTGTTTACATGGAAAAATATTATAAAGATGTAAAGCTTTGTATAATATGATATCAACTTTATAAATAATAATGAAAAGACTGGGAGGAAGTACATTTTGCCTCTCTTCTTTCCCCTTTTTACAAAGTTTATAATCTGTGGCCCCCAATTATAATAATTCTCACCCATCCATATAGATACCCTTAAAGCCCTTACCTCTTGCTTTTTGAGTAATATTTAGCCCAGATCAAGCTCAGTCACCTGCCTACTATGTGCCTGAACTGAGTAGCTAAGTATTTCTCATAGAAGTCACATCCCTTTGTTGAGTGACCTCACTTTTAAGTTATTAAACAGAAATTGAAAATAAGCACTGAATGCCACAAAGCAGTGCAGTTACACTTCCCTCATAATTTCACTTCCCAGAACCATTATTTTACCCGTTTCTTTTTTCAGATTTCTTTTTATATCTCTTTTGGCCTTATACCCTCTGCTCCTTGCTGATATCTTCTTCAGTATTTCATTGAGAATATAGGCAGAATCAGTCAAGAATTCCCTCATCTTTCTATCACCACCTTCTTCCTCCTATTACTATGGAAGAACTATACCAAACCTGTCAAAGGCCAGTGTCACCTTCCTGGGGCTCTGAATTTATCCCCTCCCCCTCAAAGACTTCACTCCTGTAGTTCCATACCCCACCCCAGTCTCTTGCTTTGCCACAGTCTTTTTTTTTTTTTTTTT
>SJYQ01007179.1:68366-126664 GCA_006410935.1 Redunca redunca
GCCCCTTTCCAGCCCTTACGGCTCTGGCTGCCTGTCCCTGGCGGGGGATGGTCTGCAGCCAGCTACTTCCGTTCTGTCCTTTGTTCTGTGCGCAGTCCTGGCGGTGTCCTATGTTCGAGCTTTTCGTGTGGTTAGCTATCCCCCAGTCTGGTTTACTAGCCCAAGTTAGTTCGTTCTGGTTACTTGCCGGGCTTTCCTACCCGATTCTTACAAAGCTGTGCAGCCTGCGCCTCGCGCGCGTGTCCCTGCCCCGCCCCCACTTGTTAGTGGCGGGTCGAGGTTTATGTGCTGCTTTTCTGCTGGGGAAGTCACTGTTGGGCTTGTAATCTGTCGGTTTTAATTATTCATTTATGTATCGTTCCTGTTATGATGCCCTCTGTGCTTCCAGAGCTCACCACAGACTCGGCAGGGAGAGTGTTTCCTGGTGTTTGGAAACCTCTCTTCTTAAAGTTCCTTTCCCGGGTTGGGCTTCCCTACCCGGGACGGAGCTCCCTCCCCACCTCCTTTGTCTCTTTTTTCGTCTTTTATATTTTTTCCCTACCTGTTTTTGAAGGCAATGATCTGCTTTTCTGGGTGCTTGATGTCCTCTGCCAGCATTCAGAAGTTGTTTTGTGGAGTTTGCTTGGCGTTGAAATGTTTTTTTGAGGAATTTGTGAGGGAGAAAGTAATCTCCTCGTCCTAATCCTCCGCCATCTTCCCAGAATTCTGCCACAGTCTTTAGAAAGTCACTACATTCAGTCACTGCCATCTGCATCAAACATGCTCAAATAGTTCCTATGTTTTTAAAAATTACTCCTCCATTGACCTTGTGTAAAACTCAAGGTTTTAGCTACTGAGTCAGTGTTCAGATCCTTATCATATCAAAACCACTTGATTTTCTCTTCTGTCTACTCAGTTCAGTTCAGTCACTCAGTCATATCCAAACCTTTGCGACCCCATGAACTGCAGCAAGCCAGGCTTCCCTGTCCATCACCAACTCCCAGAGTTTACGCAAACTCATGTCCATCAAGTCAGTGATGCCATCGAACCATCTCATCCTCTGTCATCCTCTTCTCCTGCCTTCAAATTTCCCCAGCATCAGGGTCTTTTTTTCTCTCTACTCACCTCTCTCTATTTCCCTCCCATCCCAGTTAGGCATCTCTTCCCTTCACTTCACAGAAATTGCTGTTGCCAAGGTCAACAATGACCTTCATTTTGCCAGATTCAGTATACATTTTTATTACCTTATTTGACCTCTCAGTAGCATTCTATATAGGAGGTGGTAATCAAAACCATCCCCAAGAAGAAGAAATGCAAAAGGGCAAAATTGTTGTTTGAGGAGGCCACACAAATAGCTGAGAAAAGAGAAGAAGCTAAAGGCAAAGGAGAAAAGTAAAGATATACCCATCTGAGTGCAGAGTTCCAAAGAATAGCATGGAGAGGTAAGAAAGCCTTCTTCAGTGATCAGTGCAAAGAAAACAATAATGGAATGGGAAAGCCTAGAGATCTCTTCAAGAAAATTAGAGATACCAAGGGAACATTTCATGCAAAGATTGGTACAATAAAGGACAGAAATGGTATGGACCTAACAGAAGCAGAAGATATTAAGTAGAGGTGGCAAGAATATACAGAAGAACCATACAAAAATGATCTTCATGACCCAGATAACCACGATGGTGTGATCACTCACTTAGAGCCAGACATGCTGGAGTGTGAAGGCAAGTGGGCCTTAGGAATCATCACTATGAACAAAGCCAGCGGAGGTGATGGAATTCCAGCTGAGCTATTTCAAATCCTAAAAGAGTATGCTATGAAAGTACTGCACTTAGTATGCCAGCAAATTTGGAAAACTCAGCAGTGGCCACAGGATTGGAAAAGGTCAGGTTTCATTCTGATCCCAAGGAAAGGCAATGCCAAAGAATGTTCAAACTACCACACAATTGCACTCATCTCACATGCTAGCAAAGTATGTTCAAAATTTCTCCAAACTAGGCTTCAACAGCATGTGAACCGAGAACTTTCAGATGTTCAAGCTAGATTTAGAAAGGGCAGAAGAACCAGAGATCAAATTCCCATCATCCGTTGGATCATCAAAAAAGCAAGAGAGTTCCTGAAAAACATCTACTTCTGTTTCATTGACTACCCTAAAGCCTTTGATTGTATGGATCACAACAAACTGTGGAAAATTCTTCAAGAGATGGGATTACCAGACCACCTTACCTGCCTCCTGAGAAATCTGTATGCAGGTCAGGAAGCCACAGTTAGAACCGGACGTGGAATAAGGGACTGGTTCCAAATCGAGAAAGGAGTGCATCAAGGCTGTATATTCTCACCCTACTTATTTAACTTAAATGTAGAGTACATCATGTGAAATGCTGGACTGGATGAAACACAAGCTGGAATCAAGATTACAGGGGGAAATATCAATAACCTCAGATATGCAGATGACACCACCCTTATGGCAGAAAGAGAAGAGGAACTAAAGAGCCTCTTGATGAGAGTGAAAGAGTAGAGTGAAAAAGTTGGCTTAAAGCTTAACATTCAAAAAACACAGATCATGTCATCCGGTCCCATCACTTGATGGCAAATAGATGGGGAAACAATGGAAACAGTGACAGATATTTTTTTCTTGGTCTCCAAAATCACTGCAGATGGTGACTGCAGCGATGAAATTAAAAGACACTTGCTCCTTGGTAGAAAAGCTATGACAAACTAGACAGCATACGAAAAAGCAGAGACATTACTTTGCCTACAGAGGTCCATCTAGTCAAAGCTATGGTTTTTCCGGTAGTAACGTATGAATGTGAGAGCTATACTGTAAAGAAAGCTGAGTGCTGAAGAACTGATCCTTTTGAACTGTGTGAAGACTCTTGAGCATCCCTTGGACAGCAAGGAGATCAAACCAGTCAATCCTAAAGGAAATCATTGGAAGGACTGATGCTGAAGCTCCAATACTTTGGCCACCTCATGGGAAGAACTGGCTTATTGGAAAAAGACCCTGATGCTGGGGAAAATTGAAGGTAGGAGGAGAAGGGGGTGACAGAGGATGAGATGGTTGGATGGCATCACTGACTTGATGGACATGAATTTGAGCAAGCTCTGGGAGTTGGTGATGGACAGGGAAGCCTAGCGTGCTGCAGTCCACGGTGTTGCAGAGTCAGATACGACTGAGCGGCTGAACTGAACTGAACTGAGCATTCTATACAGTGTTTACTTTTTCTTTGTGAAACAGTTATCTTGACTTCCTGGTTTTCCTTGTCTTGTGGAAAATGAAATTCACCCAGGTTTCTTCCTTACTCTACTGGCCACTCTTTTGCCCTGAGCCACTTTGCCGACTAAGGTCTGTCTAGTCAAGGCTATGGTTTTTCCTGTGGTCATGTACGGATGTGAGAGTTGGACTGTGAAGAAGGCTGAGAGCCGAAGAATTGATGCTTTTGAACTGTGGTGTTGGAGAAGACTCTTGAGAGTCCCTTGGACTGCAAGGAGATCCAACCAGTCCATTCTAAAGGAGATCAGCCATGGGATTTCTTTGGAAGGAATGATGCTGAAGCTGAAACTCCAGTACTTTGGCCACCTCATGCGAAGAGTTGACTCATCGGAAAAGACTCTGATGCTGGGAGGGATTGTGGGCAGGAGGAAAAGGAGACGACAGAGGATGAGATGGCTGGATGGCATCACTGACTCGATGGATGTGAGTGTGAGTGAACTCCGGGAGTTGGTGTTCACTATATACTGATGATTCAAAACATCTCTATTCAGTGCTGATCTCACCTCTTAGCTATAGACTTGTGTATTCAAGCATGTTTGACATATCATAGACATTTCAACCTTTAACATGAGCAATACATAATTCTTTATTTCTTTTCCCATAACTGTTCCTCCCTGGTGTTCCCCTGTGATGCCCTCACCCACCCATCTGCTGAATGGAAATGGGAATGGAAACATCCAAAAACCTGGAGTCATCCCTGATTTCTTTCTTTTCCTCATCCCTCATATTTAATTTGTCCTTCTGATTTTATTTTTAACATATATCTACCTACTCTCTTTATCTGCTTTATCTGCCTACTCTCCCTGTTTTACTGCTTCTACCTTAGTTTAAGAAATCACCATCCCATTTAGTTAATCACACAAGTGAATGATAAAAGAGTTATATTGAAATATTAAATTATAGAAACTCCTGGTTATGGGTTTACGTGCAGCTATATTTCTTTCTGCATTTCTGCATTTAGCAAATTTCCTGCAGTAAATATGAAGTACTTTTGTGATAAGAAAAACTCATGTTTATGTTTGTTTTAAAGAAGAGACTTTAAAGACGCCAGAGGTGCTTTGGTGGAATAATAATACTAACAAACCAGTCAGAATACCTTTCATCCTAAAGCAGACTGCCTCCTAATATTAGGGATATTTAACTCAGCATTGAGTTTTATTTACGTGGTAAGATTATCATATTTTCCAAGGATGTTCACACCCACATATCCCATCCCACCTGCTTTTCTTGCAAGGTAACATTGACTCTCCTCAAGAGATGAGAGAGGGAGAGGGTGGGATGAGATGGGAGAATGGCATTGAAACATGTAAAAAAAAAAAATAATAAAAAAAATAAATAAATAAATAAAAATTCAGTGAAGGAAAAAAAAAAAAGAGAGATGGAATCTTTGTTGCCCTTGAATACTGGGCAAGACTGTGACTATAGCAGATTCAAAGCTATGTGACATCCTAATTTGAATCACAGAAAGCACAGCTTCTGCCTAGTCTTCCTGGGATGCTTACTCTTAGAACCCAGCATCATATTGTAAAGAAGCCACTTGCAAGGGCCAAACATAGATGTCTTTGCTGTATCTCACATGTAATCCCCAGACTTTAGCTCACATCAACTGCAAGAAAATTGAGTGAGCAAGTCTTTGGGTGATTCCAGCTCCCAGCCTTTCGGCTATCCCAGCTCACACTGAGTGAAGTAGAGATGGACTGTCCTCTCTCAACTCTGCTTTCAATGCATATGAATGAGCAAAGTAAAGACTGCTATTTTAAGCTTCTGAGTTTTGAGGTGGTTTTTTTTTTTTTAATACAGTGACATATGACCAGAACAATTTAAAAATCTAAATCTTTGCATGCAGTATGCTCTGACATTCCCTTAATGCATGTTTTCTAAGACTTAGATAAATTTTAAAATTTCAAGGATCATTCTTGCTGTCTACTGTTCCCAAAATGTATACCCTGGAAGTTAGTGTGTGTGTCTTCCACACATGAGGAAACTGGGCCAATGTGCTTAGATAGGATATCAGACAGGACTGGGTATCTGAGCTGGGGTGGTGATGTAGAGGCTCCCCAGCTGCGACCTGGCTATGTATTCAAATGAGAGACCTCAGAATGGTGAAAGAACTGAAAATCTAGTCATGGTGCCTGAGGAAGGAACTGGGAATGTTTAGCCTGAAGAAGAGAAGATATGCTCAGTTACCCCCTCTCAGCTGTATGCACCAGGCTTTCTCTTTGCATTTGTTTATGTCTGGCCTCTCTCTTGTGGACTATTCTAGTTTGTCTTTTAAACTCTCAGGCAAAGTGGTAGCTCCTCTAGGAAGCCTTCCATGGCCTCAGGGTGAGATTTGTACCCCTCATGTGTTCTTTCATAACTCGCTTCATGCATCTGTATTACTGCCCTTATCCATGTTATTTTATTTATATTTATGTGTCTGACTTCTCTATCAGAATGTGAGTTACCGAGGACCAAGGATTGTCTAGTTGACCTTGGTATACTTATCCCTTGGGTCTTGCATGTATCACAACATAAATGTTTTACAAATCAGTATTTAAGGTTGACACCAGGAGGACCAGGTTTATTCTGTGTGGTTCTAGTGGCGTTAAAGATTGAGCTATCTTGCTCAACATAGGGAAGAATTTTCTTAGCCAGTAGATAGTAAGGGCTGCCTTAGAAAATCTTGAGTCCTCTGTCTTTAGAGGTTCGCAAGCATAGGCTGGACAGATACTTTCATTAGTTAAAAAAAATTTTTTTTGATACCCAGCTAATAGGTATGCACAGGTAAAGATTATATATAATCCTTCTTTCAAGAAATCTGTGTTCTAGGATTGAAGATAATATGGTAGTGAATGCAATGATGGAGGTATATACAGGGTGCTATAGAAAGTGACTGTTAGGGCAGGGAGGTCAGAAAAAGGATTTCACACAAATTCAGACACTTGTTTGAGTGAAATTGTCAAAGATGAATAGGAATTTGCTGGGCCAACTGGAACCCACAATTGTGAGTAGGTTTGGCCTCTCAGGGCGCTGACAGCAGTACTGATGCATTATGGTTGTAGTCGTGCAGCGGAAGGATGGATGTGGTGATGACGGTGACAGCACTACCAGTGATAACAGCTAGCATTTGTTACATTCTTGAGTACCTGCTCAGAGCAGGCATTGAACAAAGTGGAAGGAGATGTGGTTTAGGGCACTAACCACAGGCCCGCCAAAGCCTCACGGACTTTATCCTCTGTGAGCCATTATTTTAACCGCATTTTGAGCAGAGGTGGGACACACTTTGATTTGCTGGTAGACTTAGTTGTTGGCAAGATTGTCACCAAGATAACATCACATTTGGATGGACAAAATGGCCTTTGATCCTGAGATCTTTGGCACTATGTTTTTGTCATTATTATCATACTGTTTTATCAACTTTGTAGACACATTTTACATATGCCTTATTTCATTTGCCCTTTTTCTACACTACTGTGATTTTATGTGCTTGCATAACTGGACAGAAATGAAATATGACCCATTTTACCAATGACTGAGGAGGAAGGAGGAGTCATCAATATTGAAGGATTTGTTTAAATAGCTTCTCCATTTTCTTAATGTAAACATAAAATGATCATAAATATTCACTGCAAGTTCTCCCTGTCTTGTCTCCTTCCAGGATAAATTTGGCTCCACAGTGTTAGGCTGTTATTTGTTAGGCACAATCGCTGAAGCAAAGTAAAAAATGGCAGAGTTGCCACATATCTGCCTCTGGTGGTCAGCAAACCATTTCACCAGCCTGAACTTAGTTTATTGTAGCTATAGAGAAAGTGGAGGCCTGTTTTTATTCCTGCCCACACTGAGCTGGTGGCTCAGAGGTTAAAGCGTCTGCCTCCAATGCGGGAGACCTGGGTTCAATCCCTGGGTCAGGAAGATCCCCTGGAGAAGGAAATGGTAACCCACTCCAATATTCTTGCCTGGAGAATCCCATGGACAGAGAAGCCTGGTAGGCTACAGTCCATGGGGTCGCAAAGAGTCGGACACGACTGAGCGACTTCACCTCACTTCACTTCACACTGAGCACAAGCAGTTATTGACAGTTCTGTATTAAGAATGCTTTAGAGCTAGAGTGCGGAGAAGGCAATGGCACCCCACTCCAGTGCTCTTGCCTGGAAAATCCCATGGATGGAGGGGCCTGGTAGGTTGCAGTCCGTGGGGTGTCGAAGAGTCGGACACGACTGAGCGACTTCACTTTCACTTTTCGCTTTCATGCATTGGAGAAGGACATGGCAACCCACTCCAGTGTTCTTGCCTGGAGAATCCCAGGGACGGGGGAGCCTGATGGCCTGCCGTTTATGAGGTCGCACAGAGTCGGACACGACTGAAGCGACTTAGCAGCAGCAGCAGAGCTACAGTGATGTTTTCTTTAGATTTATTGTTCCTAGGTGGCTGCTACGTGGGTTCCAGTTCTGATTCTACCATTTTACTGGCTATTTAAGCATAGTCATGCCACTTAATCTTGCTGAGCCTTAATTTTCTCATTTATCTAATGAGTCTGATAATACCTGTAGGAGTACTATGAGGATCAGTTGATTGGTATATGAAAGGACCATCACAGGATCTGTTAATTAAGTGTCTAATAAATGTTAGTTTCCTTCCTTTTTCTTCAGTCAGTCAGAATGTTTGAACCACCATTACTGATCCGTGGTTAGTGATTCATTCCTGTAAGTAGTACTGAATTGTGTGTGCCCTTATGGAGGCTTTTCCTGACTCCTTCCTCGTGATCATTGTGTCACGTTTTTGTGGCAGCCAGTCAAGAGCAGTACATTTGGGAGAAGGATTAAGGACACCACATTATAGAGAAGTGGTAGAGATAATTGGTGTGGGCAGATGGCCTTCACATAAGGGGTGAAAAGTACCAACAAAGGACAATTTAGAATCATAGGACCTTAATATTAAAAGAGATTTTTAAAATTTAGTCCAAATTTATAAATTTTAGAAATGGAAGAATAGCCCAAGAGAGGGAAAGTTATCTGACTAGAAGTTAGGGACAAGATTAGGACCCACATTTATTTTGTTTTGTTTCATTTTAGGACTTTATCTTGCATTGATGATTATAGGAGCTTTAAGTTTTTAGGAGACTTCTCCCAGATTTTCTTTTCATCTATTCACTCATTCAATTCATTATTTTATGCGTTCACTAGCTGATATATACAGTAACTGATAATCCTGGGGAGGGTAAAAATTGAAGAAATTTTTTCTTTGTGTTCTTCTGCTATTTTTATGTATTCTGTAATGAGCATGTAATATGTTTGATATTAGTGGAAAAATGCTATTAAAAGAATATTCATGTATTTCAACTAAGTAAAAATAATTATATTTATCCTAGAAACTAAAACCAAAGAAAAATGTTTGTTCACTTATAACTTTGTTTATAATACAAAAATAAAAATAGTTTCTCCTGCTTTTCTCACTTCTAGAAACTCTAAAACCTCTTGATTCAACTTCTGTATAGTAACTCTTGAGTGCATCTACTTCTGGCTCTCTCCATCTGCCTCTGCCTTAATCCATTATCTCCAACCCAGATTTCTATAACTGGTTCCTAACTGATGTCCCTGCCTTTCCCATCAGCCTTTTGTCACTGAAATAGAAATACTCTTATCTTTTTCCCTTCAGAGCATTCTCCGCACATATCTGACTGGACACCACATATTTACTACTGTACTAGGCATCTCAGGCTGTATATTGTCACCCTGCTTATTTAACTTCTATGCAGAGTACATCATGAGAAACGCTGGGCTGGAAGAAGCACAAGCTGGAATCAAGATTACCGGGAGAAATATCAATAATCTCAGATATGCACATGACACCACCCTTATGGCAGAAAGTGAAGAGGAACTGAAAAGCCTCTTGATGAAATTGGAAGAGAGTGAAAAAGTTGGCTTAAAGCTCAACAATCAGAAAATGAAGATCATGGCATCTGGTCCCATCATTTCATGGGAAATAGACGGGGAAACGGTAGAAACAGTGTCAGATTTTATTTTTGGGGGCTCCAAAATCAGTGCAGATGGTGATTGCAGCCATGAAATTAAAAGACACTTACTCCTTGGAAGGAAAGTTATGACCAACCTAGATAGCATATTCAAAAGCAGAGACATTACTTTGCCAACAAAGGTCTGTCTAGTCAAGGTTATGGTTTTTCCAGTGGTCATGTATGGATGTGAGAGTTGGACTGTGAAGACAGCTGAGCACTGAAGAATTGATGCTTTTGAACTGTGGTGTTGGAGAAGACTCTTGAGAGTCCCTTGGACTGCAAAGAGATCCAACCAGTCCATTCTAAAGGAGATCAGTCCTGGGTGTTCATTGGAAGGACTGATGCTAAAGCTGAAACTCCAATACTTTGGCCACCTGATGCGAAGAGTTGACTCATTGGAAAAGACTCTGATGCTGGGAGGGACTGGGGGCAGGAGGAGAAAGGGACGACACAGGTTGAGATGGCTGGATGACATCACTGACTCAATGGACGTGAGTCTGAGTCTGCGTGAACTCTGGGAGTTGGTGATGAACAGGGAGGCCTGGCATGCTGCGATTCATGGTGTCGCAGAGAGTCAGACACAACCGAGCGATTGAACTGAACTGAGTCATCTCAGGCTGCTGTTACAAGATACCATAGACTAGATGGTTTAAACAATAGATTTTTATCGGAGTATCAGCAAGATCAGATCTGATGAGACAGCTCTCCTCCTGGCTTGGAGTCAGCCACCTTCTTGCTAGTTTTCTTGTGTCTCTTTTAGAATTCCATTAATTCCATCATGAGGGCCCTGCCCTCATGACCTCATCTCAACCTGATTACCTCCCAAAAGACTCATCACCAAATACCATCAGTTGGAGGTTAGACCTTCAGCATATGAATTTGTGTTTGACACAAACATTCAGTTTGTAACTTTAATATCTTCTGTATTCTTGATGCTCTGGCACATGAATATACAAGGGATAGCCAGTTCTTAGATATAGCAAAACTACTCAGCCTGAACTGTGCCTTTTATATGCAAACTAACCAATTCAGAACCCATTCTCTAAACTACCTCTTACACTCCAGGAGGCTGTATTTCTCTGCCCTAATCATTTTAGTGCCAGGTACCTGGTAGTGCCAGCCATGAAATCAGAAGACAGTTGCTTCTTGGCAGGAAAGCGATGACAAACCTAGACACTGTGCTGAAAAGCAGAGACGTTACTCTGCTGACACAGGTCAGTGTAGTCTTTACAGGGGTTGCATACGGTTGTGAGAGCTCGACTGTAAGGAAGGCAGAACGCCAAAGAATTGATGCCTTCCAACTGGTGCTGGAGAAGACTCCTGAAAGTCCCTTGGACAGCAGGGAGATCAACCCTGAATATTCAGTGGAAGGACTGATGCTGAAGCCGAAGCTCCAGTATTTTGGTTATCTGAGGCACACAGCCGACTCATTGGAAAAGTCCCTGCTGCTGGGAAAGATTGAGAGTAGAAGGAGAAGAGGGTGTCAGAGGATTAGATGGCTGGATGATATCACTGATATAATGAACATGAACTTGGGCAAACTCTGGGAGATGGTGAGGCACAGGGAGGCCTGCTGTGCTGCAGTCCTCGGGGTTGGAACGAGTTGGACTAGGTGACTAAACAGTAGTAGCAACAACCAGATAACTAGAGATAATGCCTATATCCTAGAGCCCCTTGAAGTTATTCAAATTCGTCAGTTCTAAACCTGCTTACCTTCCCTTGCCTCACATTTCTTAGGGAAACAGCTATAAAGGCTCTTGCCCATACCTTCCTCTTGCTCTTTCTGCCTCCTCACTGACCCTGGTGCTTTCCTGTGCTGCTCTGCATGGCAAGGCAGTTCCCTCTTGGGAACTGTGAATAGCAAACTATCTTTTCCTTCTTTTCCTTTTCGAGGGGGGGAAGTTCCCCCTTAATTTTCACCTCCTATTTTGTTTGTTTGCTTGTTTTTGTCCTTGCCACAGAGCTTGTAGAATCTTAGCTCCTCAACCAGGGAGCTAACTTGGGCCGTAGCAGTGATAACCAGTGGACCATCAGGAAATTCCTTTTCAGTGGCAGACATCTCCTGATCTATTGGCTTCACCATACCTGAATAATAATAAAATTTATATTACAAAACATACTACCACAGTGCTGTGAACTGAATTGTGTCCCCTTAAAAATCACATGTTGACTGTTTGCAGATGATAGGATACTTACATAGAAAATCCTAAAGCAACATCAGAAAACTCTCAGAGCTCATTAATGAATCTGATAAAGTTGCAGGATACAGAATTAATATATAGAAGTTTGATGCATTTCTGTGCACTAACAAAGAAATATCAGAAAGAGAAATTGAGATAATCCCATTTACTATCACAGCAAAAAGAATAAAATACCTAGGAATAAACCTACCTACGGAGGCAAAGCTTCCCTGGTGACTCAGCTGGTAAAGAATCCGCCTGCAATGCTGGAGACCTGGGTTCAATCCCTGGGTTGGGGAGATCCCCTAGAGAAGGGAACGGTTACCCACTCCAGTGTTCTGGCCTAGAGGACTCCATGGACCATATAGTCCGTGGAGTCACAAAGAGTCTGACACAACTGAGTGACTTTCACTTAACTTCACAGAGGCAAAAGACCTGTACTCGAAAACTATAAGACCATGATAAAAGAAACTTAAGATGACTCAGGCAGGTAGAAAGATATGTCATGTTCTTAGATTGGAAGAAACAGTATTGTTAAAATGACCGTACTGCCCAAGGTAACCTATAGATTCAGTGCAATCCCTAATAATACATTTTTCACAGACTTGGAACAAAATGTTTAACATTTTAAATGGAAATACAAAAGACTCATTTAGATGTTTAATGTAAAGTCAGCAGATCCTGGTACAAAACTTTAAATAAAGGAATCTTCATAAAACTGGTGGTTGATTTACCTGCAGCTTGTCATTGTGTTATACCAGTGGTTTTGAACATTTAAAGGTGACTCAAGTGAAAGGTTTTGGAGGCAACATAATATAAAAGAGTCCCTTCACAATATGGCTCTGTTACTTATTAGCACTGTGATCTTCGAAATGTTGCTTAAACCATCTAAGCTTCAGTGTTTTTATCTTGGAATGTAGATAATAGTTCCTACCTTAGGATTGTGCAGATTAAATGAGATAATGAATGTGAAACATTTAATCATAATACCTTGCACCAACGCTGTCATTTTCATTATTCCAATAATTTACTAGAATATATCACTTTGCATAAATTCTCTTCCTTCTCCCTAGAATGCCTTTCTTTGCCATCTCACTTCATTTCCTGCCACTACCTTTTCTGGCTTCTTTTGCTTCTTTTTTGGGAATACTTGCTGCGTATTTAATCATTTATTTTTCATTCCCTCTACCTCAATAGACTGTGAATTCCCTGAGGGCAATTATGTGATTGTGTCTTGTTTTCTTCATATCCTCAGCTCCTAACATGTTGCCTAGCATATAATATTATTAAAGAACTCATTAAATGCATATCTAGTGAATAAATTCTATAAGATTGGTTTAAGGATTAGAAATACACCCTCCCCCCCAAAAAAGAAATAACTATCATAACACTTAGCTGGACACTGTCCAGCTTGTCATTTAATATATAGTAGCTATAGTTATTATTGCTAATAATAATATTATTTTTCAGAGACATACTTTGACGTCACTTACATTAACTGACTTCCCCAGCCATTACTATCTCTTCTTATATATATGAGTGGTTGTTCAGTTGCTCAGTCTTGTCTGACTCTTTGCAACACCATGGACTGTAGTACGCCAGGCTTCCCTGTCCTTCACCATCTCCTGGAGCTTGCTCAAACTCATATCCATTGAGTCAGTGATGCCATCCAACCATTTTATTTATCTTAGGTGCTATAGGATGAAGAAAAAAATGCAAAAGAACGCTGATAGGACCTATCGCCTGTATATAGTGGACATCATTCCTTGATGGAGGCATGTTATCATAGTTTATGATGCTGAATGATCCAAGCTGAGCAGTGAGTCAGGCATCCTACTTAAATATGTACATTAAGACAGGTAGATGGCTAGATAAGTTCATTGTTCAAAAACAATAATCTAAATATACACACTGAGAATAAATTAGATGATGATATATATATGAGAATTAGTAAAATGTATTAGATAATAAGAGGTGACCATCTTAGTCATTCTGATGTTTTATTTTGGATTTGAATAATAATTGCAGCTCTACAGTATTCAAGTCCTATTACCTGTCTGTTTCTTTTAGCTATTGGATGAACTCCCAATGATCTACAGCTGTTGTATATTTGTATACTGCATGTAAGTATTTACGTTTAAATTTCATTTACTTGATATATTTTAAAATTCATGTTTCATAGGAATTAACATAACTAATGCAGTTATATTACTGGGAGATTAAAACAGTGTAGAAGATTGTAACTTTTGTGATTTTAATACAGAGTATAATCTTTTGGAAGTTATACTAACAATGTTTATGAATTTGTGTGATCTCAAGTATATTATCCAAAATCCATAACATTTTTCTACTTTGTACCTTGACTTATGCAGGGCAGCAAATCATCTCTAAATTTTCACAGTTGTACAAGATAAATGGATATTGTCCCCATTTTATCTAAGAATATAAGCAGAGCTTATGCTGAGATGACTTGCTTAAGGTCATGCAGTTAATAACGTATAAGTTTAATAAAGTTAACTTTTAAAGTATACCTTCTGTTCCCTAGTATTAATACTTCAAACTTGTCTGAACTTCTTATGTGATGGTTATCTGATTCTTTTCAACCAGATCATCATTGCTAGCTCAAGAGTATTTTCTTCTAAAGATATGTAAAAATAAAAAGAGTTTTCATATGTATACTGTGGTTGATCCATGTTGATGTTTGACAGAAAACAACAAATTCTATAAAGCAACTATGACCAAACTAGACACCATATTAAAAAGCACAGACATTACTTCACTGACAAAGGTCTGTCTAGTCAAAGCTATGGTTTTTCCAGTAGTCATGTATGGATGTGAGAGTTGGACTGTAAAGAAAGCTGAGCACGAAGAACTGATGCTTTTGAACTGTGCTGTTGGAGAAGACTCTTGAGAATCACTTGGACTGCAAGGAGATCCAACCAGTCAATCCTAAAGGGAATCAGCCCTGAATATTCACTGGAAGGACTGATGATAAAGCTGAAGTGCCAATACTTTGGCCACCTGATGCGAAGAACTGACTCATTGGAAAAGACCCTGATACTGGGAAAGATTGAAGGCAGGGGAAGAAGGGAACAACAGAGGATGAGATGGCTGGATAGCATCACTGACTTGATGGACATGAGTTTGAGCCAGCTCCAGGAGTTGGTGATGGACAGGGAAGCCTGGCGTGTTGCAGTCAATGGGGTCACAAAGAGTCAGACATGACTGAGTGACTGAAATGAACTGAAAAAATAAATAACTTTTTAAAAAATTAAAAATAATTTGAAAAAATATATTATTAAAAAGAACTCATCAGAAGCTGTTTCTGTAAATAACCAGAAGTAATTATTTTAGGCTCTCTGGGCCTGTGGTCTCTTTTGCAAGTCTTCAGCCTCTGTTGCTGCTGCTACTGCTAAGTCTCTTCAGGCGTGTCTGACTCAGCAACCCCATAGACGGCAGCCCACCAGGCTCCCCCGTCCCTGGGATTCTCCAGGCAAGAACACTGGAGCAGGTTGCCATTTCTTTCTCCAATGCATGAAAGTGAAAAGTAAAAGTGAAGTCGCTCAGTTGTGTCTGACTCTTCGCAACCCCATGGACTACAGCCTACTAGGCTCCTCTGTCCATGGGATTTTCCAGGCAAGAGTACTGGAGTGGGGTGCCATTGCCTTCTCCTCTGCTATTATAGCATAAAAGCAGCCACAGATAAGCTATAAACCAATGGGTGTGACAGTGTTCCAGTACATTTTATTTACAAAGTCAGGCTTAGGTTGAGAAACTGGTGTTTGCACTGTGGTTTAAATATCAATAACCTCAGATATGCACATGACAGCACGCTTATGGCAGAAAGTGAAGAGGAACTAAAAAGCCTCTTGATGAAAGTGGAGAGTGAAAAAGTTGGCTTAAAGCTCAACATTCAGAAAACGAAGATCATGGCATCTGGTCCCATCACTTCATGGGAAATAGATGGGGAAACAGTGTCAGACTTTATTTTGGGGGGCTCCAAATTCACTGCAGATGGTGACTGCAGCCATGAAATTAAAAGACGCTTACTCCTTGGAAGGAAAGTTATGACCAACCTAGATAGCATATTCAAAAGCAGAGAGATTTCTTTACCAACAAAGGTCCGTCTAGTCAAGGCTATGGTTTTTCCAGTGGTCATGTATGGATGTGAGAGTTGGACTGTGAAGACAGCTGAGCACTGAAGAATTGATGCTTTTGAACTGTGGTGTTGGAGAAGCCTCTTGAGAGTCCCTTGGACTGCAAGGAGATCCAACCAGTCTGTTCTAAAGGAGATCAGTCCTGGGTGTTCTTTGGAAGGACTCATGCTGAAGCTGAAACTCCAGTACTTTGGCCACCTGATGTGAAGAGTTGACTCATTGGAAAAGACTCTGGTGCTGGAAGGGGTTGGGGGCAGGAGGAGAAGGGGACGACCGAGGATGAGATGGCTGGATGGCATCACTGACTCGATGGACATGGGTTTGAGTGAACTCCAGGAGTTGGTGATGGACAGGGAGACCTGGCGTGCTGCAATTCATGGGGTCGCAAAGAGTCGGAGACGACTGAGCGACTGAACTGAACCCCAATCTAGAAAAATAGGTCATCAGCCCATCTGTGACAGTGCAGATTTGGGCACTTAGAAATCCTAAGATCAAAAACAAGGAAATTCCAGCTACTGTTTTCTGAAACCTATTCTTAAGACTGAGACTAGGGTCTGTGCTCTCCTTGACATTGTTTGTTGATCTATATTTTCTGTCAAAACTATATTTATTGAAAGAAAAAGTAACAGTGAGCATTGATAAAACTAATATCTTGATACACCTGTACCTGCGTGAGACAAATTTGAGAGCAGATAATTTAATAAAAGTATCCAGATGAGTACTGTAAGAAAGGGAGAGCAGAAGATGACTGCTTTCTTCCCTTATTTGAAATCAGGTATCTACTTCTGATCCCCACAGCCTTTTGAAGGCTGTCGGCAGTGTGGTTTTCTAAGATGAGTGTGTGGTTGCAAGGAAATGATGGGCACCAGTATACCCAGGGCATGTATACACATGGCAAACCGGCATTGTTTGTTTACCTAGTTTTATATTCTAAAACAAGTTTCTCTCTCTTTTTTTCTTTTTAAGGTTTGAATGTTTTAAGATGAAAAACTCTGTAAACTACCATCTGCTTTTTACCTTAGTTCTTTTCAGTTTAATAGTAACCATGGTAAGTCATATTTTATTTCTAACAAATTAAGCATGTGAACTGCCATTTATGGAGTTTGGTACATTTTGCTTCTAGTGTTTGCTTCATGCTGTTGAAACTGAAATATTTCTAAAGGAAACTCCCTTATAGATATTGCTTCTTTGTTTTCTATTTAGGTGTTATTTCTCTACAAAGAGTTAAAACAATTTTTTTTAACCTGGTTTTTGTTTTTTTTAACAGGAAGTGGGAAAAGTCAAAAGGCAGATATTCAGTAGCAATAGAAAGCAATTAACGATTAACTTTTCCTCATGGATGAACATATTACCTCCTATTTGTTAAAAAAAGAAATTGGCTCTAATCTTTAGGGCCTCCTGTGGCTATTTTAATGCCTAAACTTTTCCAAATAGGTTGAGATAGCTGATCACTTCTGTGTGCCAGTTCATTTGTTCCTACATTTCTAGTACTACCTATAACCTGACAACTACCAAATCCACATCTTAACCCTTCAGATATCACTAATATCAGGAACCTCAATCTCAGCACATTTCAAGTTGAACTTATTTACCCCTGCCCCATGATACAAACCTACTCATTATCTTTCCTACAAAATCTGCTTATGCTCTATAAGTTGCTTATCTTGGTTAAGGACCTACTGAATACTCTGTTACTTAATAACTATGGGACTTTGGGCAAGTTACTTAACCTCTTGAAATTTCCTCATTCGTAAAATGAAAATAGTAGTAAACATACATTTCATATTAGTTGTAAAAATTAATCCGTGGTACACAGTAAAGACTCCATAATTCTTTTGCCTTAAAAAAAAAAAGCCTTTTAAGAGCCTTGCCCTTCTGCATTTCTTCTGTTACTAGCAGTGAGAATCTGAAATTAGGTAAAGGGAAATTAGTATTTTGAAATAGCAAATTTCGGAGTTTAAAAACATTCTGCCTTATTGAGTTTAGAGTTATACATATATAAATATTTCATATACATCTTACTATTAAAGCTTTCTGGTTGCTTGAAGGAAATAATCTACTCTTGTAATACAGGAACTTCCTCCAGGAATAAGAAGTTCTGTAGCAAATTTTAAAATTACATAAAATTTGTGAGATCAGCAGTGCACTAAATGAGGCTATAGAGATGTATAAAAATGATCCTTTCTGCCAAAAAGATTATTGCCTTGGAGGGGAGAGAAGCAAACTAATAAATGCCATAACATTTATACATTGACAGTCTGGTAGAAAGAAGGATGAGTGGTGGATTCTGCTAAGCAGAAAAAAAACTCAGAAAAGACTTCAAGAAAGAGGTATAATTTGAGCTGAATCTTAAAAAATGAGTGTTTACCAGCGGGGGCATTTGCTAACAAAGTGAAGCATGGCATGTTTAAAGATACAGAAGCATGAAACTAGCCTCTTTGGGGTAGCAGTATACTTTTTGGAGCCTAGGATGAGAAAGAGACAGGAAGATACGAATAAGGCCAAACAGAAAGGCTAGAGCAACGTCATGGAAAGGCTTTGAAATTTGGACTTTGTCTTGTAAGTGATAGGAGTCATTTCAGATTTGTGATTTAAATTTTGACTCCTCTCTACCATGTCTTTTTAAAGGTATACTCTTACAGGGCAATAAATGCATGTAATAAGTGTGCATTGAACTTAATCACCCACATGACATTGGAGCCTGAAACTAGAGTTTGTGTAACTGAAAATGTTTCTCAGTGAATGCATTAAGATTTTTGGAGGCAGAAGAAAGAACAAGAAATTTATTTTAAATGTTTTCACTTATTAGCATACATTATGTGCTAGAGACTTGCGCATATTTTGGCTAATTATTGCTAACTATTATTATTCCCATTATCCAGAGAAGGAAAAATGAGTCTTTTGGTTAAATGACTTGCTCAGACATGTAGCAAGTAAGTGGCAGTTTGAAATTTTACTGCTAAGCCCAGTGTTCTTGCTATTGTGAGACAGATCTGCTGCAGGGATTGTCAGCATAACCTCTTCAGCTCTGATGAGTATTCACGCATCTGTGCTTCTCCCTGATGCTCATGCAGAGGCCAAGAGGCCAGAGTAATCCACAACAGTTGTGAAACATTTAGTTTACCTTGAAGAAGCTCGGGCTTCCCTAGTGACTCAGCAGTAAAGAATCTGCCTGAGGTGCAGGAGACATAGGTTCAATCCCTGAGTCGGAAAGATCCCTTGGAGAAGGAAATGGCAACCCACTCCAGTATTCTGGCCTGAGAAATCTCACAGATAGAGGAGCCTGGCAGGCTACAGTTCCTGGGGTCGCAACAGTCAGACACAACTTAGCGACTAAATGACGACCACATGATGAAGCTAGCACTGGCCCTTTTGTGGCGAGCGAGACTCGTAATCTGATTGGTTTTACATGGCTGGAGTCAGTTTTAGGAAGCAAGATGAGGGAAGCTGGAGACATGAGATTTGCAAGGTAGTAGGTATAGGTTTCAGAGAAGGCAGTGGCACCCCACTCCAGTACTCTTGCCTGGAAAATCCCATGGCTGGAGGAGCCTGGTAGGCTGAAGTCCATGGGGTCGCTGACGACTGAGCGACTTCACTTTCACTTTTCACTTGCATGCATTGGAGAAGGAAATGGCAACCCACTCCAGTGTTCTTGCCTGGAGAATCCCAGGGACAGGGGAGCCTGGTGGGCTGCCGTCTATGGGGTCACACAGAGTCGGACATGACTGAAGTGACTTAGCAACAGCAGCAGCAGGTATAGGTTTTCTTTCCCCTTCATAAGGCACTTCTTTCACATCTATTTCTTTTAATCTTTTTTAGGTTTACCTTAAGGTAAAGGAGCCTATATTCCATCAGGTAATTTTTGAAAATTATTACACATTTTATTACTTAACCTGCTTTGTATTTTCCTTTTCTAGTATATTATATGCATATACAACTTATGAAAATGAAATGGTGGATGCTCTAGGAAAGAACAGATTGCAGACAAGTTCCTATAGGAGGTGTAAGCAAAACAGAAATACTAAGAACATTCAATGCCAAGGCTCCATAGCTGTTGGTAGACAATTATGCAGGTGAAGCATTGCTCTTATAAGCACAAAAAAACAGGACATATTGTTCACATGTACATGCAAACAGTCTTTTTTATGACATTATCTTTTAAAAAAGATATAGGGAAAATACTCAAGAAATTTTCAGTCTAACATATATGAGTTGGGAGGTTATTTATATCAAAAGAAACAAACATTAGAAACTTTGGTATAAGAAATAGTAACTTATGTGCATCCTAGAAAGAAACTAGAGTAAAATGAATATGAGACCCTTAATAAAGAGAGCTATTGTTTATTGAGTGGTGTGATGTGCCTGTCACTATGCTCATTACTACATAGACTTTAATCTCCACAGCAGTCCTAAAAATTATGGATTATTGTCTACATTTTAAGGGAAATGAGCTCAGAGATATTAGGTAATTTGCCCCATGGTTACACAGTTATTAAGGGGCAGAGCTGGGATTCTAACTAGATTTGTTTGACTCCTGTCACTGTTCTTTTAACAAAGCAGGATAGATAGATATACATACATAAGCAAGGAAACACATATTCCAGGAGTATTAGAGGCCTATACTCTTAGAATATTTTGTGTTTATATTAAAAAGTATATGTTCCTGTAACCTTTTAAACTAAAACTAGACAATAATCATCTGAAACATGTTTTTTAAAGAAATAAACTCCATATCCACATTATTGTGCCTAGGTTTTTTTCCATAGGCCAGCTGAAAGTAGATGTACTAAATAACATAGATGCTATTGGGAGGGGGGCATTCTCACTTTCCTGTTTGTTATAACTTGAAGTGATGTCATTGTGTATTTATCCCTTTATTAGAAATATTTATTAACACAGTATAAAAATAAAGTAAGTTTATGTGAAGAATACTTCAGTTTTTATAAACTTCTTACTTGAAAAATTTGAGTTGATTTTTCTAAGTTTATGACCACTCAGTTTTCTCTTTTGTGTTTTTTACTTATTTGGTACTGTGTTTTGTAATAAAAGGTACAAACTATTCATGTAACGTTCCATGCTGTAATTCCTGTTTTTCCAATAATATTTTCTTCTCTGTATATAGGGAAGACAAATAGATATCTGTGTATGCTGATAGGAAGGATGAAAACTTATAATTATGACTAATATCCTAGGCTTCAGTTCAGTTCAGTCGCTCAGTCGTGTCCGACTCTTTGTGATCCCATGAACCGCAGCATGCCAGGCCTCCCTGTCCATCACCAACTCCCAGAGTCCACCCAAACCCATGTCCATCAGGTCAGTGATGCCATCCAACCATCTCACCCTCTGTTGTCCCCTTCTCCTCCTGCCCTCAATCTTTCCCAGCATCAGGGTCTTTTCAAATGAGTCAGCTCTTTGCATCTAGGCTTAGAGATTAAAAATCAGGATAGGGAAATGAAGAAGTAGAGGAATGCTAGATGAAGTGGATAAGGAATCTGAAGGTAGGGATTCATTTATTCGTTAGATATTTGCTGTATACTTTCTAAGTACCAAATTCTGAGCCTGATGTTGAAAATAAAGAGGCAGTAGAACACAGACTTAAGATCTAAAGTCAGGCATAACTGAGTTCAAGCTAGTCTTTCCACTTACTGTATAAGTTACTTAACTTTTTTGAGCTTTGGTTTCCTCATTATTCAACAAACACATTTTAAGTATCTTCGGTATACAGGTGCTGTACTAGGCACAGGACATATACTCAATTCAGTCCAGTTCAGTCACTCAGTTGTGTCCAACTCTCTGCGACCCCATGAATCGCAGCACGCCAGGCCTCCTTGTCCATCACCAACTCCCAGAGTTCACTCAAACTCATGTCCATCGAGTCAGTGATGCCATCCAGCCGTCTCATCCTGTGTTGTCCCCTTCTCCTCCTGCCCCCAGTCCCTCCCAGCATCAGAGTCTTTTCCAGTGAGTCAACTCTTCGCATCAGGTGGCCAAAGTATTGGAGTTTCAGCTTCAACATCAGTCCTTCCAATGAACACCCAGGACGGAGCTCCTTTAGGATGGATGGACTGGTTGCAGTCCAAGGGACTCTCAAGAGTCTTCTCCAACACCACGGTTCAAAAACACCAATTCTTTGGCGCTCAGCTTTCTTCACAGTCCAGCTCTCACATCCATACATGACCACTGGAAAAACCATAGCCTTGACTAGACGGACCTTTGTTGGCAAAGTAATATCTCTGCTTTTTAATATGCTGTCTAGGTTGGTCATAACTTTCCTTCCAAGGAGTAAGCATCTTTTAATTTCATGGCTGCAGTCACCATCTGCGGTGATTTTGGAGCCCCCCAAAATAAAGTTTGACACTGTTTTCCCGTCTATTTCCCATGAAATGATGGGACCAGAGGCCATGATCTTCATTTTCTGATTGTTGAGCTTTAAGCCAACTTTTTCACTCTCCTCTTTCACTTTCATCAAGAGGCTTTTTAGTTCCTCTTCACTTTCTGCCATAAGGGTGGTGTCATGTGCATATATCTGAGATTATTGATATTTCTCCCGGCAATCTTGATTCCAGCTTGTGCTTCTTCCAGCCCAGCGTTTCTAATGATGTACTCTGCGTAAAATCTCTGCCTACAATGTGGGAGACCCAGGTTCAATCCCTGGGTTGGGACGATCTCCTGGAAAAGGGAATGGCAACCCACTCCAGTATTCTTGCCGACCCACCAGCCCCCACCCCCCCGCAAGAAAAGCGGAGATACACTAGTGAGTGAAATAATGAGGTCTCTGCTCTTACAGAGCTCAATAGACTGCATCTCTAAAGTTGGTATAATCTCCTAAAGTTGTCTAAGTTTAAATGAAATAATGCATTTAAACCTAGCATGTAAAGAAAGTGAAAGAAAGGGAAGTCACTCAGTCGTGCCCGACTCTTTGCGACCCCATGGATAGTAGCCTGCACCCAGCTCCTCCGTCCATGGGATTTTCAAGACAAGAGTACTGGAGTGGGTTGCTGTTTCCTTCTCCAGGGAATCTTCCCAACCCAGGGATCGAACCCAGGTCTCTCAGATTTTAGACAGATGCTTTACTGTCTGAGCCACCAAGGAAGTCCAGAATAAATGTTAACTAGTATTAATATACTACATGTCTGTTGGTCTCAGAACTCACTATCTGATCAGGATGATTAACTTGTAAAAATGTATTTGTAGCATATACATTTTATAATAAACATGTAAAAGAAGTACTAATGCAGGCAAGGACACAGTCTATCTACCTAGATGACTCAAAATAGAATTACAAAATACACTTATTGTATGTAGCTAAATAATTGCTTTCTTTGGTACTGAAGAGCAATAGTAAGGAAAACGGCTCACTGTTTTGATACAGTAGTATTCCTTGCTACTTTGTTAAGTTTTATTTAAAGAGAATTTAACCTCAGATGTCTGATCTAGAGTATTGGATGCTGATCTGTTAAGTAATTATAACTGATACTTGCTATTTATGGCTTTTAAAAAGAACCTATCCCTAATTATCTTCTGAGTATCATTTTTAAGAAAAGATATCTTATTCTGAGAATCTTCTAATTGTCAAAGTTTAGAGTATTTTTTTTTTATAACTGTTGATGTTTTTATTTGTAGAAACTTAGAAAAATTGCTTTGGAATTTGTAAGTAGAAAAATTGTTTCTGGAATTTGTGACAAGATTTTTCAAAATCTTAAAAATAATGAAAAAGGAAAGCAGGGCAATGTGGTTTAATCTAAAGGAACTCTGACTTAAGGCTGGAATCTTTGTTTCTTAACCACTTTGATTTCTTAAAGTTCAGAATCTCAGTATCTTGCTATTTTATTATCCATCAACAAATTTCTTACTGTACTCTCCAATATTATATTCTCCAATATCTTTATCTGTAAAATGTTCAAAACAAGGATATGTACTATTTCATAAATTTTATATAAAAATAATTAATATAAGATAATGCAAAGCACAAGGCAATAAGCATAATAATACTGTGTAATAATAAAATTACTTAGTAATATGTAAGACGACATGCATAAATTTCTGCCTGTGATCATCATGGAAAGCTTCTGAAAGAGATATTTGAGTTGAGCTAGAGAAGTAGTGATAGTAGTGATGTGTGTTTGCTTATTCACTCAGTCGTGTCCGACTCTTACGATCTCATAGACTGTAGCCCACTAGGCTCTTCTGTCCATGGGATTCTCCAGCCAAGAATCCTGGAGTGGGTTGACATTTCCTTCTCCAGGGGATTTTCCTGACCTGGGAATCAAACCCAGGTCTCCTGCATTGCAGGCAGATTCATTACCTACTGAGCTACTAGGGAAGCCCCTAGAGTAGTGATAGTAGAATTAAAAGTACCTGTCACAACAAGGATGATTGTCTTGCTAACCAGATTAGCTTCCCGGAGGAAGAATATACTGATAACAGTTCTACTTTATTGAGTCCAAGGTGATCCAGACATCTGAAAGGGAGCCAAATGCTATTTATTTAACTTGATGGCCTTGTGAAAGATAATATTCAAATCACATAGCTGTCACACTGAATAGAAACACCAACAGATCTTAAGCAGGAAAACAAAAACAAAAGCATACATGAGAATAGATTAAATGGACATTTAAAAAATAATTTAACCCTTTTAAAGAAGCTAATTGAACAATCAGTAGTTGAGTATCTCAGATGAGATCTCATCTTATGTCTCAAAGAGTACTGTTGCTTAAAATCTTCTTGCCAAAGTAGATGTCTCCTAAAGATTGTTTCTAGACATGGCATATCAGTATTTTATTACTGTGCCTTCCAATTTGACACTCAAGGTTTGCAGGAAAGGACACACTATGTAAACAATTTGAAAAACAGAAACTTGGATTTTTAACATTTTTAAATTTTTATTCTATCATGTTTCGTTTGTGCCATTTTATTACAAATTAGAGTAGAAGGATATATAAGCACACTGGAAAAGAAGCTGACATTTTTAGTGTCTACTAAATATTGTGCTAAATATTATATATTATTTCATATAGTTTATATAGATTGACTCACTCATTATCTTATTAGAATATCAGCAAATCTGTTTAGGAATTGGGATTATCTTCATTTTATAGATGAGATAACTGAGGGTCAGAAAGGTTAAGTAATTTGCCCAGTGTTCAGCTCATTGCTTGCAGAACTGGAAATTGAACCCAAATCCCTTTTTTCCCCAAAACCCATATTACTTTTATGATATGTCCCTGTAGCTAATTACTTTGGAATCTAATTTATTGTCCAAAAGATCTGTTTTTCAAAAGAATGAAAAGTACTATTTAGATTTTTGTGCAATAGTGAACTTAGAAGAATGTGAAGACCAAATATATAAAACTTAGATAACTGTGCTTTACTTTAAGCCTCAGTTCAGTTATCAATTTAAAAAACTGCTCAAAGTCAAATATAAGTCAAGTACTTTGGGAATAAAAAGAGATTAAGTAATTTTTATTGAAGGATATTTGGAAGGCTTCACACAGGAAATGACATTTGAGGAGGATTTATTTGACCATGGAACTCTTTTTTTTTCTTTTCATTGAATATCTCTTAATATCCCTCAGCACAGTGGTATTCTTATTTGGGAAATCTTATGCTAAATACAAGATCGTGTAGAACATGAGAAGAGAAAGAAGAATGGAACCAAATTGTGAATCATTGACTGTCATGCTAGAGTTTGGAACTTATTTTGTCATTAACAGATACATAACATTATAAGATCTGTTTCAGATAATTCTGGCAGTTGTATGTAGGTTGGATTAGAAGGCTATATAGTTTGGGCAGAATTGAGATTTTAAACTAGTTCTAAATACCTACAAAAACTATGTTTTTACAAAGTCTCATTGCCTTATGAGTCTTATGAAATTATGTTACAGTTAAAAAGTAGCATCTGCATTTAGCTTACTACTATTTAAACTATCATCTAATTATGTAGGAAGCACCAGCCTTTTAGCCTTATCATATGAGAATTGTTGTTCAGTCACTAAGTCATGTCCTACTCTTTGCAACCTCATGAACTTCAACATGCCAGAGAATAATTTATACTATTAACTCCCAAAATAAAATGCCTCTTACATCTGTATTTTGACTATGATTATAAAAATATGAAACCACAGTCACCTAGTTCAGTGTCTTCATTTTACAAATGGGAATCCAAGAGTAAGATGAGTGAAGTGACTTATTCAAGTGACTTTCGTATTGAAACAGTAATCAGGTGGTAGAAAAATCTGGATTCCCCTGACTGTAGCCCTTGGCTTTTTCTGTTAGAGGTTCTCTTTACTGTGTTTGGGCAATTGAGTGAGTTCATTACAAACTCCAAATGCCTAAATCCCATTCCCTATTACCACCATCTATTCCCACTCACTGGTACTTTATCCACAAATCCCTACCTGATCTCCCACCCTCATAAATGTTTCTTGACCACAGATGAGCTGAATGCCTTTCTCTGAGATTGAAAGACTTGAACCCACTCTGGGCATTTAATGTGAAGCTGTTAATTATTCCAGCGGGTTAGTATGGAATTCTTTATTGTCTAAATGTCTTTTACTTTTAAGCAATATCAGAATTACAGAAAAATGCAAGGATGATAAAAAGAACTTTTCCCCCAAACCACGTGAAAGTTTATTGTCAACATGTTGGAACATGATGACTTATGATAGCGTCTACTAGACATCTCCATTGTATAATTGTTCTCTGTCCTTTCATAATTAATAAGAACTTGGTAGTAGAGTACTTTGAGATTTATGAAAATACTCTTAATTATTAAACTTTGAATTTATTTATTTTTATCTGTTTGGACTCTCTATATTCCTACTTTATGCAGTATTCACTGATTTGTAACTGTCATGATTTATTTTGGTATATCATGATTTCTTTGATATAAAGAAAAGGTGGCAAGGATACACAGAAAAAGTGTACAAAAAAGATCTTCATGACCCAGATAACCATGATGGTGTGATCACTCACCTAGAGCCAGACATCCTGGAATGTGAAGACAAGTGGGCCTTAGGAAGCATCACTACAAACAAAGCTAGTGGAGGTGATGGAATTCCAGTTGAGTTATTTCAAATCCTAAAAGATGATGCTGTGAAAGTGCTGCACTCAATATGCCAGCAAATTTGGAAAACTCAGCAGTGGTCACAGGACTGGAAAAGGTTAGTTTTCATTCCAATCCCAAAGAAGGACAATGCCAAAGAATGTTCAAACTACCACACAATTGCACTCATCTCACACGCTAGCAAAGCAATACTCAAAATTCTCCAATCCAGGCTTCAACAGTATGTGAACTGTGAACTTCCAGGTGTTCAAGCTGGATTTAAAAAGGGCAGAGGAACCAGAGACCAAATTGCCAACATCCGCTGGATCATCAAAAAAGCAAAAGAGTTCCAGAAAAATATCTATTTCTGCTTCATTGACTATGCCAAAGCCTTTGACTGTGTGGATCACAATAAACTGTGGAAAATTCTGAGACAGATGGGAATACCAGACCACCTGACCTGCCTCTTGAGAAACCTATGTACAGGTCAGGAAGCAACAGTTAGAAGTGGACATGGAACAACAGACTGGTTCCAAATAGAAAAAGGAGTACGTCAAGGCTGTATATTGTCATCCTGCTTATTTAACTTCTGTGCAGAGCACATCATGAGAAATGCTGAGCTGGATGAAACACAAGCTGGAATCAAGATTGCTGGGAGAAATATCAGTAATCTCAGATATGCAGATGACACCACCTTTATGGCAGAAAGCTAAAAAGAACTAAAGAACCTCTTGATGAAAGTAAAAGAGGAGAGTGAAAAAGCTGGCTAAAAACTCAACATTCAGAAAACTAAGATCATGACATCCAGTCCCATCACTTCGTGGGAAATAGATGGGGAAACAATGGAAACCGTGTCAGACTTTATTTTGGGGGGCTCCAAAATCACTGAAGATGGTGACCACAGCCATGAAATTAAAAGATGCTTACTCTTTGGAAGAAAAGCTCTGACCAGCCTAGACAGCCTATTAAAAAGCAGAGACTAGGTCCCTCTAGTCAAAGCTGTGGTTTTTCTAGTAGTCATATATAGATGTGAATGTTGGACTATAAAGAAAGCTAAGCACTGAAGAACTGATGCTTTTGAACTGTGTTGTTGGAGAAGACTCTTGAGAGTCCCTTGAACTGCAAAGAGATCCAACCAGTCCATCCTAAAGGAAGTCAGTCCTGAATATTCACTGGAAGGACTGATGCTGAAGCTGAATCTCTAATACTTTGGCCACCTGATGTGAAGAACTGACTCATTGCAAAAGACCCTGATACTGGGAAAGATTGAAGGCGGGAGGAGAAGGGGAAGACAGAGGATGAGATGGTTGGATGGCATCACTGACTCAATGAACATGAATTTGAGCCAGCTCCATGAGTTGGTGATGGACAGGGAAGCCTGGCGTGCTGCAGTCCATGGGGTCACAAAGAGTTGGACATGACTGAGCAACCGAACTGAACTGAACTATCATATATTTTGGTATACAAATTTTCTCAGATTTCGCCAGTGGAGCACTTTCAGGCTGGTATCTGTGTCCTTTTGACCTGTTCCCATCACTCTTTGAATATGTTTTACTTTTTGGCACAAGAAGATGTTCTTGACTCATCTTGTTCTTTCCCTGCTCCAGGCCTGATCTCCATGGAGCCTTGGTTTCTTTTATTGGAGAATGGAATTTAGAAACCAGATCCAAGTGCTAGATATGTGGTTACATAAGTCTCTCCTCTATTAAACTGAGCTGTTTGAGGTCGGAAATAGAGTATCTTTCCGTCTTTGAATGACGAATGCCTAGTCCAATGTCTGTCACACAGTCTGTGTTCAATAATTTGTGGTTGTTTAGTTGCTCAGTTGTGTCTGACTCTTTTGCGACCCTGTGGACTGTAGCTCACCAGGCTCCTCTGTCCATGGGATTTCACGGGCAAGAATACTGGAGTGGGTTGCCAGTTCCTTCTCCAGGAAATCTTCCTGACCCAGGAATAAAACCTGTGTCTCTTATATCCCGGGCAGTTTCTTTACTGCTGAGTCACTCAGAATTCTCATTCAGTAAGTACTTGGTAGAAAATAAAGTGGCCAGTTATTTGGAACTCCTCTCCATGTTTTTGCTTGGTCCACGGAATAGACCATAATGAATAAGTCATGGAGAATGTAGCTCTGAAGAAATATGGAAAGTCAGTCTCCCTCATTATCAAAATAATTACTGTATATCTACAGTTTTTTACTTCCCTGGTGGCTCAGATGGTAAAGCATCTGCATGCATTGTGGGGACCCGGGTTCCATCCCTGAGTTGGAAAGATCCCTTGGAGAAGTAAATGGCAACTCACTCCAGTACTCTTGCTTGGAAAATCCCATGGATGGAGGAGCCTGGTAGGCTACAGTCCACAGGGTCGCAAAGAGTTGGACATGACTGAGCAACTTCACTTCATTTCACTTCACTTCACAGTTTTTAAGGTCCCACACTATAGCCTCAGCCTATTTAATTTGCCCTCTTTAACTTCTCTGTTTTATCTGTCTTCAAATCTTTCCACATAGGCATCTTAATGCCAAATCACAGAAGAAAAAATTATTTGTCCGCCTTGCTCAAGAAATCTTTCTTTTTACTGATAAACAAAATCACAACATGCCTTTTTCCTAGGCTTCTTAGGGATAAGTACCAGGTCTCAGCTTACACACAGTATATTTCTATGATGGTTTATTGGTGAGAAAATGAAAATATTATTTTTATTATACTCTTTGGAGTTTGGAGATTGAAAAAATTATTAAAATATGGAGAGATATGAAAATTCCTTAAAGAAATCTTTTAAAATGAAAATTGTAGAGAATGGAAAAGTACATTCTGTTATCTTTTTATTTAAAAATGAATAATCTTAGAAGACTCTTGAGAGTCCCTTGGACAGCAAGGAGGATCAAGCCAGTCAATCCTAAAGGAAATCAACCCTGAATATTCATTGGAAGGACCGTGGCTGGAGTTGCAGCTCCAATACTTTGGTCACCTGATGCAAAGAGCCAACTCATTGGAAAAGACCCTGATGATGGGGAAAATTGAGGGCAAGAGGAGAATGGGGTGACAGAGGTTGAGATGGTTGGATGGCATCCCTGACTCAATGGACATGAGTTTGAGCAAACTCTGGGAGATAAGTGAAGGATAGGGAAGCCTGGCGTGCTGCAGGTCATGGGGTTGCAAAGAGTCAGACGTGACTTAGTAACTGAACAACAGCAACAGTCTTTGAATATGCATTAAAAAAAAGATTATGTGGACACTCCTAGCTCTAAGAAAGCCTAGGAAATCAAGCTTTTATAGCTGGACATATAACCATCCTAATAAAATCAGTCTTTTATAAAGACAGACGCAGGAGTAGATACTGAGTAGGCCACTACGTGGTCTGCCTCAGGTTCCTAGGGGAGAATAAAAATATATAGGATAGCCAGGCCACAGAAGCAACCTAGATGTCCGTCAGCAGACGAATGGATAAGAAAGCTGTGGTACATATACACAATAGAATATTACTCAGCTATTAAATAGAATGCATTTGAATCAGTTCTAATGAGGTGGATGAAACTGGAGCCTATTATACAGAAAGAAAAACACCAATACAGTATATTAACACATATATATGGAATTTAGAAAGATGGTAACGATGACCCTATATGCGAGACAGCAAAAGAGACACAAAGGTAAAGAACAGACTTTTGGACTCTGGGTGAAGGCGAGGGTGGGATGATTTGAGAGAATAGCAATGAATCATGTATATTATCATACGTGAAATAGATCACCAGTCCAGGTTTGATGCATGAGACAGGGTGCTCAGGGCTGGTGCACTGGGATGACCCTGAGGGATGGGATGGGCAGGGAGGTGGGAGGGGGGTTCAGGATGGGAAACACATGTACACCCATGGCTGATTCATGTCAGTGTATGGCAAAAACCACTATAATGTTGTAAAGTAATTAGCCTCCAATTAAAATAAATAAACTAAAAATATATATATAGGATAGAGATGTTTGTGAAGAAAAGAAAATTTATTTGGAAAATCCCCATTGTACTTCCAGGGTATGGGTTGTTATCCACCATTAGATATGTTTAACATGGTCTCTGAATAATCCATTTCTTTTGACTTCTCTGTGCTAATGATTTGTAAATCTGTTAATTAAGCTCAGTTTTTTCTTCTAAGATTTAGATCCAAATATCCAACTCCTGTTACAGATCTCCACTTGGCTATCTAACTGACACCTCAAAGTCTGAACATAACACAAAAATAAAATAAACATTTTCATCCCTTATCTTTGTTTTCATATTATTCTTTAACCCAATAAACAGTTTAACTGTGTACTCAACTACCCAAGTCATAAACCAGGCCATTATAGATGTTCCCAACTTTTACTCACTCCCATATCAAATTGATTATTGGTCAGTTTGACACTTTTAGTAATTTTGATAAGCCTTAAACAGTTTATACCATACCTTAAAGTTGTTCTAAACCTTATTTATCTCCCTGATCTATCCATTTTTTCCTTTCCCATTGATACTACCCTAATTCAGGCCCCGTGTCTCACCTAGGTCACTACAACATCTTGTCAGTGGTCAGTTCTCCATTAGTCTCACCTCCTAATTCATTCTCTGTCTAACATGACAGGGGCATCTTTCTAATACATGAGTGATCATATTGAGCTACTGCTGAAACTTCTATTGACTTTGCATTGTTCTTTACATAAAGTCCCAACTCCTTAACATGACTTGTAAAGCAGATTTGATTTCTGCTTACCTTCTAACTTCATTTTCCTTGCTCTTCTCTCCAATAAGTATGTCATAGACAGCATTACTTTTTTCTAGTCCCCACAGTGTAAGCTATGCCAGTTACTCTCTCCCACCTTTTTTTAATAATGTTTGTGATTACTAACAATTCTTATCCTACTAATACTTCTGTTATAAAATTAAATATTATATCCTCTAAAAAGTCTTTTTTTTCTTTCAGTTTTATTGAGACATAAATTACATACAGTACTGTATAATTTTAAAGTGTATAACATAATGATTTGACTTACATACATCATGAAATGATTGCCACAGTAGGTTTAGTGAACATCTGTTATCTCATAGAGATACAGTATATTAATGAAATTAAAATCATTTTTCCTTGTGATGAGAATTCTTAGAATTTACTCTTATCAACTTTTTTTATATAACATATAGCAATGTTAATTACATCTTATACATTATATCCCTAGTCCATGGAAGAATCTTTGATCTGCATAAGTTTAGATTAGGTGGCCTTCCTATGACTTCCCTGGTGGCTCAGACGGTAAAGCCTCTGTCTACAATGCGGGAGACCCGGGTTCGAGCCCTGGGTTGGGAAGATACCCTGGAGAAGGAAATGGCAATCCACTCCAGTACTATTGCCTGGAAAATCCCATGGACAGAGGAGCCTGGCAGGCTGCAGTCCATGGGGTCGCAAAGAGCTGGACACGACTGAGCGACTTCACTTCACTTCACTCCTATGTGCTTACAAAATGCTCTGTTCATTCCCTGTCACAGAGTTAAAATACTACATTTTAATTGCATGGTTACTTATCCCTCTCCTCACCAGGTTGTAATTTCAGAGATCATGACTTTTCTATTCACTGTTATAGCAGCATAGCTGCAATTACTGATTCAGGTGGGCAATCAGTCTCTGAAATGAAGGGAAGTGAAAGTTGCTCAGTCGTGTCGAACTCTTTGCAACCCCCATATACAGTCCATGGAATTCTTCAGGCCAGAATACTGGAATGGGTAGCCTTTCCCTTCTCCAGGGCATCTTCCCAACCCAGGGATCAAACCCAAATCTCCCACATTGCAGGCAGATTCTTTACCAGCTGAGCCACAAGGAAAGCCCAAGAACACTGGAGTGGGTAGCCTATCCCTTCTCCAGATCTTCCCGACCCAAGAATTGAACTGGGGTCTCCTGCATTGCAGGCAGATTCTTTACCTACTAAGCTATCAGGGAAGCCCAGAAATCAGCCTCTAATAGACTTTAATACTGTGTTTATTTATTTTTATTGTAAAATATAAAGCTGAAACTCCAGTACTTTGGCCACCTCATGCAAAGAGTTGACTCATTGGAAAAGACTTTGATGCTGGGAGGGATTAGGGCCAGGAGGAGAAGGGGATGACAGAGGATGAGATGGCTGGATGGCATCACTGACTCGATGGACGTGAATCTGATGGACAGGGAGGCCTGGCGTGCTACAATTCATGGGGTCACGAAGAGTCGGACATGACTGAGTGACTGAACTGAACTGAACATGGTAGAGGATACAACAAGTATAACATTTTCATCTTATCAAGAAATTCAGAGCTAGCCTTATACCCATACGTTGTATATAAGATACACATTTTGCCCTCTCATTCATGCATGTGTGTACATCTGCCAGGTTTGAAAGCTAAGAGTAATGGAAGTCACTGTAATGTGTAGAAGCAACAGCCCCTTCCCCCTCCCGCCCCCACCATTTATTATGGGCATCTTTTATACTATTCTCGTGTAGGCACCAAGCCTGCAACACGTGCAGTCCTTGACAACAACAAAAGCAGACACAGCACTCCTCATTTATCTTACCTGTTGTTTTCAAGTCTGGCAGACTTGAGGTCATTCTCAACCAGGCCCACACCATCCCAGGCTGTGTATTAACCCTTGACTCATACCATTATCTCCCCAGGGACTAGTGCAATGCTCAATAGATAACGGTTGGATTCTGTGTAGTAAAACACAACTAGTAGGCAAGAATCATAGCAGGGCCTTATAAGAGAGTCCAAAATAGAAAGGTTGAAAGTGAAAGTGGAAAAATATATATCATTGCAAATGCTAAGCAAAAGAAAATATGGTATAGTTATAATATCAGACAAAACACGCTTTAAGAGGGGGAAAATGTTTCTGTTGATAGAAAAGGATTACTTTGTAGTATTAAAAGTGTTCAGTTTGAAAAATTATAATTTAAAATTTGTATGTACCTTTAATATATATAATACCTCAAAATATATAATGAAAAAATTAACTAGAAGAAAAACTAGAGAAATCTATAATCTTAGGTTACTTTAGTGCACAATTATCAGTACCTTATAGAAGATACAGAAGACAAACAATATGATTAAAAAATTTGACCTGTAGAGCAAATGTAAAATATTGCACCCAACAATTGCAGAAACACTTTTTGTTCCACATTTATAGAAATTGACCATATACTTGCTCATACAGTAAGTCTTAACAAAAGCAGTTATATTGGAATTTAAGTAATATAATTTTAAATAACATGGATCAAAGAAATCCTAGAAATTGGAATTGAATTGAATCAATGGAAAATAGTTTGACACTTATAATAATTTTGATAATAATATGCCCTCTGATCTAGCAACTACATCCCTAGGTACATACTCTGGAGAAGTTTTTGTATGTGTGCAGCAGAATGTGTGGATAAGAATGTTTGTAGCATTGAAAACTAGAAATAACCCAAAAATGTCCATCAGCACAGCAATGGGTAAATAAGTTGTGATATTTATTTACATAACGTCAAAAGTGACTGAACCATGGCAACATATAAATGGATCTTAAAAGACAAAAAGGTATTGTCTTTAATTAATGTTATTCAACTGTAAATTAAAATTAAAAATTTAAAAACCTATTATTTAGGAGTGCATATTTAGGAAACCAGTTTAATTTAGTAAATATGTAAGGAAAAGCAGGAAAATATTTATTTAAAAAGTCAGAGTGGTTTTCTCTAAGGAGTAGGGGAGAGAGTTGGACTGGGAAGACACAACATGTGTCTTGACCTGAATGGTACCCAGCTATTGGCTTTATAAATATTTGTTATGTTATACCTTTATATTCTATGAAGTTTTCTTGTATTTAATAATTCACACTTTTAAAAGTTAAATTTTCCCACTAGTTTCAGGTTTCCAGTTGGTAATACCTATCCAGTGCTCAGTATAGAAGAGAAAGGTTAGTTGTTGGAGCCAAGTCTGAGAAGATATGGGAACATCTTCTAAAGAACACAAGGGAGTGGACTAACCTCAGTCAAGAAGAAATGGGCATCTCTTTCTTTGAAAACTAGGAATGGGAGAAAGAATACAGGGAGAGGATGCAGAAGCACTTAGGAAGAGAGTTTAAAAGAGTTCAGATATATTAGATAGGAAACAGAATCATTTGCTAAAAGTGAACCTAACAAACAGGGAGGGGTATCTAGGGAGTATGAAGCAGAAACACAGCATTTGTTCAGGTTTCAGCAGATATTTAAAATTTCTTGTAACCATTCAGAATTAAAATTAATGCGGGACTTCTGATATTGGTTATTCACAAGCAGGATCTTTCCTCAAAGGTTAGTATGACTCTTAATTATTTAATTATATTAATACATATGTTCTTTAAAATGTAATGAAAGATAATAAATGTTTACATTTAACTGGGAGGGCTGTTTTTGTAGGCAAAATATACTTCCATTGCCAAAGAATAATGATCTTACGAACTTCATTTTTCCTTTCTTCTTCAGGTCATGTATGGAATGTTGGTCTTCACTTTAGTGGTTCGATCTATTTATATTGTTACATGGTAAGTAGTTTGGATCATCAAAAGAGTATATACTTAGGTGGTAAATCTATAGCCTAAATTGAAATAACTCATAAAATCCAACTCCAGAAAGGATATTGATAGAAAAATTATAATCCAACATTTATTATGGTATATTGCAAGGAATACTAATTCTTTAAGCAAGTTGCTAATAGGCATCATGTGAAAACAAGACTTTTAAAATTAAAGAAATTTGAGGAAAGCTGTGTATGATGGCCTCCTTTTGAGTATTTGTAGTGTACACGGGCGTATTAAAGGCCTTGAAAACTCCTACAATAGAAAGGAAAATAATTGTTTTTATGTTTCTCAAACTACTTAACTAAGAAACCCTTTTTGCAGAATATGTCTCAAGAAAGGCTGTGTCACAGAGAAACAGTGTTCCAGAATGATCATTTAGGAAGTAGGCATAAACATTATAGAGTTTGTGAAAAATAAATATTTCATGTGAGTACCTGACATAGGGCCTTACCATATAGCAGATGCTAAGTAAGTAAATAGTATATGATTTATGGGTTTGTTCCTTTTTTTTTCTCTTTTATTTAAACTTTTTATTTTGAGATAATTGTAGAAACAAATGCATTGGTAAGAAATTAAATAGAGATCATCTGTACTCTTTACCAATTTCCTCAAGTGATAATGTCTTGCAAAACTATTCTGCAATATCATACCAGGATTTGACGTTGACAGAGTCAAGATACAGAACAATTCTGTCACCCTGTGTTGTCTTTCTGTAGCCACACCCACTTTTGCTCTTACCCCATCCCCTCACTACCTATCCTTAACCCCTAGCAACCACTAATCTGCCCTTCCTTTCTCTATTTTTTTCATTCTAAGAGTGTTATATAAATGGAATCATACAGTATATATAACCAGTGGGATTGACCTTTTGCATTCAGCATAATTCACTGGAGATTGATACAAGTGATTGAACATATCAGTAGCTCGTCCCTTTTTATTGTGGATAATATTTCATGATATGGGTATACCACAGGTTAATCATTCATCTATTGAATGACATCTGAATTTATAGTTTTTTATTTCTAGTTTCTTACTATTACAAATAAGTCTGCTATGAAAACTTGTTTACAGATAAGTTTTCATTTCTCTGGAATAAATGCCCAGAATGCAATTACTTGCTTGTATGATAGTTGTATATTTAATTCATTTTAAACCTGCCACACTGTTTTCCAGAGTGGCTGTTCCATTTTGCATTCCCACCAGCACTGTATGTGTGACCCATTTTCTCTGCATCCTTGCCAACGTTTGGTATTGTCACTATTTTTAATTTTAGCCATTCTTATAGATACGTATGATATCTTATTGTGGTTTTAATTCTCATTTCCCTAATGGGTATTGATATTGAGCATATTTTCATGTGCCTACTTGCCATCTATATATCCTTTTTGGTGAAATATCTGTTCATGTCTTTGTCTATTTTCTAATGAGATTGTTTCTCTCTTTTTTCAGTTGAGTTTTGAGCACTTTGTATATTGTAGACACTAATCATTCCTCAAATATGTGGCTCACAATTATTTTCTCACAGTCTGTACTTACTCTTTTCATGATCTTCACGTGGTCTTTCACAGAGCAAAAGTTTTTAATTTTTATGAAGTCAGTTTATCAATTTTCCTTTTGTATATCACACTTGCGTGTCCAGTCTGAGGACTCTATGCCTAACTCTAGGTTTTCCCTTGTTTGTTTAATAAAAGTTTTGTATGGTTTTACATTTTACATGTAACTTTATTTTGAGTTAATTTTTATATAAGGGTAAGGATTAGGTTGAGGTCCATTTTTTAGCCTTTAGATATCCAGCTACTCCAGGACCACTGGTTGAAATGGCCATTTTTTCAATGAATTGCTTTTGCACCTTCCTCAAAAATTATTTGAATATATTTATGTGGATGTATTTCTGAGTTTTCAAATTCTATTCTACTGATTTTGGTGTCTACTCTTCTACCAATCCTACGCTCTATTGATTACTATACCTGTAGAATAACTCTTCAAATCATATAGATTGATCCCTCTCACTTTTCTTTCAAAATCTTTTTTGCTATTTGGATTTCTTTGCCTTTACATACAAGTTATAGAATAATAATGTCTATATTTAAAATCTTATTGGGATTTTGATAAGAATTGCATATTGCATTAAACCATCATATCAATTTATGAAGAATTGACATCTTTACTATGTTGAGTCTTCCAGTCTATGAACACTATGTGTCTTATGTGTCTCTTCATTTATTTGGATAATCTTTGATTTCTTCCATCCGTATTTTGGAGTTTTGAATTTTTTTAAAACAATGGTATTGTATTTTAAAATTTTGCTGTCCAAACATTTATTATGTATAAATGCAGCATATTAATAATAGTACCAGAGAGATCAAGATGGTAGAATAGAAGGACATGGAGCTCACCTCCTCCCATAGATACAGCTCATAGAACAGTTCTCATAATGACTACTGAACACTGCAAAAGATCTCATACAACAGCTGCAAGAAAGTTCACCATGTAACTGCATAAAACAAAAGGAAAAAAAAAAACAGAATTGGGCTTTGACCTACACCCTGGGAGGGAACTATGAAATAGGAAAGATTCCCTCATCCTGGGAATGCCCTTCATCAGCTGGGAGATCAGTCAGGACAGAAAGGGAGGATCAGAGCTTCAAAGGAGTGTACAACAATTGGCTTGTGGCAGGCAAAACAGAGAGAGACCAGTACAGAAGATCTGACCACCATGCTGCACTCCCTAGCCTGAGTCATGCATCTGCTGTTACATGCAGGGGCTGAGTGCTGAAATTCGGGCTTCAGCAGACAAACCTGGGGAGAGGACTGGACTGGGGTTGGCTGTGGAGACAGCCTGAAGAAGCTGGAGTGTGGCCCAGGCCACAACTGGGGGTATGTACAAGATGGAGCCCATGTCCACCATAGAAGCTCCATTGTTAATGCACACAGAAACAGAGGGGAGGGGCCCTGCCATAGAAAACTTATTTTCCTCCTTGCTCACAGCAGTCACAGCTCCCCTTCTATGAGCTCTGGGAGCTTGCAAGCCCTGGCAGTTGGCCATACACTGAGTCAGGGCTGAAATCTGGGCTTGCAGCTTTGTGACTGATGGATTTACCACACTGGTGCCTTTGTAAGTTCAGTGCCTGCTGGACATCTCAGTGGATTACTTGTGCTCCTGAGCCTGGAGTGGGTCCAGATTTAGTAGCTGTTGGCTTTGCGGGCATATAAATGCAGAGGTGGGCCAGGGCCTACATGGATTCCATAGCTCCCATGGCAGTTCCAGGGGAGCATTATGGCAAGTCCCAGCGCCTGACTTAGGCAGATCTGGGCCAGTGGCTTTTGAGCACAGCTGCTGAGGGACATTCATACTGATTGCCTGCATTCCCATGACTGAAGAGGGGCCGAGGGTACTGCCAACAATGGAGTACTTTGTGAGCCCACACAATGAGTGGCAGATGACACCACAGAGCTCACATTCTGGTGGACAGTTCCTGTGGAGGAATGCTCAGTGGTTCCTCTCTCAGCAGAAGCATGCCAGTTCCATGTACCCCACACTGAGTTTTGAATTGGATCTGGAGGTTTCTACTCCAACAACTGGGGAGCAGATCCTGCCCTTGACAGTGCTGTGACAGCTGCAGAGTAAAGAGGAGACCCCAATCAACATACAGTGCAGGCTCTGGTCACCACAGCACCAACCCCTATAAAGGGAATAAGAGGCAGCATATACTGAGGAAAGATATGGCCGGCATCCATACTAAAAAACAAACTTTGCACCAAAAATATTAGTCTCATACAGGCTCCACAAGAATGTGAAAGTTGCTCAAGTTGTGTGTGACTCTTTGTGACCCCATGGACTATATAGTCCATGGAATTCTCCATGCCAGAATACTGGAGTGGGTAGCCTTTCCCTTGTCCAGGGGATCTTCCCAACCCAGGGTTTGAACCCAGGTCTCCCGCATAGCAGATGGATTCTTTACCAGCTGAGCCACAAGGGAAGCCCAAGAATACTGGAGTGAGTAGCCTATCCCTTCTTCAGTGGGATCTTCCCAACCCAGGAATCAAACCAGAGTCTCCTGCGTTGCAGGTTGATTCTTTACGAACTGAGCTATCAGGGAAGCCCCTCCACAGGAATGTTCCCACATAAAAACAGCCCTTAAAGACCACGTAGATAACTGCTCCTCCTAAATTCATAGAGAAATAAAGGTAAAAAGATGCAGAGGAAACACTGCCAATTAAAAGAGCAAGAGAAGTCCCCTGAAAGAACAATAAAACAGACCTCTCCTGTCTACTAGATCCCAAGTTCAAAAAGGAGGTAGTAAAAATACTACAGGAATTAAGAAAGGCTATCAACAGAAATGTACATCACTGTGACATGGAACTAGAAACTATTAAGGGAAATAAATTAAAACTAGAAAACTCATTTGCTGAAGATGGAAGCCAAGCTGAAGGCAGTGAATAGCAAACTAAATAATGCAGAAGATCAAATAAGTGGTCTGGAAGATAGAATAATGGAAATTACCCAATCAAAACAGCAGACAGAAAGACACACACACACACACACACACAAAATCAATATATAAGACCTTTTGGATAACATAAAGTGAGCCAGTCTAGAGAATAGGGATCCTAGAAGAAGACAAAGGAAAGAGGGTTGAAATTATAGTTGAAGAAATTATGCCTGAAAACTTCCCAAACTTCAAGAAGGAAACAGATAGCCAGGCACAGGAAGCCCAGACAAGGAGAACCCAAACAAACCTACACCAAGACATGGTATAATTAAAATGGTGAAGATTAAAGATAATGAAGATTTTAAAGGCAGCTAGAGAAAAAGAGTTAGTTATAAGGGAATCCCCATAAGGCTCTCAGCTGATTTCTCTATAGAAACATTCCAGTCAGAAGGGAGTGGCAATATATATTCAAAGTTCTGAAAATGAAAAGCCTGCAATCTGAGATACTCTACACGCCAAGATTATCATTCAGAATAGAAGGATAAAGAATTTCTCAGACAAACAAAACCTAAAGGAATATGGTAGTGCTGTTGCTGCTGCTGCTGCTGCTGCTGCTAAGTCGCTTCAGTCGTGTCCAACTCTGTGCGACCCTAGAGACGGCAGCCCACCAGGCTCCCCTGTTTTGGGGATTCTCCAGGCAAGAACACTGGAGTGGGTTGCCATTTCCTTCTCCAGTGCGTGAAAGTGAAGTCGCTCAGTCGTGTCCAACTCCTAGTGACCCCATGGACTGCAGCCTACCAGGCTCCTCTGTCCATGGGATTTTCCAGGCAAGAGTACTGGAGTGGGGTGCCATTGCCTTCTCCTAAACCTAACCTAAAAGAAATATTGAAAGGTTGTCTGTAAATAGAAAAGAAATAGGGAATTCCCTAGCAGTCCAGTGGTTAGGACTCAACACTTTCAGGGCCGGTCCCAGCATCAATTCCTGGTTGTGGAACTAAGATCCCGCAAGCCATGCAGCATGGCATAATTAAATACATACATACATAGAAAAGAAGCAACGATCTATAGGAAAGAGAAAATCATGATTGGAAAATTGCTTAAATAAGGCAGTACAGAGTTTAAAAAACCAAACAAAACAAAACTTTGTGAGAATAGTGATAACTGCAATGAACAGCAAAAGGATAAACATTAAGATGTTAGAGAAGACATCAAAATCATAAAATATGGGAGAAGGGAGTAAGAAAACATAGGATTTTCTTTTTTTTTAAGCTCATATGACTACCAGTCTCAGGCAAGTAAATACATTAATGGATTAATATACTTGAAAAACAGAATAACCACAAATAAAAAACATAGCTGATACACAATAAAAAGAACTCAAGCATGATACAAAAGAAAGTCATCAAACTACAAAAGGAAAAGGGAAAAAAGAATAAAGAAGAAATACAAAATCTACTGGGAAGCAAGGTTTTAAATGGCAATAAATACATACATATCAATAATTACCTTAAATGTCAATGGACTAAAGACTCCAATCAAATACATAAAGTGGCAGATTGGATAAAAAAACAAGAGCCTACAATATATATGCTGCCTACGAGAGACCCTTTTTAGCGTGAAGGACACACATAGATTGAAAAGTGAGGGAATGGAGAAAATATGCACTCGGAAATGACAAGAAAGTGGGAATTGCAATACTCAATATCAGACAAAATAAACTTTAAATCAAAGACTAGAAAGAAAGATAAGGAAGGACACTAACGTTAAAAGGATCAACAAGGAAAGAGGATTTTATACTTGTATGTATCTACTATAGAAGAACTCAAATACTAACAGACAAAAAGGGAGAAATTGATGAGAATACTATAATAGTAGGATTTAACACCCCACCAACATCAGGGGGCATATATTTCAGAGAGAAACTCAGTAAGGCAACAGAGATCCTAAATGGCACAATAGAGCAGTTAGACTTAATTGGTTTTTAAAATTTTGATACATCTTGATATGGTGACATGACATAAAAACAACACCGCCCCCCCAAAAAAAACACCAAGATACACATTCTTTTCAAGTGCACATGGAACATGATCTAGGATAGACCACATACTAGGACACAGAACAAGTCTCACCAAATCTGAGGATAGAAATTATGTCAAGCATTTTTTTCTGATCTCAGCAGCATGAAACTAGAAATCAGCCATAGAAAGAGAAACAAGGGGGGAAAAGTTACTAAGGAACATGTTGCTAAAAAAAACCAGTAGGTCAACTTGAAGAGGAAATTTAAAAATACCTTGAGACCAATGTCAGTGAAAACACAACCATACAAAATTAAAAATGGGATGCAGCAAAAATCAGTCTTAAGAGGGAAGTTTATAGCAATATAGGCCTTCTTCGAAAAAGAAAAGAAAAATCTCAAACAACCTAACCTATCGTTGAAAAGAATTAGATGAAGAAACCTAAAGTTAGTGAAGGAAGGAAATAGTAAAGGTAAGAGAGAAAATAGAGATTAAAAAACAATAGAAAAAAATCAGTAAAACCTAGTAAAGATGAGAGAGGAAATAAATAGAGATTCAAAAACATTAGAAAAAAATCTGTAAAACCACGAGCTGTTTTTTTGAAAGGATAAACACAATTGACAAACCTCTAGCCAGTTCACTGAAAAGAAGAGATTTCCAAAGAAACAAAAAATGAAAAACGAGAAATTATATCTCATACCACCACGGAAATACAAAAAAACATAAGAGAATACTATGAACATTATATGCCAGCAAATTGGACAACCTAGAAGAAATGGATAAATTCCTAGAATCATGTAACCCACTAAAATTGAATCAAGAAGGAATAGATAATTTGAATAGACTTACTACTCGAAGTGAAATAGAATCTGTAAAACTAAAAATATATACCTCCCTGCAAACAGAAATTCAGGCCTGGATGGCTTCACTAGGGAATTCTAGGACCAAGCATACAAAGACAAACTTGTGCTGGTACATCTCAAAGTTTTCCAAAACAGTGAAGAAGAAAGAAGACGCCTAAAGTCAGTCTTTGAAGCCACCACCACCCTAATACCAAAACCAGACAAGGACACTACCGAAAAAAATTTTAGGCCAACATCACTGATAAACAGCAACACAGAAATCCTGAACAAAATAATAACAAACCGAATCTAACAGAACCCAGAAAAGATCAGATACCATTATAAAACTGGATTTCATCCCAGGTTACAAGGATGGTTCAATATAGGCAAATCAATCAATGTGATACACCACATCAAAAGACAGAACTCATCTCAATAGATGCAGAAGAAGCATTTGATAAAATTCAACATCATTCATGATAAAATTTCTCACCAAAGTGGGTATAGAGGGAACATATGTGAACAGAATACAAGTTAGTTATGACAGATGTACAGCCAGTATAATACTCAGTGGTGAAAAGCTGAAAGCTTTCCTGTTAAAATCTGGAACAAGAGTAGGATGACCATTCGTACCACTTCTATTCAACATAGTATTGGAAGTTCTCACCACAGCAATCAGATGGGAAAAAGGAAATAAAGGTATCCAAGTTGGAACAGAAGAGGTTAAACTGTTATTATATGCAGATGATTGGTATTATATATTGTTATTCAGTTGTTCAGTCATGTCTGACTCCTTGCAACCCCATGGACTGCAGCTTGCCAGGCTTCCCTGTCCTTCACCATCTCCCGGAGCTTGCTCAAACTCATGTCCATTGAGTTGGTGATGTCAATCAACCATCTCATCCTCTGTCGTCCCCTTCTGCCTTCTGTCTTTTCTGATGAGTTGGCTCTTCACATCAGGTGGCCAAAGTATTGGAACTTCAGCTTCAGCGTCAGTCTTTCCATTGAAGATTCAGGGTTGATATTATATATAGAAAAGCTAAAGACTTCACACAAATTGATAAACAAATTAAGCAAGATATAGTAGCAGACTACAAGACTAACATACGTAAATCTGTTGCATTTCCTTACATGAACAAGGAATTATTAGAAAGGGAAAGTAAAATATCAGTCTCTTTTACGAGCACATTGAAAAATCAAATACTTAGGAATAAACCTGATGAAGAGGGTCAGAGACTTTATATGCTGAGAACTATAAAACGTAGTTAAAGGGAACTGAAGATGATTCAAAGAAATGGAATACGTCCCATGATCTCAGTTTGGAAGAATTGATATTGTTAAAATGACCCTATTACCCAAAGCAATTTACAAATTTAATGTGATTCTTATCAAACTACCCATGAAAATTTCCCCAGAACTAGAACAAATAATCCTGAAATTTATGTGGAAAGATAAAAGACCCAGAATTGCTAGAGCAGTTTTGAGGAAACAGAGTTGGAGGCATAGCCCTTTTAGACTTTAGACAATGCCTCAAAGGTACAGTAATCGAAGCAGCATGATGTTGGCCCAAAACAGACCTATGGATCAGTAGAACAGAAGAGAGAGCTGAGAAACAAGCCCATACACCTATGATCAATTAATCTTTGAGAAATGAGGCAAGAATACACAATGGAGGAAAGATAGTCCCTTTGGCAAGTGATGCTAGGAAAGTTGGACACCCACATGTAAATCAGTGAAGTTAGAATACTCCTCACACCATACACAAAAATAAACTCAAAATGGATTATAGACATGACTTTATAAGACATGACACCATGAAACACCTAGAAAACAAGATAGGCAAAGCATTCTCTGACATAAATCATGCCAATATTTTCTTAGGTCAGTCTTTCAGGTCAGTACAAATAAAGATAAATAAATGGGACTTAATCAAACTTATAAGCTTTTGCACAGCAAAGGAAACCATAAACAAAGTGAAAATACAACCTGTGGACTAGGAGAAAATATTTGCAAACAATGCAACCAACAGGCTTAATTTCTAAAATCTACAAGCAGCTTATACATCTAAATAACAAAAAAACAAACAACCCATTCAGAACATGAGCAGAGGACCTAAATAGGTATTTCTCTAAAGAAGACATCCAGATGGCCAGTAAGATAGGAAAAGATGGTTCAGTTCAGTTCAGTCACTCCGTCGTGTCCGACTGCGACGCCATGAATCGCAGCACACCAGGCCTCCCCGTCCATCAGCAACTCCCGGAGTTCACTCAAACTCAGGTCCGTCGAGTCGGTGATGCCATCCAGCTGTATCATCTTCTGTCATCCCCTTTTCCTTCTGCCCCCAATCCTTCCCAGCATCAGAGTCTTTTCCAATGAGTCAACTCTTCGCATGAGGTGGGCAAAGTACTGGTGTCTCAGCTTTAGCATCATTCCTTCCAAAGAACACCAGGGGCTGATCTCCTTCAGAATGGACTGGTTGGATCTCCTTGCAGTGCAAGGGACTCTCAAGAGTCTTCTCCAACACCACAATTCAAACGCATCAATTCTTTGGCACTCAGCTTTCTTCACAGTCCAACTCTCACATCCATACATGACCACAGGAAAAACCATAGCCTTGACTAGACGGACCTTTGTTGGCAAAGTAATGTCTCTGCTTTTCAATATGCTGTCTAGGTTGGTCATAACTTTTCTTCCAAGGAGTAAGCATCTTTTAATTTCATGGGTGCAATCACCATCCGAAGTGATTTTGGAGCCCTCCAAAATAAAGCCTGACACTGTTTCCACCGTTTCTCCATCTATTTCCCATGAAGTGATGGGACCAAATGCCATGATCTTCGTTTTCTGAATGTTGAGCTTTAAGCCAGCTTTTTTACTCTTCTCTTTCACTTTCATCAAGAGGCTTTTTAGTTCCTCTTCACTTTCTGCCATAAGGGTGGTATCATCTGCATATCTGAGGTTATTGATATTTCTCCCAGCAATCTTGATTCCAGCTTGTGCTTCTTCGAGCCCAGCATTTCTCATGATGTACTCTGCATGTAAGTTAAATAAGCAGGATGACAATATACAGCCTTGACGTACTCCTTTTCCTATTTGGAACCAGTCTGTTGTTAACTGTTGCTTCCTGACCTACATATAGGTTTCTCAAGAGGCAGGTCAGGTGGTCTGGTATTCCCATCTCTTTCAGAATTTTCCACAGTTTATTGTGATCCACACAGTCAAAGCCTTTGGTATAGTCAATAAAGCAGAAATAAATATTGCTAATTGTTAGAGAAGCCCAGATCAAAACTACAGTGAGGTATATCACCTCACATCTGACAGGATGGCCATCATTAGAAAGTCTAGAAATAATAAATTCTGGAGAAGATTTGCAGAAAAGAGAACCCTAAAAAGAGAACCCTCTCACACTATTGGTAGGAATGTAAATTGGTACAGCCACTATGGAAAACAGTATGGAGGTTCCTTTAAAAACTAAAAATTGAGTTACCATAGGATCCAGCAATCCCATGTCTGGGCATATATCTAGAGAAGACTCTTAATTCCAAAAGCTACATGCCCCTTGATTTTCATAGCAACACGGTTTACAATAGCCAAGCCATGAAAGCTACCTGAATGTCCATCAACAGATGAATGGATAAAGATGTGATACATATATATATACACACACACATATATAATATTCCACTATATATGTGTGTGTATATATACAAAGAGAGAGGAATATTAAACAAGTATATAAAAAATGAAATAATGCCATTTTCCATAACATGTATAGACCTAGAGATTATCACACTGAGTGAAGTAAGTCAGGAAGAGAAAGACAAATATACGGTATTATATATGGAGTCTAAAATAGGACATAAATAAAAAAGGACTTATTTACAAAACAGAAACAGACTCATGAACATAGAAAGCAAATTTATGGTTGTCAAACAAGGGGGGCAGAAGGATAAATTAGAAGTTTGGGATTTGCAGATATAAACTATTATATATAAAATAGATAAACAACAAGGTCCTACTTTATAGCACAGGAAACTATATTCAATATCTTACAGTAAACTAGAATTGCCTCATATCTCAGTTGGAGAGTGTCTCTTCTTTTTCTATTCACTATGAGAATTTGTAAGACTGCAATTATTTATTTTAATGTGTGGTAAACATTCTAGCAATGTCATATTTGCATACAGATTTCTGACTACTGACGTGATTTAATTGTTGTTAAGTCACTAAGTCATGTCCAACTCTTTGCAACCCCATGGACTGCAGCACACCAGGCTTCCCTGTCCTTCATTATCTCACCAAGTTTGCTCAAACTCATGTCCATTGATTTGTGATGCCATCCATACCATCTCATTCTCTGTTGCCCTCTTCTCCTCCTGCCCTCAGTCTTTCCTAGCATAAGGATCTTTTCCAGTAAGTCAGCTCTTTACATTAGGTGGCCAAAGTATTATAGCTTCAGCATCAGTCTTTCCAGTGAATGTTGATTTCCTTTAGGATTGATTGGTTTGATATCCTTGCTGTCCAAGGGACTCTCAAGAGTCTTCTCCAACACACTGTTCAAAAGCATCAATTCTTGGGTGCTCAGCTTTCTTTATGGTCCAGTTCTCACATCCATACATGACTACTGGAAAAACAATAAAACTTTGACTAGACAGACCTTTGTCAGCAAAGTGATGTCTCTGCTTTTTAATATGCTGTCTAGGTTGTTGACTCATTGGAAAAGACTTTGATGCTGGGATGGATTGGGGGCAGGAGGAGAAGGGGATGACAGAGGATGAGATGGCTGGATGGCACCACTGACTCGATGGACGTGAATCTGAGTGAACTCCGGGAGTTGGTGCTAGACAGGGAGGCCTGGTGTGCTGTGATTCATGGGGTCACAAAGAGTCGGACACGACTGAGCAACTGAACTGAACTGAACTGAACTAGGTTGGTCATAGCTTTTCTTCCAAGGAGCAAGCGTCTTTTAATTTCATGTCTGCAATCACCGTCCACAGTGATTTTTGAGCCCAAGAGAATAAAATCTGCCACAGTTTCCATTTTTTCCCCATCTGTTTACCATGAAGTGATGGGACCAGATGCTGTGTTCTTAGTCTTTTGAATGTTGAGTTTTAAGCCAGCTCTTTCATACTCCTCTTTTACCTTCATCAAGAGGCTCTTAAGTTGCTCTTCGCTTTCTGCCATAAGGGAGGTATCATCTGCATATCTGAGGTTGTTGATATGATCTTGTTACCTCTGGCCATTTCTTGGCAGAAATTCTGACACCCCTGTAGGTCTACTCTGATACTACCACAATGAGGAGAGAGAGCACCTGGTTATTACCACGTGAAGATGGAAGTCCAGGCTCCCCACATGGCCTCCACTGACACTGCAGGAAATGGAGAGCTTGTTACTTCTGAGTGGGGAAAGTTCCAGCCCCTCACTGCTTGCTATTAGTATAGCAGGAGATTGGGGTACCTTCTTTGGGCCTGATTAGGAATGAAGTCTAGGCTTCCCATTCAGGCTTTGAGGATGAATGGCGGGTGAGGCTATCATTTTTTCTGTGGTGTTTGGCTGTAGAATAGTGATTATTGTAAGCTTTCTATCTTGCTAGATTGCCTTTTTCTTATTTCTTTGGAGAGAGAGCAGTCTGTTTTTTTATTGTGCCTGGTGGTATTCATGGCTTGCTAGCTTCTTCAGTTCAACTCTCAAGTGTCTGAGGAAGAAAGAAAACACATGTAACTTAACACAGGAGCATTTAAATGGTATACATGATCGTATTGCAAAACAGAAAGAGACACAGACCTAGAGAACAAACATATGGACACAAAGAGGGGAAGGATTGGGTGGGATGAATTGGAAGGTAGGGACTGACCATATATATACTATTGACATATATACACTATGGTATAAAATAGACAACTAATGAGAACCTACTGTATGGCTCAGGAAACTACTCAGTGCTGTGAGGTGACCTAAATGGGAGAGAAATCCAAAAAAGAGGGGACATATGTGTATATATAGCTGATTCACACTATTATATAGCAAATATACTTCAATAAAAATTAATTTAAAAAAAAACCCAAAATTATTGAAATAAACTCAATGGATAAGTTAAAAGTAAATTAGACATTTGAAGAGAAAACTAATTAAGTGGAAAGACACATCTAAAGAAATAAGCCAGAAAGCATCACAGAGAAATAACATGTCTAATTGCAGTTCCAAAGGGAGAGAATAGAAAAAATGGAGAAGGAAGAGATATTCAAAGAGATAATAGGTGAGGATTTTCTAGTATCCTTAAAAGATAACTCCTCAGCTTCAAAAACAGTAATTCCCAAGCAAGATAAATGAAAGAAAGTCTTTATTAGGTAAAGCAGGTATAATAGATTAGTTCATTCAATATTGTTTCAGCCTCCATCAAGTGAGCTTTCCTGTAATGTAGATGCTAAAAAGCTAAAATGTATATTTTTCATATTTCCTTTATAGGTAAGTTTTCAAGTACTTTTAGATTTTGCTAATCACATGTATTCACAGGAGACTTGAATTCAGAACCAAGTTTAAACAGGGAGGAGATGTGGTAGTATGTAAGGAATCCATTTACTTATATGAATCTAGGGTGTGCATTGTAGCTCTGGAGCAAATGTGTGAAAGCAACTTCCTGAGCTGTGATTTATAGCTAGGATGGTGTGATGCTGGATGAAACAGTTGGTCCAGAGGCTTTCCAATTCTCCAGGTTTGTAAATGTGAAAAAGAAAAAAAAGTTCCTTTGGCAAAATAATTCTGTAGTAGTGTTCAGAAGTCATTTCTGGAGTGTCTAAATCTATGCAGTATTTCTTTTGAAATTGAAACAATATATTTTCTGCTTTAGATAGAGGTATTATCTGCAGTTGAACCCTGATGGATGCCTGTTTTTAAAAAGCATACTAAAAATACTGAAATGCAATGACAAAGATCCTAAAAAAATCCAGAGATAGAAACATTACCAGTAAGGGAATAACATATAGTCTACAGTAGACTTATCAACAGCAGTACACATGGTAGACTATTATCTTCAAAGAGTTGAGAGAAATTAACCATCAAGTTAGAATTGTATATCCAGATATCTTTCAAGAACCAGGGTAATATAAAAACATTTTGAGATAGATAGGAAGAAATTTTACTAGTATACCTTCTTAAAGATGTTTTTTAGAAGGAAGAGCTGAGATACAAGAAAGAACAGTGAAGAAGAAAAAGTGAAAAATTTATAGGGCTATCTAAACAAAATATTGTGACTTTAGTGATATCTAGTTTGAAAGATTTTTTAAAAGGAATTAAAATGATGATAAAATAACATGTGAGATACAGGAGAATACTCTTAGTTACATAGTTCCCAAGGTCTTTGTTTGAGGATACAATACAGCCAGTGATTAATTTTGGATTTTACATGTCCTTTTTTGATAACTACTAAAAACAGTAATTGATTTCATAATTTTAGTTACAAAAAGATGAAGGAGTAAATGGGATTATAAAGACTGAATCCAAAGAAAATGAGAAGGGGAAAAAGGGAAACAGAGAAGAGTGAGGAAAAATACAAAGCAGAAAATGAAGGGGTAGAAATAATTTAAAATACATCAATAATCCCAGTAAATATAAATGGACAGAGCTAAACAATTAAAAGACAAAGACTCCAAAACAGGGAAAAATCCAGGTATCTGCTATTCATAAGAAATATGGTTAAAACATAAATACATAGTAATTTTGAAAGAAAAAGATATAAAAAATACATACCATACCAATATTGACTAAAAGAAGCTGGGACTAGCTATTTTAACAACAAAGAAATTTAAAGCATTATTCACAACAGATGTGTTCATTACACTGTTATTAAAAGGTTCTATTTATCACATTCCAAAAAGTGGCAACTCTAAACTTGTATGGGGAAAATTTTGAACAAAAATTGGAGGATTACAAAGGAGAGATAGGTAACCATTCTACCATGATGAGATATTTTAGCCCAGTACTTAGACCGAAAAATATAAATAGGCAAAATTTGAGTAATATTACAAAATGATTTTATATACTCAACAAGTAAAGAATGCATGATCTTTTCATTCATGGAGTAATTATTAAATCTACTAATACTAGTATTAAAGCAAAGTTCAGTAGATTATAAAGAATTGTCATGAATAGCACATTCTCTGACAATTAGTTAAAACAAAACAGAATTAGTCAAAATAGCACATATATTTGGAAACTTTTAAGTACACTTGTAAATATGAGTTCAAAAAATCATAAAATATTGAAATACTTAGGATGTAAGCAAAATGAAAATACTATAAACCAAAATAGGATGTAGCTAAAGTGGTTCTTAGAGGGACATGTTTACATTAAATATTTACATTAGAAACAGAGAGTCTGAAGAATAATGAGCTAGTATTTGAGTAATTAGAAAATAGATCTATAGAATAAACCCAAAGAGAAATGAAGAATGATACTGATAAAAGAAATTAATGGGGGGAAAAAAAGCTACTGTATTGAAGATCAGTAGGTATCTAATTTTGTTCCTTTCTGAAACACTACTAAAACTATAACAAAAGAATTTATTTATAAAACATAAACCCACAAGTTGAAGACTCAATAAAATTTGAGAAGCTAGAAAGTAAATGGATTACTGCTAATTGCCATAACTAACCCAAGAAAGCCAAATTATAAGCCAAGAACCACCAGTTTACATCAGAGAATTTTCTCAAGTATCAAGCCTTAGCAGCAACAGTTTGGTGAAGGAGATAGAGGAAGGGTTTAAAATAAAGGGCATTGATTAAAAGCTTTAAGAAGTGGTTATATGCTTAGGTTCCCTCACCCAACTTCATGCCATGAAGCAACTGCAGAAGTCTACAGATTTAATCTCTGGAAAGGGTGAACAGTTTGTCTACACTGGGTTTTGCCAGGCACAGTTGAACATACAAATACCATACTGAAAGCAGGTAAGTTAGGTGACCTTGTGCTTTATGAGTGCTAAATGCAAAAACGTCTAGACAGAATATTGAAAGAATCTTCTTGTTGAGTATATGAGTAGCCTAAAAGGCCTTATTGGTATTGGTATTGAGGGTTCCCTAACAACTGACCCAGGAAAATAGCCCTACAATAAAGGTTACTAACTAGGGAGAATAGCCCTACAGTAAAGGTTAGCAACTGAATACTTGCTTGGGACTACCTTTTTAATTTCTTACTGTTAAGAATGAGGAGGCAGTGCCAGATGTATGATGAATACATTCAATATGAAAGAGGCCAAAACAAATAAGAGAGAAAAAAATCAGCTTATTATAAACAACTTATACATGAAGAAACTTTAAAAACAACAAAATGACAACAAATATTATAATTCATTAATATTCTTAGGAATAATATCTATGAATCAAGAGTGCAGTGCTATAAAAAAGAACATTCACCTCTTTCCGCCATCTTTCCGTGCCGCCATAATGGTGCGCATGAATGTCCTGGCTGATGCTCTCAAGAGTATCAACAATGCCGAAAAGAGAGGTAAACGCCAGGTCCTTATTAGGCCGTGCTCCAAAGTCGTCGTCAGGTTTCTAACAGTGATGATGAAGCATGGTTACATTGGCGAATTTGAAATCATTGATGATCACAGGGCTGGGAAAATTGTTGTGAACCTCACAGGCAGGCTAAATAAGTGTGGAGTGATCAGCCCCAGATTTGATGTACAACTCAAAGATCTAGAAAAATGGCAGAATAACCTGCTCCCATCCCGTCAGTTTGGTTTCATTGTACTGACAACCTCAGCTGGCATCATGGACCATGAAGAAGCAAGACAAAAACATACAGGAGGGAAAATCCTTGGATTCTTTTTCTAGGGATGTAATACATACAAATAAAATGCCTCAGAGGGGGGGAAAAAAAAACATTCAGAGAATCCCCCAAAAGTGGACATTAAAAATATAGTAAAAAGCTGAAATGAATATTTTGAAAGATGGTTAATGAAGACATTGGAATTCTTTCTCCTGAACACACATTGTGATTGTTTTATGGTCCATGAGCCTCCATACCCATTCATCAGCAAGCATCTACCACAAGAGAGGCACTGAGCTCATGTTATGGTCCAGAGTGAACAGTACAACATGGGGCCTCTTGGCCTCAGGACCCTTGGACCCACTCACAACCACTGCTATGGACAAATAGCAAGTGTTTTCTCAAGTCCAAGGTCCCTGGGTTCCATCAGAATGGTGGGAAAGAAATGGAGAATAGAAGGAACTCAATAGGGGTTCTGATTTCCGGACCGGCATATAAAAATGCATATTTCCTCTACCAGTACTGTGTAGAGGAAAGGGAAGGGAGGAAACTATCGCCAAAACAATTTAAGAAAATATCCTGTATTTGAAAAATAAGAGTTAATAGCACAGTGGGTAGAAATAAACCCATGCCAGTTTCAGAATTCTAGACAAGGACAGTTCTACAAGTTTAGAGTCAGAAGGTAGATACAATACATAGAAGGATAAGGGATCAGAATGGTTTTGGACTTGGCAAAGGAAAACTGGAAGCCAGTCATAGGATAATACCTAGCCAAACTATTGATAAAATATGGTGACAGAATACATTTTCATACATTCAAGTTCTCAAAAAAAAAAACAACTTACATACCATAAATTAGTGCTCAGAAACCTGTGGAAAGATGTGTTTGACCAAAATGAGAAAACCGAAAAGAAGGAAGACGTAGGAAACAAGACATAGAAAATCGGACACAAAGAGGAAAAGGCATTTCCCAAAGTGAAGGCAAAGGGAAGGGATTTTTCAGAGAATGGGTGTCCACTAGACACGCAACCAGTCTAGGGTGAAGCAGTGTGACTCCAGATACAGATATGTTGAGGGTCTTCTGTGTTACACACTCTTGACCTGATAATATACAAGTAGTCTGTCCCCAGAATCTTACCTGTACTTAGCTTGCCTGGACCATGTGCTGATGAAGTTCTTGCTCTCTCTTACGTGCCCTGCTACCTGGATAACCAGAGACATTCATTTCACCCCACAGAAGAATTTTGCTTTGAATTACTTCTGAGAGCTGAAGATTGGCCCTGGTAAGTAAGATTAGAAGCAGAAAATAGAGAGTATCTCACCCCCAGTGATCACTTCCTTGTCACATCTCAGCACCTGGCCCATTCTGCAGTTCTGCCAAACGCCTTTACTCTGTACTTTCTGGGACTCATTCTTGCCTCCCTCAAATGGGAAAGTGATAAACTCTGAAAAGCTGAAGGCATACTATGACTGTTTTAAACTAATCTTTTCCGAGAATCTTCATCAAACTATGGCAATAATGTCCCTTCCATGCACAACCAGATTTGTGTTTTTCTGATGATTTTTTTTCTTTTGGCCGCACTGGGTCTTTGTTGCTGTGTGCAGACTTTCTCTAGTTGCAGTGTGTGGGCTCAGTTGCTCCACAGCATGTGGAATCTTCCTGGACCAGGAATGAAATCTATGTCTCCTGCATGGCAGGCAGATTCTTAACCACTGGACCACCAGGGAAGTCCTTGATGATTTTTAAGTTAATAACACAATTCATTTGTTTACATGCAAACCCTGCATGTAACCCATACATGGCAACCCATTCCAGTATTCTTCCCTGGAGAATCACATGGACAGAAGTGATCCCAGTCCATGGACTTGCAAAGAGTGAGACACGACTGAGCAACTAAGCACAAATAATTAACAAAATATTTCAGAAATCTTTTCTCGTCATTCACCATATTAAAAAATAAAGGAGAAGAACTATATGATGATACCAATACATTCAGATAAAGCATTCTGTACAATTCAGCTATTTATGATCCAAAACAAACAAAACAAAACCCTTTACAAACTCAATAGAAGGGAAGTTTCTTAACCTGTAAACTACAGCGTCTACCACATTTCCATAAAATGTTTTAAAAAGTTACCTTTAAAATCAAGACTAAAACAAGGATATACATCGTCACCACTTCTATTCAACACTGTATTGGTGGAAGTTCTATCCAATGTAGTGTTTGCAGATGACACGATCACATACAGAAAATACCACAAGATGTGTACCACAAGATCACTAGAAGCAATAAGTGGAATTCAGCAAGGTCATGAGGTTCAAGTCCTTATTCAAAAATCTTATTTCTGTGTACTAGCACCAAACAAGTGCATAGTAAGTGAAATTGGTAAGTGAAATTTTTGAAAGTACAATTTACAGTAGCATCGAAAAACATCTAATATTTAAGGATTAAATTTAGCAAATATATGCAAGCTGTATATATTGGATACTGTGGTGAATAAGTTTTTGCTGAGCCAAATTAAAGAAGACCTAAGTAAATAGATGTATCATTTTCATAGATTAGAAAACTTCAGTGTTATTAAGATGTCAGTTCTCTCCAAATTGATCTATAGATTCAAGGTAGTCACAACAAAATCTCTGCAGACTTTTTGGTAAAAATTGGGAAATAGTTTCTGAAATTTACATGGGACTGCAAAGGATCTAAAAGGGCCAAAACAGTTTTAAAAAAGAACGACAGAGTGGCTTATCTACAGAACAGAAACAGACTCACAGATGGAGAGAACAGACTTGTGGTTGCCAAAGGCAAGATTAGGGTAGGGAATGGATTGAGAGTTTGGGGTTAGCAAATGCAAGCCATTATATACAGAATGAATTATAAGTCCTACTGTATAGCACAGGGAACTATATTCAATATCCTGCAATAAACTGTAATTTAAAAGAATATATGTGTGTAACTGAATCACTTTGCTATACATCAGAAACTAACAGAACATTGTACATCAGCTGTATTTCAATTAAAAAAATTTTTTTTAAGAATAAAAAAAGGACGTGAAAGGCAACTCACAAACTTGGAGAAAATGTTTGCAAAATATATATCCAACAAAGGACTTATATTTAGGATATATAAAGAACTCTTGAAACTTAATAATGGGCAAAGATTTAAAACAAACTATCAAAGAAGATATAGGAATGGCAAATAAGTACAAGAAATGATGCTCAGTAACATTTATCATTGAGAAATAAAAATTAAAGCCACAGTGAGATACCTCTATATACCTATAGGGCAACTAAAATGAAAAAGACTTATGGCAAGTGTTGGTGAGGCTGTAGAACAAAAAACTCTTTTACCCTGCTGATGGGAATGTAAAATGATAAAACCCCTTAGTACTGATTAAACAGTTTAGCTATCTTAAAAAGTAACATTTACCTGCCAGATAATTTAACTATTCTCCTGTCTTTTTACCCAAGGGAAATGAAAGCATATATCCATACAAAGACTTATTTATGAATGTTCATAGCTTCTTTTATTTGTTAGAGCAAAAAATCCTGGAAAACAACAGAAGTATCCAACAACATTTGAACAGATAAACCATGGTATATCCATATAGTGGAGTACTACTCAACAGTAAGAGGAAATGAGTATTGATATACAACAGCATGGATGAATTTCAAAATAATTATGCCAACTAAAAGAAGCCATATGACAAAGAGAATATACTGTATTATTCCATTTATATAACATTCTAAAAAATATATAAGTTTTTGGAGGTAAAGGGTAAAGCTATAAAAAAAAAACTAGCTACAGCTGTTGTTTTGGGTAACTCACCAAATTTCAGTTTCCTCATCAGCAAAGTTAAAGAAGTGTTTATTTGAAGATTGTATTCATATGTGTGTGTTTATTTGAAAATTATATTCATATATGTGTGTTTATTTATATATATTGTGTGTATCTAATATACTGTAGTGCCTGACACAGAACTGGTGACTCCATTAGTGTTTTTTCTATTCCACCAGTCCTCCACCTCTTCCAAGGAACTGATAAAGTTACTGGGGGCTTTCAGATTACCTTCTTGATACATTTAGCAAACTCTAAGTGGCACTTTTCTTCCTCAGTAACTTTTAATGGCTAAATGTAATGGGCAGATGTGTTAGAGAATTTAATAGTTAGGTTTGCTTTTAATACTTATGAAAACGTTTCCCTCTCATGACATAACTTGACAAAATTTCATTTTGCTCTTTTTTTTCCTCCACACAGGGTTTATCCATGGCTTAGAGGGCTGGGTTATACATCCTTGGGTGTATTTTTATTAGGATTTTTATTCTGGAACATAGATAACATCTTTTGTGATTCACTGAGGTAAGATATATTTTCAATCTTTGAACAATATTTTTGGAATTCGTTAAGCAGAGCATTTCATAGGCATATAGAATTATTAGTGCACTGAAGTGAATTTTTCCCATCATTGAAATTAAAAAGATATGTATAGCAGGATGAAGCAGGGCAAAGGCTAATAGAGTTTTGCCAAGAGAACACACTGGTCATAGCAAACACCCTCTTCCAAAAACACAAGAGAAGACTCTACACATGGACATCACCAGATGGTCAACACTGAAATCAGACTGATTATATTCTTTGGATCCAAAGATGGAGAAGCTCTATACAGTCAACAAAAGCAAGACCAGGAGCTGACTGTGGCTCAGATCAAGAACTCCTTATTGCCAAATTCAGACTTAAATTGAAGAAAGTAGGGAAAACCACTAGACCATTCAGATATGACCTAAATCAAATCCCTTATGATTATACAGTGGAAGTGAGAAATAGATTTAAGGGACTGATGAACTATGGACAAAGGTTCGTGACATTGTACAGGAGACAGGGAATAAGACCATCCCCAAGAAAAAGAAATGCAAAAAAGCAAAATGGCTGTCTGAGGAGGCCTTACAAATAGCTGTGAAAAGAAGAGAAGCAAAAATCAAAAGAGAAAAGGGAAGATATACCCATTTGAATGCAGAGTTCCAAAGAATAGCTAGGAGAGACAAGAAAGCCTTCCTCAGTGATCAGTGCAAAGAAATAGAGGAAAATAATAGAATGGGAAAGACTGGATATCACTTCGGAGAAGGCAATGGCACCCCACTCCAGTACTCTTGCCTGGAAAATCCCATGGATGGAGGAGCCTGGTAGGCTGTAGTCCATGAGGTCGCTAAGAGTCGGACACGACTGAGCGACTTCACTTTGACTTTTCACTTTCATGCATTGAAGAAGGAAATGGCAACCCACTCCAGTGTTCTTGCCTGGAGAATCCCAGGGACAGAGGAGCCTGGTAGGAGGCCATCTATGGGGTCGCACAGAGTCAGACACAACTGAAGCAACTTAGCAGCAGAGATCACTTCAAGAAAATTAGAGATATCAAGGGAACATTTCATGCAAAGATGGGCTTGATAAAGGACAGAAATGGTATGGACCAAACAGAAGCAGAAGATATTAAGAAGAGGTGGCAAGAATCTACAGAAGAACTGTACAAAAAAGATCTTCACGACCCTGATAATCAAAATGGTGTGATCACTCACCTAGAGCCAGACATCCTGGAATCTGAAGTCAAGTGGGCCTTAGGAAGCATCACTACGAACAAAGCTAGTGGAGGTGATGGAATTCCAGTTGAGCTATTTCAAATCCTGAAAGATGATGCTGTGAAAGTGCTGCAGTCAGTATGCCAGCAAATTTGGAAAATTCAACAGTGACCACAGGACTAGAAAAGGTCAGTTTTCATTCCAATCCCTAAAGAAGGCAGTGCCAAAGAATGCTCAAACTACCACACAATTGCACTCATTTCACACACTAATAAAGCAATGCTCAAAATTCTCCAAGCCAGGCTTCAACAGTATATGAACCATGAACTTCCAGATGTTCAAGCTGGATTTCGAAAAGGCAGAGGAACCAGAGATCAAATTGCCAACATTCACTGGATCATCAAAAAAGCAAGAGAGTTCCAGAAAAACATCTACTTCTGCTTTATTGACTATGCCAAAGCCTTTGACTAT
>SJYQ01007179.1:127288-140205 GCA_006410935.1 Redunca redunca
TAATTGAATATCAAATATGATTAGTAAATTGAATGTCTGATTATATTAAGGGATTAGAGATATATACTGAGATATTTAGAGATAAAATGATACACTATCTGGGATTTGCTTCAAAATAAATAATATGGGAGGAAAGAAGTAGATGAGAGCTTAGATGATATGAGATTGGCTATAAATTATAATTGTTAAAAATAAATAATTTATAATTGTTGAAGCTGGGTAATGAATACATTATTATTTTGCCTATTTTTGCACATGTTTGAAATGTAGACTTTAAATGCACACAAATAATACATCTTGCTTAGAAAACTAAGATCTAATTGAGTGGTTCTGAATCAGCAGTATCCATCAGAACTCTCATTGGAACTTTTACAATGCAAAAGTAAGTCATCATCCTCTAGCTGGGTCCTCTTTGTTTCTGAGAAATGTTGAGATGTTCGTAAAACTTGTGGGGATATCTGGTAAATAATTCAATGTTTCACACTGAATTTCTCTGCTCTGATAGATGAGAATATTAATATAATACACAATCACAAGGTCTAGAATTTGAGGCTTAGCTGTCCCCCTAGCTGAGTACTTGGGCAACTCAGTAATCTCTGAATTTTAGGCTCCTAATCTGCAAAGCACAGCTTTTAACAACCACCTCAAAGACTCACTATGAAGTGAGACTTTGCAGGAAACACTTGGTCCATAAGGTGTTAATAAATATTACCTGAAAGAAGGGTTCCATGGACTAGTAGTTTACCTGAAAAAACTGATGATAAACTGTTTAGTTATGGTAGGACTTTTTACAGCTGTTAATCTGTTAATATGCATTACAAATCTCCAAAAGGGCAACAAACTATGTACTGTTTCCTACATTTATCTTGACCATAGAGTCATTTCTTCATGGAACATCTATTAGGAATACTGTTCCTCAAAATATACTTTGGAAAACAATACAGCAGACAAAAGGAAATGAAATAATTGCCATGTTTGAGAATAATGTTTCAAAATGCTTTGATACTATCACATTAATTGTTAAATATGAAAAATAATTTAATGCTTATTTTCCCCCCCTTCACACAGGAACTTTCGAAAGAAGGTACCACCTATCATAGGTGTTACCACACAGTTTCATGCATGGTGGCATATTTTAACTGGCCTTGGTTCTTATCTTCACATCCTTTTCAGGTAGGAAATAGAGACTTTTTAATCCTACTATCGGAGTGTTTCTTTCTTTATTCTTCAAATAGAATGTGTAAATACAAAACGTCAGAGACCGAATCAGAGTGATCTTAAGCAAGTCCCTTCCTCTCCCTGAAGCTGTTTTCTCATCCTGAAAGGGTGACAGCTGTATAACTGACCTCTGGCACATGATCTACGTTTTAAGTAGATCATTCATCTCCTTTTTTAGTGCAGTAGGATATAAACATTTCCAATTCTTGTTGAACAGCGTATCTTTGTTTATAGAGAACAAATTTAAGAGGGAAAAAGCAGCCAGATCCCCTGAGCAACGACTGAGAAAGCATGAGTACATATCTGAAGTCACCAACTTACTTTGTCTCCTTCCCTGAAACAAATTGGTTGCCACTGTTTCCCTTATAAAGAATTTATTGGAGGTCAGCCACTTACAGCAAAAATGGAAACAGAATTGTCTCTGTTCATCCTACTCACATAATATGTCTGTATCACTCTCTCTCCCCTTACCAGAATTTATTTTTCTTCACAGCATTTATAAACAGTTGTATAGGGTTTACTTGTTTACCTTCCCCAACTAGACTGTAAGTTCCTTGAGAGCAAGGGCTTTATTTTATTCACTGCTACTCTCCCAAGTGCTTAAAATAGTGCCTGTCACATAGTAAGCACTCAATATATGTTGCTAAATGATTTAATGAATAAATGTTATCATAGTGATCTCTTTACCAGAGGATGTTCAGTCGCTCAGTTGTGTCTGACTCTTTGCAACCCCATGGACTGCAGCAAGCCAGGTTTCCCTGTCCATCACCAACTCCCAGAGCTTACTCAAACTCATGTCCCTCACGTCAGTGATGCCATCCAGCCATCTCATCCTCTGTCATTCCCTTCTCCCTCTTTCAATCTTTCCCAGCATCAGGGTCTTTCAAGTGAGTCAGTTCTTCACATCAGATAGCCAAAGTTTTGGAGTTTCACTTTCAGCATCAGTCCTTCTAATGAATGTTCAGGACCGATTTCCTTTAGAATGGACTGGTTGGATCTCCTTGCAGTCCACGAGACTCTCAAGAGTCTTCTCAAACACCACAGTTCAAAAGCATCAATTCTTTGGCGCTTAGCTTTCTTTATGCTCCAACTCTCACATCCATACATGACTACTGGAAAGACCATAGCCTTGACTAGACAGACCATTGTCAAGAAATTAATGCCTCTGCTTTTTAATATGCTGTCTAGGTTGGTCATAGCTTTTCTTCCAAGGAGCAAGCATCTTTTAATTTCATGGCTACAGTCACCATCTGCACTGATTTTGGAGCCCAAGAAAATAAAGTGTCTCACTCTTTTCCCATCTGTTTGCCATAAAGTGATGGGACCAGATGCCATGATGTTTTCTGAATGTTGAGTTTTAAGCCAACTTTTTCACTCTCCTCTTTCACTTTCATCAAGAGGCTCTTTAGTTCTTCTTCGCTTTCTACCATAAGAGTGGAGATTATTAATATTTCTCTTGGCAATCTTGATTCCAGATTATGCTTCATCCAGTCTGGCATTTCTCATGATGTACTCTGCATATAAGTTAAATAAACAGGATGACAGTATACAGCCTTGATGTACTCCTTTCCCAATTTGGAACCAGTCTGCTGTTCCATGTCCAGTTTTAACTGTTGCTTCTTGACCTGCATACAGATTTCTTAGGAGGCAAGTCAGGTGGTCTGGTATTCCCATCTTTCTCAGAATTTTCCACAGTTTGTTGTGATCCACATAGTCAAAGGCTTTGGCATAGTCAATAAAGCAGAAGTAGATGTTTTTCTGGAACTCTCTTGCTTTTTCCATGATCCAGCGGATGTTGGCAATTTGATCTCTGGTTCCTCTGCCTCTTCTAAAACCACTTGAACATCTGGAAGTTCACAGTTCACATATTGCTGAAGCCTGGCTTGGAGAATTTTGAGCATTACTTTACTAGCGTGTGAGATGAGTGCAATTGTGTGGTAGTTTGAACATTCTTTGGCATTGCCTTTCTTTGGGATTGGAATGAAAACTGACCTTTTCTAGTCCTGTGGCCACTGCTGAGTTTTCCAAATTTGCTGGTATATTGAGTGCAGCACTTTCAGAGCATCATCTTTTAGGATTTGAAATAGCTCAACTAGAATTCCATCACCTCACTAGCTTTGTTCTTAGTGATGCTTCCTAAGGCCCACTTAACTTCACATTCCAGAATGTCTGGCTCTAGATGAGTGATCACACTATCATGGTTATCTGGATATTGAAGATCTTTTTTGTATAATTCTTCTGTATATTCTTGCCACCTCTTCTTAATATCTTCTGCTTCTGTTTGGTCCATACCATTTCTGTCCTTTATTGTGCCCATCTTTATATGAAATATTCCCTTGATATCTCTAATGTTCTTGAANATCTCAAATTCATCTCAAGAATTGAGAGAGCTTAGATATTTGTAGAAAGGGGAAGAAAATGTTCCTTTGAACCAATGTGAAAATTTATTCAAATGAAATTTTAGAATACCTTCTCAAAATAACATTTGCATCCCACCTATCTAGAGATAATCTATTTAGGCAACCTGAATTATCTAAAATTAACTACTTGAGAATTACATAAAAAGAACTTCTGGGCAGCTAAATAAGAATCAGTGAATTCATACCTTGAAGAGCTCAAGGTTATTAATTATGGAAGAACTTTAAAAACTCTGGCTCTATGTATACTTATTCTAGTTTTCTACTCTTACTGAATTAATTGTTTGGATTCTTAGGCTATAGCATATTAGAAATATCTATTTAAGAAGAAGGGTTATGGCAGGAAATGTTTGGGAAAACTGACAAATGATAGAAAAGGAGAACCAAAAGTAAATAGAACAGACCCAAGAATTAAAAACTTGGTTCTGTAACACTCCCTAAGAAATCCCAAATACATTACTGCAGTGTAATATAATATACCAATGAATTTTTCTAGTAAATATTCAAGGAGGGATGAACTTATACTCAATATATCCTATTTTGAAAGAGTAGGGATGCTTTTGAACTGTGGTGTTGGAGAAGACTCTTGAGAGTCCCTTGGACTGCAAGGAGTCCAACCAGTCCATTCTGAAGGAGATCAGTCCTGGGTGTTCTTTGGAAGGAATGATGCTAAAGCTGAAACTCCAGTACTTTGGCCACCTCGTGCGAAGAGTTGACTCACTGGGAAAGACTCTGATGCTGGGAGGGGTTAGGGGCAGGAGGAGAAGGGGACGACAGAGGATGAGATGGCTGGATGGCATCACCGACTCGATGGACGTGAGTTTGAGTGAACTCTGGGAGTTGGGTGATGGACAGGGAGGCCTGGCGTGCTGCGATTCATGGTGTTGCAAAGAGTTGGACACGACTGAGAGACTGAACTGAGGATTTCCCACTCCGCCTTCCCTTTTTCTACATTTTCCTTTGTCTCTCTCTCTCTCTCTTTTTTTTTTTTTTTTGCACTTTCTTCTGTATTCCTGGTGTGGAAACCTTTCAAGGAAATAAGGCAGTGAGGGGGAAGAAGTGCTGTGCAGAGGCACCAGCATTCAATGTCCAAGGAATAGGGAGTGAGGAAAAGGGGTCAGTGGTAGTTGCTTGCTGAATTACTCTAAGAAAATCAAGGTGATGAGGATGGGGCTTCTGTGTGGGACTGGAAACAGGATGGTGAAAGGAAGGGATGGATGGAGGAAGTAGGTGGAGTTGGGAAATAGGTTACATTGGACAAATAAATTAATTGATTAAACAATAAGTAAATATATTGAGAGGTTAACAAGAGCCTGATTTCTCCACTGTAGTACAAGGGATTTAAAAATATGAAAAGAGGGAAAGATAGAAGGAACTCTGAGGGGGTTAGATTGGAATTGAAAGGTTTGGTATTGGGCATTCCCTGATGGTTCACTTGTTAGGACTCTACACCTTCATTGCTGTGTCCCAAGTTCAGTCCCTCATTGGAGAACTAAGGTCCCACAAGCTGTACAGTGATGGTGCCAAAATCCCCAAAAACACACTCAAGAATGTGTGACACACACACACACACTTACATATGTACATATACTCAGATATAGGACACACTAGATGTATTCAAATTGCAATCTATTGAATAAAATAAGAATCTGTGACTGCACACTACTATAAATAAATGAGAAAGCTCTTCGTTACAAAAGAATGCCGACTGATAAATGCAGAAGGAACAGTAGAAACAAATAATTACCATTTGGGAACTATCTATTGGATATATGATAGATATTAGTTAACAATTGATCTCTGGCTGATAGGTGGAAGTTTGATGAGGTACACAGATTGACGTAATTCAGAATTATTGAACACTCTCATGAGTATTATGAAATACTCCCATGAGTCTCCCCTACTAAAACACTAATACAGAGGGGGAAATGGTGAAGTTACAGTGAGGAAAACTAGTAGCAACCAACTTTCCTGCATCTAAGGTTGGCATTGCCCATGATGGGGCTGGTCACTATAGTGTGACTCCTGATACGGTGCACTGAAATGAGTTCAGCATCATTTCTGTGGTATTCTTGTCAGAGTTGCAAGGCCTGTGTCTGGCCATGAAAACATTGATGAAATCATGTTGAAGGTATTTCTACAGAGTGAAAGTCTTGTAAGACCATCAAGTTATGGGAAACAGAGCTGAAGAATTATTGAGTTAGGAAATGATGGTTAAGACATGACCTGGGAACTAAATGCAGTGCATGTTTCTGGATAAGACCCTTAATCAGGTTGGAGAAGAGAAATAGTTGGGACATTCAGCAAAATTTGAATTGTTTTGACTTGGATGGATTACTTTATTAATACTAATTTCCTGATTGGAACATTATTATAATAATTTAGGAGAGTGTTCTTGTTTTGTGGTGATACACAATGAAGTATTTAGGGATGATGGCCGTCATGTCATTTAATGGCCCTGTAGGAAATAGATAGATAGACATATACATACATGTACATTATGTGTTTTTGTGTATGGGTATAAATATAAAACAGATGTGGTTCAATGGTAACAATTGGGGATCTGGAATAAGGGGATATAAGAATTCTTAATCTTGCAACCTTTATGTAAGTTTCAAACTGATGTTAAATTAGAAAAAAAAAGAGAGAGAGAGAGGAAGTCCAGGCCTATTTTTGTGAAGAGGAGGCTGAGTACACATATATGCTGAGAAATGTGAAAACTCTTTGTAAGGTTACACATAAGCTGTTAAATAACAGCAGTTAGCTCTTAGCTGAGGGTCAGGAATAGGAGACAGACCTTCTTTTTCCTGTACACCTTTTCATACTGTTTGAATTTTTAACCAAATGCTTGTATTAGCCCTTCAAAAAATAATTTAGAAATAAAACAGTGGGATAGTTTATATAACCCTTAAGTGAGCTACAGTAGTATTTTTAAACTCTTCTTTATTCTTTAGTTATAGTGAAAATGGTATTTTCATACATTACTTGTCAGTGTAAATTGGTGCAATCCATTTGGAAAGAAATTTGATGCTACATATGTTGATGAAACTGAAATGTTTATATTTTTATCACAATTATTAGCTTTCTCAAAATTTATCCTAAAGAAAAAAAACCTTGAAAAATGAAAATGTGTGTAGACACGGAAAGTTTTATCACTGTTATTTAATTTAGCAAAAGAAAAACAATAATCCCTAGATGTCCATCAGCAGATGAATGGATAAGAAAGCTGTGGTACACATACACAATAGAGTATTACTCAGCCATTTAAAAGAATACATTTGAATCAGCTCTAATGAGGTGGATGAAACTGGAGCCTATTATACAGAGTGAAGTAAGCCAGAAAGAAAAACACCAATACAGTATACTGTATTAGAAAGATGGTAACGATAACCCTGTATGCGAGACAACAAAAGAGACACAGATATATAGAATAGTCTTTTGGACTCTGTGGGAGAGGGAGAGGGTGGGATTATTTGGGAGAGTGGCATTGAAACATGTATAATATCATATATGAAATGCATCGCCGGTCCAGGTTCGATGCATGATACAGCATGCTTGGGCCTGGTGCACTGGGATGACCCGGAGGGAGGTGGGAGGGGGGGTTCAGGATGGGGAACATGTGTACACCCGTGGCGGATTCATGTTGATGTATGGCAAAACCAATACAATATTGTAAAGTAATTAGCCTCCAATTAAAATAAATAAATTTATATNTGGAAATTTTGATTCTGTAGGTCCCTCATTGAAGGGAACATGTGAATAATGATATTTCAGAGGGACAATTTGAAAATTTAGTAACATGATGTACTCTAAAACTTAGGTCCTGTACAGATGTTTGAAACAAAGAGTAACACAGTAGAGTAAAAATATCTGAGTTCAGATCTTTACTCCTTTACTTCATAACTGGGTAACAATCTTGTGCCAAGTTATTTACTTAGCACTAAGTCTCCTTTTCCTGATCTGTTAAAATAAGGAGAATTCTCTTTTATTCCATAGATTGTTGAAATGTTTAAATTGACCAGGACTTTCATTTGCAATGATGCCAGCCTAGGATATTCAGACAGATTTCCGGCTAAAACAATGAAGAGTGTTGGATAAAATATTTAAAGCATCAAATGTTGACAATATTAAAATAAATATTACAGTCTAAAAGAAAACAGGTACCTAAAAATGAGCACCATGGCTGCTTTGGGCTGGAAGAATTTTTGTCAGTCCATCAATTCTAAGCTCTGATTCTGTGGCTTCATGGAACAAAGGAGACAGAAGTCAAGACCTAGAGCTAACCAAAGAAAAGGAGCCAGCCCAAAGAAGGGAGTCTAATGGAAGACTTTTCTGCATCAAGTTGGATGAATCAGAAGCTCACTCTATACTCCACCCCCAAAAGACTAAAAAGTAAGTTGCTTTGAAACTGAGCCAGAGGAAAAAAAATAGTAAATTAGGGAAGAGGAATGTTTCACAGAAGTAGCCATCAGACATTACTCACACAGATTTACAGCCATCTACCAATCAAGACCTTAGAAATAACCTAATATAACTTCCTCATTTGGTGGTGAACAAAACTGGGGCCCAGAGAGAAGTGACCTGATCACTGGCCAGTTACAGGACAACATAACTGGATAATCATTAGATGGCACCTGACTTCAAATCTTGCTTCTAGCATTTGATAGCTATACCACCTTGAATGAAATATTTGACCTTTTTTGAGACTTTCTTATATGCAAAACAAGAATAATACCTATCTAGTAGGGTAATTTAAGAATGAAGTGTGTATAAAACTCTGGGTCCAGTGCTTGCCCACATGTTGTAGGTACTTAATAAATAGTTGAGAGTGGTAGAGGGAACAGCACGGATTGGAATCCAGGGCTTCTTTTCCCCAGTCCAGGACTCTTCACTAAAGAGAAGAGAGAATATGGTGGCTTCATTTTTGAGATTAATATCTGAAAAACCGTCAGAGTAAGTTTATTTTATTATAATCTTGGACAGCAAGGAGATCAAACCAGTCGATTCTAAAGGAAATCAACCCTGACTATTCTTCAGAAGGACTGATGCTGAAGCTGAAGCTCCAACACTTTGCCCACCTCATGCAAAGAGCCTACTCTTTGGAAAAGACTCTGATGCTGGGAAAGACTGAGCGCAGGAGAAGCGGGCAACAGAGGATGAGATGGTTGGATTGCATCACTGACTCAGTGGACATGAGTTTGAGCAAACTCAGGGAGATAGTGAAGGACAAGGAAGCCTGGTGTGCAGCAGTCCAAGGGGCTGCAAAGAGTTGGACACGACTTATTGACTGAATAACAACAAAGGTTATATTCTAAGACAGTGAAGTATTTTTAATATATGATGCCTCTCTTCACAATTCCAGTTTGAGGTACAGTAGGATGGTATAGCCACACAAAGTTACCATGCTCTTTTTCATTCTCTTATTTAAAGTAGGACATTTTTCATACTATAAAATTATGTTTTACATATGTGCTCATGCTGTATATTACTATTCAAATACAATTAAATAGTGTACATAAACTGTATGTTGTAAGTTATACACAGTTTAATAAATTTTTCAGGAATAAATTTAACTTTTTGCTGTATGGACTGATATTAAAATCTTATCTTTAGAGGTGATTTATTTTAAAGAATTCTCTGAAGAAGTGATATCTTTCTGGTTATTTCACACCTATATTATAATCCTTATAGAGTTGATATAACCATTTCTAAAATGTTCTAGGAATACTCTGCCTTAATTCTTAACTACCATATAACCTCAGGGATGAAACTGGCAATCATGACATGAATAAAATCAAGCATGAGTGGAATGCTCCCTACTACAAATATCCTGAGTGTCCAGTGCAAGAGTTGTTCATTTCTCCATCTTTCTTAGTACTTTGCCAAGTATTCTGCACAGAGTAGATTCTCAAAAAATGGTTACTAAAGTTCATTTATCAATGCTACTTTTTCTTTGTATATACAGAGGCAGTGTGGTTGAATATGTCAATAAACCAGTTTACATGAATTAAAAATTTATCTGAACTTATTTACAAAACAGACATAGACTCACAGACATAGAAAGCAAATTTATGGTTGCCAAAGGGAAAAGGGGGTGGAGAAGGAGGGATAAATTGGGGCTTTGGGATTAATAGATACACACTACTATATATAAAATAAACAGCAAGGATCTACCATATGGCACAGGGAACTATATTCAGTATCTTGTAATAACCTTTAATGGAAAATAATCTGAAAAAGAATACATATATATGTGTATGTATATATACATATACATATATATATATAAACCCTTTGCTGTGCACCTGAAGATAATACAACACTGTAAGTCAACTATAATTTAAAAGAAGAAAAATTGTCTGAAAAGCTCTTCCCTCTCCCGTTTTCTTTCAGTTTATATACAAGAACACTTTATTTGAGATACAGGCCAAAGGTGAAGGTAAGTCTCCTTCCTAGGGAGTTGTGTGTATGTGTGTGTTGGAGGAGGAGGTAATGGGAGGATGGGATAGAGGTAGAAGAAGGGGATGGGATGGGAAGAGTACAGGCTTTGGAACCAGATGCTCTTGTATCTTCTATCTTTGACTTATTGCTTTATGACCCTAGGCAAGTCTCCTTTCTTCAAGCCTTAGTTTCTTCACCTATAAAATGGAGCTAAGTTGAAGAGCTGTTTAAGCATCTGAGAGAATTTAAATGCCCAGCTCCATGCTTGACAAAGTAGATGCTTAATATATTTAAATAAATAAAAATTGTTTCTGAGATATGGTGCAGACCTGGAAAGAATATGCTGTGCTCTGATTATTAGTACCAGGGCAACCACTAACAAACCACTGTAGTCATAGCCTATGACTTCTTTTTCAGGGATAACATGGAACAATTTTATCTTCTTTCATTTTGTCCTAACTTGTTTCCAAACAGTTTCTCTTCGGAATCTGGCCAGTGATCCTGTTTGAGCCTCTCAGGAAGCAGTGATGAATTGTTACACCAAGAAAATAAAATAGCACATACCCTAGGCCTAGCCAAACAAACAAGGAAATAAAGATCTACATGTTCAGATGTATTACGACCATCACAGCAAAGGAGTGACTTTGTGACATGCTGCCAGCCACACAGAGAATGAGGAATGGGACTTGTTGGATGTTTAGCTTGTGTCTTTATCTCATTTGTCTTCCCACTCCTCACCTTCACCCTAAGATGTTTAAAAAGAAACAGACATGATGTGTATGTATATACCCAAATGCTAGAAGCATTGGGCTTCTCTTAACAGGTTAACAGTTTATGCTGATCATAGGAAGTTAACTTTTTCTTTTTTTTTTGACAAGGCTTGCATATGAACTTTTCTTAATATTTGATTAAATAATGAAAACAGTCAGCTAAGGACTAGCAAAACCCCATACTCAGTTGGCCTGCTATGAGGCAGCACTTAGCTGCATCAGCCTTGATTTATATTTTTGTCATTATCTGCCTCTGTGCTGGTCAGAGTGTTGTAAGCAAGTTCAGACCTGCCACTGGGTTCTATACTTGTCACATTCCAGACTTATGGTGGGCACTGGAGTGTCTCTGTGTGGTCACAGCCCAGCGGAGTGGGTGAGTCAGTCATCTTCTACCCTTTATGAAGGCTGCCAGGACTTCCACCTCCTCCCAGTTAAAGGTTGTTGCCCTGTTCCCTTTGATCTTTGCAGATCTTTAAGTTGTGACTGTTTTTATGGCTAGGCAAACATGATTGGTGGACTCACCTACTCACATTTCATCCTCCTAGAATAACTTATTTGAGGTTACCAGTAAATGTTGTTGTACTCTGACTTTAAAATTATGCAATATTTTCCAGAGAGTCAATAGTTATGCCCAGGGAAATGCATGGAGTTAACTAGAGCTAAAATTATCAGGATCCTATTTACATAAAGCTTAATAGAATACCTGGGGTTGAAAACAGCTCTAACTTACTTGAACTTGTAACAGAACTACCAAAAATTAAAGTGCTACGATACAGCAGTGAAATCTCATTGTAAGGCAGCTAATTCTATTGGAGTTGAATGTGTAACAAATTGAGTCACTTGTCATAAAGACAACACCTACCTAGAGTGAAAACTTGATTTGACCCCTTTGCTCATATATCACCATATTTGTAGCTCTGTACATTAGCATTTTTATAACTTTTCTGTGCTTATACATTATTGTAAAATCCATATTGTTTTTATTACATGTTATCATTACCCCAGATTAAATTCTGAGCTACAGCTTCCAAAGGAAAGTCATTTTTTTCTTATGCAAAGGTGTAAGACACTTCTGTTGTTTTTCTATTCTTCAGTAGGAAACTTTGATACTAATTTAAAACCAATACAATTTTTTTTTTCACCTGCTGACCTTAGTTTTAGTCCAAGTCCTGTTTTCCTTACTTTAGCATGCCAATTGGCTGTTACTTCCACCTGCTTTTATGATCCTCCAGCAAGAAAAACACTTAACAGAGTATAAATCTAAAAGAACTTTGGTTGTGCCTTAGGAAAATAGAAACTAAACAGAACCAACACAAGCCTGTAAGACTATTCTTCCTTTTGCCTCAAGATTCTGGCGTCTGGCTGCATTTCATGTGCAACTACCTAGGCTGTCAGCCATCTGACATTTTTTGAATAAGTTGTTTCACATCATTGTCTTGTTTGTGTCAGGAAGACACTGTGAGACTAAGGTTCTACAGTAGTAAGGTCAGATTAAGGGTACAGAGAACATACCTTGACACCAAGGTCCTTTTGAACAGTTTGTTTTGTTTCAACCACAGCCACGTGTAATTTCTTGTTGAATAAAGTTGTCCGGTAGCTTGGAGACTGTAACACTGGCCAGTTTTTCAAACACCCTTGTTTCTGCTGTGAAAACAACAGCATGAAAGCTCAGCAGAAGACATTTTAGAAGCGTTGGACAGAAAGCAGAGACTAAATCAGGCTCTTTAATTTTCTAAGTTTTTATCTCACACCTGGCTCCCTTTTTAGCAATGTGTGTATTAGCACACAAAACTTTGTATCTGTGCCCAAGTATCAGTATTATAAAAATACTGATGACCTTTGTGATACTGCTGAATCATCTTTATTTCAATGTGGCTTAATTTTTTTTATCCCTTCTAGGACTTTGGGTTATATTATTACAGGGTTGGGTTATTACTACTTCTCTTCCCTTTATTTATTTATTTTTTTTAACAGAAAAAGGTGTTTTTTTTAGTCTTTTTTTTTTTTTTTTAACCCAAAGATCACAGCCCTCGAGGAACCTGATGTGCCTGCACTGCCTCAACTGTCACCC
>SJYQ01007179.1:140959-159030 GCA_006410935.1 Redunca redunca
TTGTTTCCATGTTCTGGCTATTATAAACAGTGCTGCGACGAACATTGGGGTACATGTGTCTCTTTCTATTCTGGTTTCCTCGGTGTGTATGCCCAGCAGTGGGATTGCTGGGTCATAAGGCAATTCTATTTGCAATTTTTTAAGGAATCTCCACACTGTTCTCCATAGTGGCTGTACTAGTTTGCATTCCCACCAACAATGTAAAAGGGTTCCCTTTTCTCCACACCCTCTCCAGCATTTATTGCTTGCAGACTTCTGGATCGCAGCCATTCTGACTGGTGTGAAGTGGTACCTCATTGTGGTCTTGATTTGCATTTCTCTGATAATGAGTGATGTTGAGCATCTTTTCATGTGTTTGTTAGCCATCCGTATGTCTCTTCCCTTTATTAACATTGTCTATTCATTTGCTATTCCCTTTCCTGTTAACTGCTGCTGCTGCTGCTAAGTCGCTTCAGTTGTGTCCGGCTCTGTGCGACCCCATAGACAGAAGCCCCCCAGGCTCTGCCATCCTTGGGATTCTCCAGGCAAGAACACGAGTGGGTTGCCATTTCCTTCTCCAATGCATGAAAGTGAAAAGTGAAAGTGAAGTCACTCAGTCATGTCCGACTCTTAGCTACCCCATGGACTGCAGCCCACCAGGCTCCTCCGTCCATGGGATTTTCCAGGCAAGAGTACTGGAGTGGGGTGCCATTGCCTTCTCTGTCCTGTTAACTAGGGAGTGCCAAAAGAAACCTGTTTTCTTCTGAGTAAAGAATGTTTTGTGTATATATCACTTAATGTGAAAGGTGCTCATCTATGAGCCCTACAGCAAATTGTATTTTAGAAAACACTAGTCCTTTCAGTTCAGTTCAGTCGCTCAGTTGTGTCTGACTCTTTGTGACCCTATGAACCACAGCATGCCAGGCCTCCCTGTCCATCCCCAACTCTCGGAGTTTACCCAAACCCATGTCCATTGAGTCGGTGATGCCATCCAACCATCTCATCCTCTGTTGTCTCCTTCTTCTCCTGCCCCCAATCCCTCCCAGCGTTAGGGTCTTTTCCAGTGAGTCAGTTTTTCGCATGAGGTGGCCAAAGTACTGGAGTTTTAGCTTCAACATCAGTCCTTCCAAGGAACACCCAGGACTGATCTCCTTTAGGATGGAATGGTTGGATCTCTTTGCAGTCCAATGGACTCTCAAGAGTCTTCTCCAACACCACAGTTCAAAAGCATCAATTCTTCAGCGCTCAGCATTCTTTATAGTCCAACTCTCACATCCATACACAACTACTGGAAAAACCATAGCCTTGACTAGACGGACCTTTGTTGACAGAGTAATGTGTCTGCTTTTTAATATGCTGTCTAGGTTGGTCATAACTTTCCTTCCAAGGAGCAAGTGTCTTTTAATTTCATGGCTACAGTCACCATCTGCAGTGATTTTCGAGCCCAGAAAAATAAAGTCAGCGACTGTTTCCACTGTTTCCCCATCTATTTGCCATGAAGTGATGGGACCAAATGCCATGATCTTAGTTTTCTGAATGTTGAGCTTTAAGCCAACTTTTTCACTCTCCGCTTTCACTTTCATCAAGAGGCTCTTTTAGTTCTTCTTCACTTCTGCCATAAGGGTGGTGTCATCTGCATATCTGAGATTATTGATATTTCTCCCAGCAAGCCCAGCGTTTCTCAAGATGTACTCTGGATATAAGTTAAATAAACAGGGTGACAATATACAGCCTTGACGTACTCCTTTTCCTATTTGGAACCAGTCTGTTGTTCCACGTCCAGTTCTAACTATTGCTTCCTGACCTGCATACAGGTTTCTCAAGAGGCAGGTCAGGTGGTCCTGGTATCCCCATCTCTTTCAGAATTTTCCACAGTTGATTGTGATCCACGCAGTCAAAGGCTTTGGCATAGTCAATAAAGCAGAAATAGATGTTTTTCTGGAACTCTCTTGCTTATTCCATGATCTAGCAGATGTTGGCAATTTGATCTCTGGTTCCTCTGCCTTTTCTAAAGCCAGCTTGAACATCTGGAAGTTCACAGTTCACATACTGCTGAAGCCTGGCTTGGAGAATTTTGAGTATCACTTTGCTAGCCTTTTGATAAGAGTGCAATTGTGCGGTAGTTTGAGCATTCTTTGGCATTGCCTTTCTTTGGGATTGGAATGAAAAATGGACCTTTTCCAGTCCTGTGACCACTGCTGAGTTTTCTAAATTTGCTGGCATGAGTGCAGCACATTCACAGCATCATCTTTCAGGATTTGAAATAGCTCAACTGGAATTCCATCACCTCCACTAGCTTTGTTCGTAGTGATGCTTCCTAAGACCCAGTTGACTTCACATTCCAGGATGTCTGGCTCTAGGTGAGTGATCACACCATCATGATTATCTGGGTCGTGAACATCTTTTTTTGTACAGTTCTTCTATGTATTCTTGCCACCTCTTCTTAATATCTTCTGCTTCTTTTAGGTCCATACCATTTCTGTCCTTTATTGAGCCCATCTTTGCATGAAATGTTCCCTTGGTATCTCCAATTTTCTTGAAGAGATCTCTAATCTTTCCCATTCTGTTGTTTTCCTCTATTTCTTTGCATTTTAGTCCTTTATGAGGATGCAAAAGAAGCAATTAGCTTGCACATTTTAATATCCTACCTCTGCTGCCATTTTAACTCCAGAAAACTGAAAGCTGTTTGACTCCTTTTAAGGAAAAACTAGGTGAAAGGTGCTTATGTTCATCTGATTGTTCGCTCTACCCACCCCTCCCAACGTGGTGCTTTTCTGAAATATTGCCACTCCTGAAATGATCTCTTTTAGCCTTGTGCCACTATATAAATTAATTTGAAAAAAATATTTGTTTTTGAGTAATCCCCAAATGAGAACCCCTAATAGTGCCTTTTGATTTAGAATTAGATAAAATATTATGATTTAATTTCAGTAAAGAATTTCCACGACTAGACTTTTCTTAACAGTGAGAGGGATTTTCATATGCCAAGGAAAGGAAGAGATGTGAGTCAAAGAAAATCAAGAGACCAAAAACTTCAGGTATATGGTGCATGAAAATGTTTAAATGCCTGAAAAAAAAAGTTAAGTGCTGTTTTAATGCCAGTACGTTTAGAATTTAGTCAGTGTCCCTAGAGGTGACTGTTGTTCAGCTGCTAAGCCATGCCTGACTGTTTGCAACCCCATGGACTGCAGCATGCAGTCCCTGTCCTTCACTGTCTCCTGGAATTTACTCAGATTCATGTCCATTGAGTCGGTGATACCATCCAACTATCTCATCCTCTGTTGCCCCCTTCTCCTCCTACCCTCAATCTTTCCCAGCATCAGGGTCTTTCCCAGTGAGTTAGCTCTTTGCATGAGGTGGCCAAAGTATTGGAACTTCAGCATCAGTCCTTCCAATGAATATTAGAGTTGATTTCCTTTAGAATTGACTGGTTTGATCTCCTTACAGTCCAGGGGACTCTCAAGTCTTCTGCACCACAGTTCGAAAGCATCATTTCTTAAGTGCTCAGTCTTCTTTATGGTCCAGCTTTCACATCTGTACATGACTACTGGAAAAACCATAGCTTTGACTATATGGACCTTTGTCAGCAAAGTGATGCCTCTGCTTTGAGAGGTGGCTAATAATTTAAGTTTTTCTTATGAGTCCTATAGGTTGCGTATTATTTTGCTCTTGAAAAAATCATCTGTTGCTAAGTTTAACAGTTTTAGCTCTCAATTTCACATTTACAGGAGAGGAAAAAATTATTCTAGGCCTGTGGTTTATGATGTGCTACTGGATAAGCATTTATGTAAAACTGATGTTTCAAAAAGCACCAGTTCTAAATGGAATTTGCAACTTAGTAGCAATTTGCAGATCTACCTCTGTCTTCAGGTTGCTTCATATCAGTGAAAGTGAAAGTCTCTCAGTACTGTCCAACTCTTTGCCACCCCATAGACTATACAGTCCATGAATGCTGCAGGCCAGAATACTAGAGTGGGTAACCTTTCCCTTCTCCAGGGGATCTTCCCAACCCAGGGATCGAACCCAGGTCTCCTGCATTGCAGGCGGATTCTTTACCAGGTGAGCCCCAAGGTTAAGCTCAAGAATACTGGAGTGGGTAGCCTATCCCTTCTTCAGGTGATCTTCCCAACCCAGGAATCAAACCTGGGGCTCCTGCATTGCAGGCGGATTCTTTACCAACTGAGCTGTCAGGGAAGCTTGCTTCATATCAGTACCATGTTTGATCACTTTGTGCATGGTACGTGCATGGGTTGGAAAAGAAGTTCCAGACATGAGGTAGAATGAGAGGAGAATGAAGTTTATTAGAGTGCAAGATGCTGTTAGAACAGTGGGTCAGCTCAAGAGAGCGCCCTTTTGCATGCGAGTGGCCAAATTTTTATAGCCTCAAGACAGAATTCCTACTGGAACGGTGGCATTAGGTGATTGGTTAGGATGCTATAGGGAATATGAAGTCAGGGAACTGGCTGATTGAGATCTGGACACCCATGGCAACAGTTGCTGTGGGGCTTGATCAGTTCCAGAGATTTTTATTCTGTGACCGTGGTACAGGGCTCCACGGCTGTCACCTTGGTATAGGGTTCCACACTTTGTCTTATTTTTCATTGTCTAAAATTTCAGCTTATTCATCATGCTGTAAATATTTGGAAGTGAAGTGAAGTCAGTTGTGTCCAACTCTTTGCGACCCCGTGGACTGTAGCCCACCACACTCCTCTGCCCATGGGATTCTCCAGGCAAGAATACTGGAGTGGGTTGCCATTTCCTTCTCCAGGGGAATCTTCCCGACCCAGGGATCGAACTCAGGTCTCCCACATTGCAGGCAGATGCTTTAACCTCTGAGCCACCAGGGAAGCCCCTAAATTTTTGGAAATAATGACTAAAAATTGGCTAGAAGTCCATTGTGGAGTGGGCTAGAAGTGAACAGTCAAGACCCATCTGAATGAAAACTTCAGTGCTATTTTTGAAACAGCTGCACTCCCTTTAAGAATAAGGAAACTTTTATTTTATGTCTAATTGTAGTCACTAGATAGGGAGAAGCTGCCAGTATTGAGGTTTATGAGAGCATACCCCTGGACTTGTTTTCTCCAGTAGTGAGGGAAAGCCTCTCCTCTGTCAACCCCCTTAGATTCAGTTGGTGGTGGCCTGTGAAATAAACTGACAAAGGACTGATTAGCAAGAGAAATGGAAAATTTTACATATGTAAATTGGGGTTCAGAGTAAACTACGTCTTGAAGAATTTGCAACTTACCATCTTAATAAGAGAAGGGGACTGCAGAAAAGGGCACTTAGGGGAAAACAAATGATGTTTAGATGTGGCACTGAAACTCCCAGGAGAGGATTTAAGAATTGTGTTAAGTTTTACTGGGGGCAAAATGAGGACTACAGTCTGAGACAGCATTTTAGATAGCTCTGAGAAACTAGTCCAAAGATGGAGGGGAAGGTCAGTATATGTGTGATTTTGGTGAAGGTAGAGGACTTGGAACCAAACATTTCCTGCCCCCCGCCCCCAGGTTTCTGCTACTCACAAGAAGCAGATGTCATCATGAAGGATTTTAGTGCTTTTCTAGATATGAGGAAATACAAGAATTGGGCGCATAAAATTGGCTCCTGAAAATATCTAACTATCTGAAGATCTGTTCTGCCAGTTTTTCCCAGAGCACAGAGTCCCTCATTTCTGTTCTCCACCCTGAGCTCCTTTCAGGGACCGTTGAAAGTCAGCAACTACAGGAATACATGATTTAATTCTATAATCCCCCCATTTCTATCATAGATAATCAAGGTAAGACTGTTTTTTTTGCAAGATGAGTCTAGCCTCATCAAACTTGGCCTGATTATTTATATAAGTGCATAAGGAATGGTAATTGAAGACATAGACCTTTTGAACATTTGTTAGAAATCCCAGCTGGGACTTTTGAAAGCCTTGAGATGAAATCCAAGGTAAGAACTTGCTATTAGACTTCTCTTGCATACCTGCACATGTAGATGAATACCTCCTTCTTCAGGTACCTCAAATATCCTAAGCTTCCACGGCCTGCCAGAAAGTGGCTTTCTTTTTTCACCTGTAAAGCTGAGACTCCTGTAAACCAGGTCCTGGGCCAATTTTCCAAGAAGCACTGGCTACTTAAAGTCAACCTTAGTTCCTTAAAACTAGTCATATTTATGTACACCATCCTCAAATATGACATTCCAGTCAAAACCTTAGTAATATAATTAGTGTTTCCAATTGTGTCCTATTATAAGGAGAACAAATTCTTGTTGAATTTATTCAAATAACTATATTGCCATGAAAATAAGTATTCAATAGCGTTTTCTCCAAATTTCTGAGGATTCACTCAGGGAGAAAAGAGAAATGTTTTATTTCTGCTTACAAAGATATAATCTACTAAATTGCTTTAAACTCTAGATAGCTCAAGAGAAAGGGAGTCCCTTAAATCTAGAAGATAGAACATTAAAGAACCAGGAATATTCTAAGCAAAAGTCATAGAAGGAATCATTCTTCATCAGTCTATTTAGTTCCATGTGATATATTCAGGTCTTCCTTGATTTCCGTTAGCAATTTCATGAACCCGTGAGCTTCTCCATTAGTTCTGGAAATCTTTATTCAGTACAGTGGTATGATCTTAAAGTAATATAACCCTGTATATAAAGTTATATAAGCAGAGTACTTGTTTAGTCTTTTTCCACGGATTTCTGAGAAGGTATTGTTGAAAGTGAGTCCTATAGCTGATTACCAGTGTTTTCAGGAAGGCATCAGAGTAAAACAATATCTGTGACTGACAAAAGGTTTAAAATGGCTGTGGTTGAAAGTTCATTATAATGCATTTGAGAAGGAAATTTGGCTTCTCTGTGACATTGAACTGTTAGACCCTAAGGTCTCCGCCCAGGGCTTCGCCGTCGCAAAGATCACTGAGACGCAGATTCGATGCAATTAGCAAGAGGATTTATTAGGCCGGCGCCCGGGTTCAATCTCCATTCGGGGAGACGAACCCCGAAGAGCTGTCACAGAGCAGTTTATAAGCACAAAAACCACAAACAGGTGCAGCTGGAGTGCAGCTTTTTGATTGGTGGTTAGATCTTAACCTTTTCAGTGATAGGTCTTAGTTATTGGCCCGAGACGATTTACTAGCCTACAATCATATTGTACAGCTATTTTTCAGAAAAGTTATTTCCTTGAGCTGTTTGAGACAATCACCTTCCCGGAACAACTCTTGGGGGTCTCACTCCCAGGACGTAAGGTATGTTTTGTTCTGTACCTTAAAATGAAAGGCCTGTCAGGATCAACAAAGGCCTGAGGATGAATGCTTGTTTTTCTCCTAGGCCCCTGGTAATTTTTAACTCTTGTTCTATTAAGTCCATGATCTCACTTTCTATGGCAGACTGACCACAGGACGAAAACAGGCCTTGATCGAAAACAAATTTTAGATTAGTTTCCACATTCCCACAGAACATTTCAAGATAAGTGGAGTTATGATAGGATACAACATGGATAGCTATGACATTAACAAATTTCTAGAAATTTGTACAGTTGCCAAAATACTTCTATTAATAACATAGCCAGAGAATTATAAGCTAGGGAAAATGTAATCTAGAAAGCATTATCACTTATTTGCTAATGCTTGCCATGCAAAGCATTTATTTAACATATCAAATAAATCTAATTAGTTTAATACTTCTCATTTTACAAGGTGAGAGAACAAATCCTTTTAAGAGTTTCCAGGGGCCCTCTCGGAAATCTGAGTTAGAGGTCAAGAAGACTTAATTTAGAATTTGATTTGAAGAAGTTGTTAAAAGGTTTGAATGTTTCCAGGGGCCCTCTCGGAAATCTGAGTCAGAGGTCAAGAAGACTTAATTTAGAATTTGATTTGAAGAAGTTGTTAAAAGGTTTGAATGTTTAATTAAATAGGTCACTGTGAAAAATTACTTACCCATGTGACCAAAGTGACAGTAATTATATTGTCTCATTAAATACAGACCGATAATCTAAGAAACTTTGTACTTTTAACAGAGAGGGAATTTCAACCTCTAGTTTTACATTTATACACTATGGGACTCTGTGTGTGTGTGAACTTAAGAAATATAGTCACAACCTGAAAGTAGAGAGTTGTTTTATTCAGTGGGAATGTTCAGGACTTCAAGCCTGGGAGAGAACATCTTGATTAGAGAAACTTCCCTGAGGAGGCAAGGGAAGGAGTCAGGTTATATAGAAGTTTGCAACAAAGGAGAGAGGGGCAGGTAGTCTGTACATGAAAGATTATTGTTGATTAAGGAAAACCAGGTATCTCAAGGAATTTAGTGCTTTTCTATGTATGGGAAAACAGAAGCAGGAGATATGAAGAAAAGGTGGCAAGAATACACAGAAGAGCTATACAAAAAAGATCTTAATGACCCAGATAACCATGATGGTGTGGTCACTCCCCTAGAGCCAGACATCCTGGAGTACGAAGTCAAGTGAGCCTTAGGAAGCATCACTACGGACAAAGGTAGTGGAGGTGATGGAATTCCAGTTGAGCTATTTCAAATCCTGAAAGATGATGCTATAAAAGTGCTGCACTCAATATGCCAGCAAATTTGGAAAACTCAGCAGTGGTCACAGGACTGGAAAAGGTCCGTTTTCATTCCAATCCCAAAGAAAGGCAATGCCAAAGAATGTTCAAACTACTGCAGAATTGCACTCATCTCACAGACTAGTAAAGTAATGCTCAAAATTCTCCAAGCCAGACTTCAATAGGTTAACTGAGAACCTCCCAATGTCCAAGCTATATTTAGAAAAGGCAGAGGAACCAGAGATCAAATTGCCAACATCTGTTGGACCATAGAAAAAGCAAGAAAATTCCAGAAGAACATCTGCTTCATTGACTATGTCAAAGTCTTTGACTGCATGGATCACAACAAACTGTGGAAAATTCTGAAAGAGATGGGAATACCAGACCACCTGACCTGCCTCTTGAGAAATCTGTATGCAAGTCAAGAAGCAACAATTGCAACCGGACATGGAACAATGGGCTGGTTCCAAATTAGGAAAGTAGTACATCAAGGCTATATATTGTCACCCTACTTATTTAACTTTTATGCAGAATACATCATGCGAAATGCCAGACTGGATGAAGCACAAGCTGCAGTCAAGGTTGCAGGGAGAAATATCAGTAACCTCAGACATGCAGATGATACCACCCTTATGGCAGAAAGCAAAGAAGAACTAAAGAGCCTCTTGAAAGTGAAAGAAGAGACTGAAAAAACTGGCTTAAAACTCAACCTTCAGAAAACTAAGATATGGCATATAGTCCCATCACTTCATGGCAAAGAAACGGGTAAACAATGGAAACAGTGAGAGACTTTATATATATTTTTATATCTATATATATGTTATATTTATATTTTCTTGGGCTCCGAAATCACTGCAGATGGTGACTGCACTCATAAAATTAAAAGATTCTTGCTCCTTGGGAGAAAAGCTATTACAAACCTAGACAGTGTATTAAAAAGTTAAGACATTACTGACAAAAGGTCCATCTAGTCAAAGCTATGGTTTTTCCAGTAGTTGTGTATAGATGTGATAGTTGGGCCATAAAGAAAGCTGAGCGCCAAAGAATTGATGCTTTCAAACCATGGTGTTGAAGAAGACTCTTGAGAGTTCCTTGCACTGAAAAGAAATCAAACCAGTCAAACCTAAAGGAAATCAGTCTTGAAAATATTCATTGGAGGACTGATGCTGAAGCTGAAGCTCTAGTACCTTGGGCACCTGATTGAAGAACTGACTCCTTGGAAAACTCCCTGATGCTGGGAAAGATTGAACGCAGGAGGAGAAAGGGACAAGAGAGGATGAAACGGTTGGATGGCATCACTGACTTGATGGACCTGGGTTTGGGCAAGCTCCAGGAGTTGCTGATGGATAGGGAAGCCGGGTGTGCAGCATGGGGTTGTAAAGAGTCAGAGACGACTGAGCAACTGAACTGAACCAAAGGAAAACCCTATATCCCAAGGAATTTAGTGCTTTTCTGTGTATGGGAAGATGCAAGCTTCTGGGCTTATTACTGAAATAATTTTTTTCATATGTAGCTCACCTATCTGGGGCCAGCATCCTGTTTCTTGATTTTATTACATCCTTAGTTCCTCTCTCATCATGGGGAAAGGCATGTCCCACCTCCCCCCTCCCCCTGCCCTGCAGTCAGTAAATCTAGGGCCTGACCATTTTGTAGGACCATTGCAGCTAGGGAGTCTAACTGGGATTGTAGACATTGGAGGGTCCTCTCAGTTTTTTCTATGGATACAGCAGTGTTGATCAAAAGCTGCTGAAATTTATGTAAAGAAGTTCCCTCAGTGCAGCGCCTATCAAACCAGCAGTCAGTCCTAATGCCAGAGAAATGGGGTTAAGTACTACCACACGATGTACCCTCTGGTGGGATGATACTGGAAAGGGCAAGGAGGTGTTACTCCAGACCACATCTATGTGGGGCATGACATACCCTAGGGAGCAAGTTCCTGATCAAAAAGGTGACAGGGATAACAAATAAAATGAGTTTGCCAAAGTGGAACAGGATATCCATCTGCCTTACAAGTGGAACATGGTATAATGGAACAGGGGCAGTCCTTTAGCAGCTGGGAGGAGATCATCACCCCACTTGCTGCAAAACCAGCAGCAATGAGGGCGTTTTGTTCAGTTTCCCACCATAGGGTTAGGTTTTCAGGGGTGGGGATCCCTACAATGGAATAACAGGGGTCAGAGTTGCTTGTCCAATTTAGAAACTAGGATGATCAGGTGTGGTTTTTTGGTCATCCAGAACAGAACATGGATTTTCCAAACTGGTTAACAGCATTCGAGGAGAGCCTCATGCTCAGGGATAGGTATAGTGTGTCAGTTCTGCCAGAACTTCTAGTTCCTAGGCTTTGGGCTAAATAATTGTAATACCCTAGAGCAATTTCTAGATCCTGGTTTTCTCCATCAGTTCTCACAGTGAAGGTTACCCCACATCAAGAGTTGTCTAGATTTCTCATAGACATCCCTGTTCAGGAGTCACTTTTGAGACAGATAGGGAAGGTCACTTGGGGGTTGTTAGTCAAGAGAGAAAATAAGGGTTTGGCTGGGATTGCAGATGTTATCATGGGAGTAAATACATACAGCTGTTGCTGATACCAAAGTATGACGTTTTCTTACCCTTTTACCCAAAGGACCAAACCACGACCTGATGCAGTGCATTGGGTGATAGCATGTAGCTGGGCTGGAAGGGTGGGCCATTGCACATTGCACATAGTCCCCAACTTCTGCCGCTAATGCGGAACCAGCAAGGGGTGGTTAGGTTAAGAAGCAGTGTGGTTTGCAAGCATATAAGCATCTTTAAGGGAGGGATTAATAGCCATACAGGGAGGCATGATCAGGAAGAGGAGGAACATCATAGGATGATTTACTTATCTGAGGGAGATTTGATGGGTTCCACCTGAACAAGAGTCTGAGGTCTTCAACAGGTTCACAGGAATAGTTGTCCTCTGGTTTTAGAGTCTCAGTCCCCATTTTCCCCTCCTGTAAGCCATAGGATTTTATTCTAGAATTGTGGACCCAGGCAGATAGACCCTTTACTTTTACAGCAGTTGAGGTTACTAGAACAACCTGATATGGTCCTGTCCATTTCTCAGACAGCTAGCTTGGACTCCTTTTCTCTTGCCAAGTCTTTACTAATACTTGGTCCCCTGGCTCTGCTTGGGGATTTTTCAAGTCCTCCTGTGGTCTAGGGAGGATCTGTTCTCCGTATCATCAGAGTTCTTGTTGAAACCTTCCCAGGTCAATTATATGTTTTAGGAGTCCACTGATGTCCAAAATATCAGAAGTTAAGAATGGATGTCCATATTTCATAAGGGCTTAATAATAGTGGTCATTTGGGGGCTTCCTGTAACCTCATGAGAGCAATGGGTAGCATATGGATCCATTTATAAGTGTTTCTTGACATAGTTTGGCCAGAGCCCTTTTAAGAGTCTGGTAGGCTCTCTCCACCTTCCTTGAGGCTTGAGGCCACCAGGATGAGTGGAGGCGGTATTGATTCCTAAGCCTGTGGCCAGGTTCTGGGATATCATGGCTATATATGAGGGCCCATTGTTTCTCTGAAGTGACTGAGGCAGCCCAGACCTAGGCACTATCTCCTTCAGCAGAGCTTTACAGACTTCAGTAGATCTCTGTGTCCTAGTAGGGAATACTTCAGTCCATCCTGTGAATGTGTCAACAAAGACTAGCAAGTAAGAGAACCCGTGGGTCTTTGCCATGGATGTAAAATCCACCTGCCAGTCCTCCCCTGGGTATGATCCCCGATGTTGGACAAGTTTAATTAGAGAGGGTGGCAAGGGTCTGGTTTTTGGATTATTTCTTAGGCAGGTATCACAATTCTGTGTGACATGCTGAACAACTTTAGCCAACTGGAGGTGGTAGAGAATGGGCTTGAGCAAGGTTTCCAGATTATCTCTTCCAAAATGGGTACTTTTATGTAGGGAGTTAGTAATTTTCCAAACCTGAGAGTCAGGGAGTATTATTGGGCTTGATCAGTCTGGAACCACCCATGTGACCAAAGCTTCCAGAGCCACTCAGGATATTGGGAATGTTCCTCTTGGGTATAATTTGGAGTCAGGGTTTCCTCGGGGAAAAGGGGCAGATAGCAGTGACGGGTAGCTTCCCTAGTGGCTCATTTTGCCTCCTGATCAGCTTTCCTGTTTACCTGGGCCTCCTTTTCTTGTCCCTTTTGGGGACCCTTGTAGTGGATGACAGCTAATTTAACAGGAAATTTGACCACCTCCTGGAGCCTGAGAATGAGTTCTTTGTGTTTAGTAGAGTTTTGAGTACTGCGCATCCCTCTTTCCTTCCAAATTGCTGCATGGGCATGCAGGATGAGGAAAGCATAGAGTCTGTACACACATTAATCCTGTTTCCTTCCCCTGATTCCAAAGCTCTTGTCAGGGCAAAAAGTTAAGCTCTCTGAGCTGAGGTGCCTGGGGGAAGAGACCTATTTTCTCTAGTTTCTTCTAGGCTCACTACAACCTATCCTGCTTGCCTCTCTCCTTTTTCTACAAAACTGCTGCCGTCTGTGTACCATTCTTCCTCTGGGTCAGATAAAGATGTTTCAGATAGGTCAGGGCGAGAAGAGTATAAATTGTCTATGATTTGCATACATTGGTAATCAAGGGGGAAGCCTGGGGATCTGGCATTAAAGTGGCTGAATTTAAAGTCTGACAGACCCTTAATTTTATTTCTGTAGTGTCAAGGAGGAGGGCTTGGTATTGAGGGATCCTTCCCCCTGTCATCCATCTATCCCCTTTAGTTTCCAAGACTGCTTGCGCCTGGTGACCTTGCATATACACTGTGGTGGGCTGACCCAGGGTCAGCTTAGATGCCTCTTTAACCATGAGAGCTGTGGCCGCTACTGCCTGGAGGCCTTGTCTAGTTGTTTTGAGAGGTAAGCCATGGGTTGTAATACAGCCCCCATCATTTGCCCTAACATCCCAAGAGTAGTTCCTACCCTTTCAGAGACATACAGCCTGAAAGGCTTTTCCAGGTTCAAGACGCCTAAAGCTGGGTTTAGGCCAGTGTGATAGATTCTTTCAGGGCATTAAAGGCAACCTTGCAGGTCTCATCCCAGTCAAGTGGCTCTTCCTCTTTCCCTCTTAATTTTTCAAATAGGGGTCGGGCCAGATTCCCATAACCAGGAATCCAGATCTGACAAAACCCAGTCATTCCTAAAAATCCCCTAAGCTGTTTTTTTGTTTCAGGTTATGGGATATTTAAGATGAGGGATTTCCTCTGAGGGTTGACCATTCTTTTCCCCTCTTCTATAATTATAAATCCAAGTTATCTTACTTGTGTTAAACTAATTGAGCTTTTTGGGGGATACTCAATAACCCTTTTCATAGAGGAAATTTAAAGTTTTAATAGTATCCATTTGATAGCTGGCAAAATCTGGGCTAGCTATGAGAAAGTCATCTACATACTGTATTAGATTACTGTTTGTTAAGGTTAATTCTCTTAGTTCTCTCCCCAAGGAAGTCCCCAAAATATGGGGGCTGTCCCTAAACCATTGTGGTAGTCGAGTCCAGCAAAGTTGTATGACCTCCCTTGTTCCCAGGCCCCACCACTCAAAGGCAAAGGGCTTTTGGGATTTGGAAGGGAGAGGAATGCAAAAAAAAAAAAAAAAGCATTCTTAAGATCCAAGACTGAAAAGTACTTAGCATTTCCTGGGACTTGGGATAGGAGGGTATACGGGTTCAGGACTATGGGGTGGATAGGGACCACAGCTTCGTTAACCACTCTTAGATCCTGGACGAATCGATGAGATCCATCCAGTTTCTTAACAGGCAAGATTGGAGTGTTGCAGGGAGACTCACAGGTGATTAGAATTCCAGTATTCCGGTACTTGTTAACTAATGGTCTAAGACCCTCAAGAGCTTCTGGTTTTAAGGGATATTGTCTTTTCCAAGGGTAGGGAGCATTTGGCCTCAGGAGAATCTTCACTGGTGGAACATTTATGGCTAGACCAGGGCTGGAGATATCCCACACCTAGGGAATGACCTCATCTAAGAAAGGAAAGGACTCCTCCTTTTCTCTGTCTACTGCATATATTCAGATACCAGACAAAGGAAACTATCAGTTTCTAGCTTTCCCCAAGTCACTCTCGTCTGGAGGCGGCAAAGAAAGTCTCTCCCCAGTAGGGAAGTGGGGCAACCAGGGATGCATAAGAGGGGGTGGATCCCTTGCCAGTTGCCCACCTTACAATGGAGGGGCTTAGTAAAATCTTTGCTTTGGGGTTTTCCATCTACCCCTGTCACCATTTTAGTCAGAGACTCTAAAGGTCCTAATCAGAAAGAGGAGACAGAGAAGGCAGCCCCCCATATTCAAGAGAAAGTTCACATCCTTACCTCCTATTTATAGAGTCACCCAAGGCTCAAGAGAAGTGATTTCGATCTCACCATTCACGGGGCTTTCTTGAGCTCCTAGGCATCATCAGTCCCAGTCGCCCAGGATTAACACAAAGGGAGCAGGTGTGGGGGTCTTCATACGCCTTCCCTTAGGGCAATAGGGACACTCCCCTTTCCAATCCCCATCCTCTCTGCAGTAGGCACACTGGGTACGTCTCAGCTGCAGTGGATTTCTAAGATCCTTTTTTTGTCATTGCTTTCCCTGTCACTCTCACATAGTGGTAGGATGAATCAAAGCCAAGATTTTAGCCTGTTGTCAGGCCAAGGCTTGGGTCTGCCTCTCTATCCTCCTAGCCTTTCAGGCTGCCTTTTGCTCCCTTTTGATTTCCTCCTCCTAGTCTCTATTCAAAAACACCCTATTTGCCTCCTCCACCAAATCAGATTGAGGTCTCTGGTCATTTTCCTAGTTTTTGCAATTTTCCCCTTATGTCTGGGACTGCCTGGGTTATGAAGGAATGGGCCAACAGAACTCTTCCTTCCATACTTTTTAGATCTGCCCAGATAAAGTTTCTAAAGGCCTCTGTGAGTCTTCCCAAAAAAAGAGCTGGATTTTCATTCTCTCCCTGTATAACCTCTTGTATCTTATTATAATTAATGACCTTCTGGACACCCCAGGTCCTTCCCTGTAGCAGGCAAGTAGTGAGGTGTCTTAAGAATTCCTCTCCTGTCCTTGTATTGGGATCAAAACTTGGCTCTGCAGAGGGGACTGCCTCTTCTGCAGGGGGCCAGATTGACCACCCACTGTTTCATCAGACACTTTTCTAGCCTGATTTAGGATTCTAGCTTTTTCCTCATTATTACAACACTGGGTGAGGATGACCATTATATCCTTCCAGGTGAGGGAGAAGTTAAGGCTAAGATGCTCAAATTTGTCTTAAGCCTTTGGGGGTTCTCACAATATGAACCCAATTGTTTCCTACATTTGGGTAATGTCTTGCATAGAAAAAGGAACATGAACATGCGTAGTTATCCCCTCCCCATCTGGTACCTCTCTGCAGATGGTGGCTGCAGCCATGAAATTAAAAGACGCTTACTCCTTGAAGGAAAGTTATGACCAACCTAGACAGCATATTCAAAAGCAGAGACATTACTTTGCCAACAAAGTTCTCTTTAGTCAAAGCTATGGTTTCTCCAGTAGTCATGTATGGATGTGAGAGGTGGACTATAAAGAAAGCTGAGCGCAGAAGAATTGATGCTTTTGAACTGTGATTTTGGAGAAGACTCTTGAGAGTCCCTTGGACTGCAAGGAGATCTAACCAGTCCATCCTAAAGGAAAGGCAGAGGGGGCAGATTTTGCCTGAGGGTGACCTTTCCTTCTGTAGAGGACAAAGCTTACTTGCTGATCATAATTCCATGGGGGAAGCTACATATGGAGGTGGAGCTGAGGCAACTGTAGGTGACTTTCTTTCAGGTTCTGTGACTTCTGGCCTTGTCTGAACTTCCTTTCCCCATGTCCTCTCTGCCCAAGCTGAGGGGGTCAAGTGAAGGTCAAGGGGATCTTCTGCTTTGGACCTTGCCAAAAGGAATTTGCAAGAACATTTATCAGGGTCTTCAAGCTTACATTTTCTCCTTTTCTCAGAGTTCTGGTAGAGAGCCATAAAGGCCTGGACATAGGGAACCTCCTTGTATTTATTCTCACGTTTGCAGTATAGACTGAGCTGCAACATGGTGTTGAATCCAAGTGACCCAGACAGGGGTCATTTTTCCCCTCCTCCCAGGGAGTAAGTAGGCCAGTATTGAGTACAGTGAGTACAGTATTTGATAAGTTTTTTCCTTTTTAGTTCTTCCAGTTGGTATCCCTCCCAGTGGGTCAAAAGACAACCCAGCTGGGTGTCTAAAGGGAAGCTAGGCTTATTTCCCATTTTGACAGTGGTATAGTTTATATCCCATTGCCAACGGACCAGTACTGGGGTCAGTTCAGTTCAGTGGCTCAGTTGTGTCCAACTCTTTGTGACCCTATGAACTGCAGCACGCCAGGCCTCCCTGCCCATCACCAACTCTCGGAGTTTACCCAAACTCATGTCCATTGAGTTGGTGATGCCATCTAACCATTTCATCCTCTGTTGGCCCCTTCTCCTCCTGCCCTCAATCTTTCCCAGCATCAGGGTCTTTTCCAATGAGTCAGCTCTTTGCATCAGGTGGCCAAAGTATTGGAGCTTCAGCTTCAACATCAGTCCTTCCAATGAACACCCAGGACTGATCTCCTTTAGGATGGACTGTTTAGATCTCCTTGCAGTCCAAGGGACTCTCAAGAGTCTTCTCCAAAATCATAGTTCAAAAGCATCAATTCTTCAGCTCTCAGCTTTCTTTATAGTCCACCTCTCACATCCATACATGACTACTGGAGAAACCATAGCTTTGACTAGACAGACCTTTGTTGGCAAAGTAATGTCTCTGCTTTTGAATATGCTATCTAGGTTGGTCATAACTTTCCTTCAAGGAGTAAGCATCTTTTAATTTCATGGCTGCAGCCACAATCTGCAGTGACTTTGGAGCCCCAAAAAATAAAGTTTGACACTGTTTCCACTGTTTCCCCATCTATTTCCCATGAAGTGATGGGACTGGATGCCATGATCTTAGTTTTCTGAATGTTGAGCTTTAAGCCAACTTTTTCACTCTCCTCTTTCACTTTCATCAAGAGGCTCTTTAGTTCTTCACTTTCTGCCATAAGGGTGGTGTCATCTGCATATCTGAGGTTACTGATAATTCTCCCAGCAATCTTGATTCCAGCTTGTGCTTCTTCCACTCCAGCATTTCTCATGATGTACTCTGCATAGAAGTTAAATAAGCAGGGTGACAATATACAGCCTTTACATACTCCTTTTCTATTTGGAACCAGTCTGTTGTTCCATGTCCAGTTCTGTTGCTTCCTGACCTGCATACAGATTTCTCAAGAGGCAGGTCAGGTGGTCTGGTATGCCCATCTCTTTCAGAGTTTTCCACAGTTTATTTTGATCCACACAGTCAAAGGCTTTGGCATAGTCAATAAAGCAGAAATAGATGTTTTTCTGAAGCTGTCTTGCTTTTTCAGTAATCCAGTGGATGTTGGCAATTTGATCTCTGGTTCCTCTGCCTTTTCTAAAACCATCTTGAACATCTGGAGGTTCATGGTTCACATATTGCTGAAGCCTGGCTTAGAGAATTTTGAG
>SJYQ01007179.1:161164-188683 GCA_006410935.1 Redunca redunca
CGTTTCTCATGATGTACTCTGCATAGAAGTTAAATAAGCAGGGTGACAATATACAGCCTTGACTCACTCCTTTTCCTGTTTGGAACCAGTCTGTTTTTCCATGTCCAGTTCTAACTGTTGCTTCCTGACCTGCATGCAGATTTCTCAAGAGGCAGGTCAGGTGGTCTGGTATTCCCATCTCTTTCAGAATTTTCCACAGTTTATTTTGATCCACACAGTCAAAGGCTTTGGCATAGTCAGTAAAGCAGAAATAGATATTTTTCTGGAACTCTCTTGCTTTTTTGATGATCAAGAGGATGTTGGCAATTTGATCTCTGTTTCCTCTGCCTTTTCTAAATCCAGCTTGAACATCTGGAAGTTTATGGTTCACGTATTGCTGAAGCCTGGCTTAGAGAATTTTGAGCATTACTATACTAGCATGTGAGATGAGTGCGATTGTGTGGTAGTCTGAGCATTCTTTGGCATTGCATAGGGCCATAACAACAGTAACTAGGGGAATAATTGTCACATGGCCAGAAGGTAAGTAGTTTTACAGAAAAGTAAAAGATTACTGAAAGGAATCCATGTATGCGTTCTGCCTCATGACCTCAGTCCTGAGAAATGCATGCAGCTCTGCTCATTCCTGTTTTCCAGGCACTGATAAGGAACAGAGGGCCTTTGAGAAACAGAAAACAATATATAGGATTTCTTAAAATTAAAAGTTCCCTGACAATTCTCCCTTTTTTATTATTTTTATGAAAAAGGCCCTGACGAACTGACCAGTTTGTTTACTATGAACAATTTATGTTGAAAAGCATTGGTATACAACATATATAATTGCCAGGACAAGTACCAGTGTTACAGCATCAGACCCAATACTATGAGTAACACTTTGGAACCATCTTTGAGGGTCTAGCCCAGATAATTGATCAGCTAGCTATTCAGCTAAAGTTTCCAAACTATTGGAAGAGAGCAGACTTTTAGAGAAGGTTTCAAAGACTTTCTTTTGTAATAACTGTACAATTAGGGAAGCATTATCATGTATGTCTTGTAAGTGAAATTTAATTTGTTCTCAATTATAAGCACTGTAGTTGAACTGAACAGGAGTGATACAAAATTATGTAGAATTCCAATCACATTTTAGTATTACTTGTTTTTATAAGTCTATTAATTGATCTCTGACTCATTGGATGGCAGTTTTTAATTCCTGTATTTTATCTTGAATTTCCTCATCTGAGCCTGAGTGGCCCATATAATATGAGCATCTTTGGCCCAATTTTGAATAAAGTTTTGTGTTTGAATTTAGGTTTGTAAAACAATGCCTGTGACAGCAGCAGTAGTGCAAATGGCTATCAATCCCAAAATGCCAAGAATTAACCATCCAATGAATCGTTTAAATCGCTGGAATAATTTAGTGAGGCAAGTCCTGCCATGCGACCCTCTTTCCAGGGATTCATTTTTCAAAGAAACAGAGGAATTAACACAAGTATACATTTTGTAATCTATACAAGTCAAAAACCTAGAGTCTATTAAATTGTAAGTTCTCTATAGCTATAAGAAAAGGAAGAGGAACACAAGCTTGTATAAAATATGAACGATTATAATGAAAGGAATAGTTACTACGAGCTGAAGAGCGAGCCCAGCAGAGCTATACCAGCCGAAGCCATGCCCATCAGGGACCAGTGGTTGAAGCGCTCCTGGCCCTTTTGGCTCTTGGCTGCTGTATTGTTTCCGTAGAGTTTCACAAAGGTGTCCCAGCCGCCATTCTCCTGGATCCAAGGCTCTAGGTGGTCATTTAGGTAAGTGGCCATCCAGGTGGTGAGCTGACTCACCAATACCGGCATCTCCTTGTCTATGCTTTCTATGCATAGTGTCCCACCGAAAGAAAAAAAGGCCATGAGGCCCAGTTCACCCCGTCCCAGAAGAGTTCATACATTACCTGTTCAAAGCTCTGATCTGCTGTCCCTGGGGTGATGTGGAGCTGGGACGTCAGGTCGCTGAATGTCTGTTGGTACCTGAGTTTGAACTCATTATCTGTCTCCCTCAGGACTGGCTTTATTGTTGTCATGGGGATCACTCTCCAGGCGTCCAAGCTTCTGCCGTGGCCAGTGGCTCCATTCGCCGCAGGGCTATCTGCCAGGTGCCAGGATGGGTTGTCACTGATGGCATTTGGGGTTTCCGTACCCGATTTTGTCCCTTCTGAGCCCTCAGTTCTGTTCTCTTCCACATCATTAAATTGACTCCAGTTGTGTCCTTTCTGGGAAAGCTTGTAAGAGAGAAAGTCAACCACCAGCTCTCCGTTGCTCTGAGACATTTTAATAATAAGGATGAGTTCTATCAGTCTATTGTCTGAAATACCTGTAGTAAAAAGGAGGTTATGTATATAGGTCCAATAAGTATGATTAATTAATTCAGCTTGAGTGGTGTTTGGTGGGGCGGGGCGGGGCGGGGGTAGGGNNNGGGCGGGGGTAGGGGGTGGGAAGCAAGCAAAGCAAGAATAGCAACAAAAATATTTTCCAGATTCCAAGGCATTCCCTGTTGAGAAACCAGATTTTTAGCTTGATTAGTAAGAGTTTTTGTTTATCCCTAGGTAAGGAGATCATAAGGTCGATGACGCTGTGGGCGGTGTTTCTTGGAGATTTTTAGAGTCGCCATGGCTCGTATTGGAATTTTTTCTTTCCGAGAATTTGGCTGTTTTTTTTTTTCTCTATTTTGAATATCCGATGCTCCCCTTTCAAAAAGGAAGCCAACTGATTTCATTGGATCTATCTGGAGAAATACAAGCATTGTATTTAATGTAATTAATGTAAGATTAATTTCCTAGATTTCCAATGTTTAGTTAGCCCATCTTGATACCAAATGGGCAGAGGAAGAGAAATGTCTTTCAATTCTTAGAAATGTTTTTCTGCTTACGTCAAGATAACTCCTTGTGGTAAGTTTTTAAAAATTTAAAACAAATAAAGCTGTATTAACAATAGTTATAGGATTAAAGAATATCTTGCATTTGAAATCTAGTAAAGTCTGCTCTGGATAGAGAAGATAGAATTGTTCCTGTGTATTCCTCCTTTAAAAATTTTTTTATTTGTAGTTTCAGTGTGTGAAGTGGGGGAAGTGTGGTCCCTAATAATAGATTGTAATTCAAGAAAAAGTTGTTGAATAATAGATTGATTATAATTTATGGTAGAAGTTTTTATATTTTTTAATACAAAAACTGAATATGAAGAGTTAGAAATTATATTGATAGGATAAGGATGTAGGTGAATAACCTGAATAAGAGCATATAATTCATTTTGTTGAAAAGAATGAAATTTAGCATAAAAGACTTTATATTCTTTGAGAGACCAAAATGAGGCTTTGGTGTTTTTAGTCCCATCTATATAGAAAACAACAGCTTGAGGTATAGGTTGTGAGGTAACATTATGAGAGATAATAAATTCAGTATTTTTAAAGAAATTTTAAAGTTTATTAAAGAGATAATGAAATGGAATTTCTCTAAAATAGTCTGAGAAGGCTATTTGGAAATCGGTAGAAGTTTGTAATGCATTTTCAAATTGAGCTTTATTAATAGGCAATATAATTTGGGGAGGATCGGAGCCAATTAAAGTCTTAGTTTTTTTTTTTTTTTGATAATTATTAGAGCGATCAAGTCAAGATAGGGCGGAAGTTACTTTGTCTCTTTAAAATGGGTATATATCCATTTTATTGGGTGTTCTTGTTGGGCAAGAAGTCTTGTGGGAGAATAGAGGGGAGTATAAACAATTCTAAAGGCAATTCAAGTCTAATGTGAGTAAGAAATTGTTTTTGTATAATTCATTTTGTATTTAACAGAGTCGTTTTTGTGTGTGTCTCTTGTGAAAATGAACGAGAACTATTTAAATCAGGATCTCCTTTTAAAGTATTAAATAGATTAGTCAGTTGATAATTTGCAGTACTTGCTGCTGCTGCTGCTGCTGCTTGGTCGCATCAGTTGTGTTCGACTCTGTGTGACCCCATAGATGGCAGCCCACCAGGCTCCTCCGTCCCTGGGATTCTCCAGGCAGGAACACTGGAGTGGGTTGCCATTTCCTTCTCCAATGCATGAAAGTGAAAAGTGAAAGTGAAGTCGCTCAGTTATGTCCAACTCCTAGCGACCCCATGGACAGCAGCCTACCAGGCTCCTCTATCCATGGCATTTTCCAGGCAAGAGTACTGGAGTGGGTTGCCATTGCCTTCTCTTTGCAGTACCTAAAGAGGGTCTAATGGAGAAGGCGATGGCACCCTACTCCAGCACTCTTGCTGGGAAAATCCCATGGATGGAGGAGCCTGGTGGGCTGCAGTCCATGGGGTTGCGAAGAGTCAAACACGACTGAGCGACTGCCCTTTCACTTTTCACTTTCATGCATTGGAGAAGGAAATGGCAACCCACTCCAGTGCTCTTGCCTGGAGAATCCCAGGGACAGGGGAGCCTGGTGGGCTGCCATCTATAGGGTCACACAGAGTGGGACACGACTGAAGCGACTTAGCAGCAGCAGCAAAGAGGGTCTAATCCAGTTTATATTGTCTAAAAGTTTTTGAAAATCATTCAAGGTTGATAATTTATCAACATTAATCTGTGTTAGTTGGGGGGTAATATGTTGTCTATTAACAATAGATCTTAAGTAATGGTAAGGTCTAGAGGTTTGATTCTTTTTGGGGCAGCAATAATTAATCTAGAGTCTTTTAAGCATTGTTGAGCTATGTCAAACATTTGTTGAGTTTTTAAAACAGATGGAGCCAAAGACAATATATGATCTATATAATGAATAACAAGAAAGTCAGGAAATCGTTTTCTCACAGGTTCAAAGGCTTTGGCTACATAATATTGACATATGGTGGGAGAATTTATCATTTTTTTGAGGCAATACAGTCTATTGATATCGATTATGAGGCCCAATATGATTAGGAAAAGGAAGAGAGATGGCAAATCTTTCTCGGTCTAGAGGGTGTAAAGGTATAGTAAAAAAGCAATTTATAAATCTATAATAATAATATGTCAGTTTTTAGGAATAATGGTAGGTGATGGAATTTTAGGTTGCAATGTAGCCATAGGTTTTATAGATGTATTAACTTTTTGAAGGTTTGTTAAAAGATGCCAGTGTCAGATATTTTTTTTTTTACAAAAATGGGAGAATTTCAAGGAGAATGAGATTCTTTAATGTTTTAATTTCAAATGTGTATTGCTAAGTTTTTTTTAGTAGCCTCTAGTTTTTCTTTTGTAAGGGGTCATTGTTCTGTCCAAACAGGCTTGTCATCTTTTCAAGTTATTTTAATAATTGCATTGTTTGTTAAGTGAGCAGTACAGTGGCCCCTAGGAAAAATGTGGAATACATATTTGAGTTTGTCATTGCATAAGTAAATCTTTTATTAAATTAAGAGGTGCATCTATCATGTAGGGTCGTAATGTTGTAGGCTGGCCTTTTGGTCCCTCATATGGATATATTTGGACATTTTGATAAACCTCTTGTATTTTGGTTTGAGAAACTCCTGCAATTTGGCAAGAAATTTTCTGTATAGGCCAAGATTTGGGCCATAAATGTTTGGAAATAATAGTAATATCAGATCTAGTATCAAGGAGACTAGAAAAAATTTTGCCATTAATTTTGATATTTATATTTGGTTGGGTATGTTCAGATATTATTGATGTCCATAAGGGTTGCTTTTTATCTGAATTGTCGAATACATCTGTCTGTACATCATTAGAGGAGTTAATAGAAATGTAAGATAAAGGAATTAATTGAGCAATTTTGTTTCCCTTTTTGAATTGCCATAATATCTGAGATGACATCATAATTGGAATTTCTCTCTTATAATTTGAATCAATTACTCTAGGGTGAACAGTATTGGCCAAATAAAAGACCAAAAGTTTGTGGGGGTAGGGGTCAAAAAAAGTCCGGTAGGTATTTTAGAAGGGACTACCTGAGGAAAAAGGAGAAAATCATTTAGGGCTGGTATATCGACAGTAGCATTGTGAGATGTTGAGGGTTCGAGGGAAAAGATGGCATTTGCCCCTGGTTTTTGTTGATGGGGACCTGGGGAGTCCTCAGCTTGGAGTTTCCCAAAATAGGCTTTCCTATAATATCATATTTTGGAGAAGGAAATGGCAACCCACTCCAGTGTTCTTGCCTGGAGAATCCCAGGGATGGGGGAGCCTGGTGGGCTGCCGTCTATGGGGTCACACAGAGTCGGATACGACTGAAGAGACTTAGCAGCAGCAGCAGCATAATATCATATTTAGATTGACATTCTCTGGCCCAATGTATCCTCTTATGGCAATGAGGGCAAATTTTTGGAGGTTTTTTAATAGTTTTAATTTTTTCTGTGTGCTTTTTAGCAGAATCCTTTTTTTAAATGAGTTTTATCCCCATATGTAAAACATCTTTCATATCCCTTTTTAAAGGTGGCAACCATTGTTTCAGTTAACATATGTATTTTTTGAGTTTCTGATCCTAAATTGTGATAAGCCTTTAAATAATCAATCTCATGAATTGGAGTGGTAGCTCTTTAACATTTTTGGTTTGCATTTTTATAAGCAAGCAGTTTTTCTAGCTACATTTTGGCCTCTTCTCTGATAACATTATGGGAAATAGCAACTTTGAATCTAGCTAAAAAATCAGCATAGGCTTCACTAGGTCCTTGAAATATTTTTGTGTAGCTATCTTTAGGTTTCATTGACTTCTAGCTTTCCAGGGGGGAACACAAGGTTGGGGCATACCCATATCCATATGCTGGGCTCAAAATCTGGACCATCTTTATTAGAGTCGGGTGGCTCAACTATTTGGAGTTGATATCTGGCAAGGTTTTGTTCGGCTAAGGGCAGGTGTGACATGGTAAAGGCTAGAAAGGACTCATTTTTTATGTCCCAGTCTAGTAATCTAGAAAGCCTTCATCGTGAAGGAGAATGAGTAGAGTTTTCTCATCAATATGAGTATGTGTTAAAGGCTTATCATTGTCGTTAAGGAAAGTATTGTTGTCTTTGAAGAGTTATCGTTAGAGCCAGTTTGTCTCTGAGTTGAGAGGACTTTCGGGTTTGGCATCCATTGTAAGAGGAGGCCGAGCACTTGGGGCAGCCGGAGCAGGGCTGGTGGGATCATTTTGAAATATTTTATGTTGTTTTAATTGGGCCTTTTGTAAAGTTTTATCATCTAATTTATATTCATGTAACAAGTGTTCTGCTTGTTGTCGAATATCGGGGGGGAGGGGCTAGAATTTTCTTGAAATGGCAAAATCATGGCTTTAGTGAGGGCCCATAAGGGCCAGAAATCCATTGGAATATTTTTTCCCCGTCTTGTGGTTCATTTAACATTCTTTCTAACCTGGTTCCAAATCTTTAAATCAAAATTGCTTTCATCAAGGAACCAGGGATTATGCTCAATTACCGTTTGGACTTCTCTGGTGGCTTAGACGGTAAAGCGTCTGTCTACAATGCGAGAAACCTGGGGTCGATCGCTGGGTCGGGAAGATCCTCTGGAGAAGGAAATGGCAATCCACTCCAGTACTATTGCCTGGAAAATCCCATGGACAGAGGAGCTTAGCAGGCTACAGTCCATGGGGTCGCAAAGAGTCGGACAGACTGAGCAACTTCACTTCACTTCACCGTTTGGAGACAAGCCTCTAATCGCTGACGCAAAACCAAAAGTCCCTGAACCTTAAATAAATGATGAAGCAAAGGAGACAAGTGGTGGGGCTTTCCTGCCGTTTGTCCCATAACCCCGCACTTACCGACCTCAGTAGGTCCACAGTCACTCCATCTGCTTGCCAAGGGCGTACTCCACGTCCCTGTTCGGGTGCCACTTGATATGGTCTTCTTGGCAGACTAGAACCTGGGGACAGGAGTCAATGAAAAGAAGGTGAAGAAAAGAAGGACGCAGGGGACCCAAGTCTCTAGTGGAAAAAGGGTGCTTTATTCATGGCAGTGTGTGCTTATATATTGTAATACAAGGAAGCTTTAGGCAAAAAATAAAGTAAAAAACACCGAAAACAGAAGCATAACAACAGTAACTAGGGGACTAACAATCGTCACAGGGCCAGAAGACAATCCATGTATTGGAAATAGGAACATGACTAAGTAGTTTTATAGAAAAGTAAAAGATTACTGAAAGGAATCCATGTGTGCATTCTGCCTCATGACCTCAGTCCTGAGAACTACGTGCAGCTCTGCTCGTTCCTGTTTTCCAGGAACTGATAAGGAACAGAGGGCCCTTGAGAAACAGAAAACAACATGTAGGATTCCTTAAAATTAAACGTTCCTTGACACAAGTGAATATGGCAGATGAGGCACAGCCTTGTGCCCAATGTGTTTACCGTTTGAAGCATTAGTTGTGCGATATGTAGTCAGGCACTGTCGTGGAGAATTGGGCCCTTTCTGTTGACCAGTACCAGCCGTGTGCATTGCAGTTTTCAGTGCATCTTATTGATTTGCTGAGCATACTTCTCAGATGTAATGCTTTCATCAGGATTCAGAAAGCTGTAGTGGATCAGACTAGCAGGAGACCATCAGATAGTGACCATGACCTTTTTTGGTGCAAGTTTGGCTTTGGGAAGTGCTTCAGAGCTTCATCTCGGTCCAACCGCTGAGCTGGTCATTGCCAGCTGTCATATAAAAGTCACTTTTTGTGACATGTCACAATCCAATTGAGAAACAATTTGTTGTGTAGAATAAGAGAAGATGCCACTTCAAAATGATGATATTTTTGACTTGCAGTCAGCTCATGAGGCACCCAGCTCTTTCACCTTTCTGATTTGCTTCAAATGCCAAACAACCATAGAAAGGTTGACATTGAGTTCTTGGGCAACTTCTCATGTAGTTGTAAAAGGATCAGCTTCAGTGACTGCCCTCAACTGGTTGTCAACTTCCGATGGCCGGCCACTTCGTTCCTCATCTTCAAGGTTCTCATCTCCGTTGCAAAACTTCTTGAACCACCACTGTACTGTATGTTCATGAGCAGTTCCTAGGCCAAATGCCTTGTTGGTGTTGCAAGTTGTCTCTGCTGGTTTACAACCCATTTTGAACTTGAATAAGAAAATTGTTTGAATTTGCTTTTTGTCTATCATTTTCCTAATCTAAAATAAACATAGAATACCCAGCAATAAGTCATCAGCAAAAAAAAAAGCAAGAAATGAACATTAAAATGACATATATAACATTTATTTAAGAATGTATTCCAAAAGCAAATGGCAAAGTTGAACAATGCAAAACCGCAATTACTTTTGCACCAACTAATAGTATCAATAAATTCTATTTAATGTATTATAAGAGTTCCAAAGAATAGCAAGGAGAGATAGGAAAGCCTTCCTCAGTGATCAATGCAAGGAAATAGAGGAAAACAACAGAATGGGAAAGACTACCGGTCTCTTCAAGAAAATTAGAGATACCAAGGGAACATTTCATGCAAAGATGGGCTCGATAAAGGACAGAAATGGTATGGACCTTACACAAGCAGAAGATATTAAGAAGAAGTGGCAAGAATACACAGGAGAACTGTACAAAAAACATCTTCATGACCCAGATAATCATAATGGTGTGATCACTCACCTAGAGCCAGACATCCTGTGATGTGAAGTCAAGTGGGCCTTAGAAAGCATCACTACAAACAAAGCTAGTGGAGGTGATGGAAATCCAGTTGAGCTATTTCAAATCCTGAAAGATGATGCTGCGAAAGTGCTGCATTCAATATGCCAGCAAATTTGGAAAACTCAGCAGTGGCCACAGGACTGGAAAAGGTCCGTTTTCATGTCAATCCCAAAGAAAGGCAATGCCAAAGAATGCTCAAACTACCACACAATTGCACACATCTCACACACTAGTAAAGTAATGCTCAAAATTCACCAAGCCAGGCTTCTGCAATGCATGAACCATGAACTTCCAGATGTTCAAGCTGGTTTTAGAAAAGGCAGAGGAAACAAAGATCAAATTGCCAACATCCACTGGATCATCGAAAAAGCAAGAGAGTTCCAGAAAAACATCTATTTCTGCTTTATTGACTATGCCAAAGCCTTTGACTGTGTGGATCACAATCAACTGTGGAAAATTCTGAAAGAGATGGGGATACCAGACCACCTGACCTGCCTCTTGAGAAACCTATATGCAGGTCAGGAAGCAACAGTTAGAGCTGGACATGGAACAACAAACTGGTTCCAAATAGGAAAAGGAGTACGTCAAGGCTGTATATTGTCATCCTGCTTATTTAACTTCTATGCAGAGCACATCATGAGAAATGCTGAGCTGGATGAAGCACAAGCTGGAATCAAGATTGCTGGGAGAAATATCAATAACCTCAGATATGCAGATGACACCACCCTTATGGCAGAAAGTGAAGAGGAACTAAAAAGCCTCTTGATGAAAGTGAAACAGGAGAGTGAAAAAGTTGGCTTAAAGCTCAACATTCAGAAAACGAAGATCATGGCATCTGGTCCCATCACTTCTTGGGAAATAGATGGGGAAACAGTGGAAATAGTGTCAGGCTTTATTTTGGGGGGCTCCAAAATCACTGCAGATTGTGGCTGCAGCCATGAAATTAAAATATGCTTACTCCTTGGAAGGAAAGTTATGACCAACCTAGACAGCATATTCAAAAGCAGAGACATTACTTTGCCAACAAAGGTCCATCTAGTCAAGGCTATGGTTTTTCCAGTAGTCATGTATGGATGTGAGAGTTGGACTGAAGAAAGCTGAGCACCAAAGAATTGATGCTTTTGAATTGTGGTGTTGGAGAAGACTCTTGAGAGTCCCTGGGACTGCAAGGAGATTCAACCAGTCCATCCTAAAGGAGATCAGTTCTGGGTGTTCATTGGAAGGACTGATGCTGAAGCTGAAAGTCCAATACTTGGCCACTTCAAGGGAAGAGTTGACTCATTGGAAAAGACCCTGATGCTGGGAGGGATTGGGGGCAGGAGGAGAAGGGGACGACACAGGATGAGATGGCTGGATGGCATCACTGACTCGATGGACATGTGTTTGGGTAAACTCTGGGAGTTGGTGATGGACAGGGAGGCCTGGCGTGCTGCGATTCATGGGGTCACAAAGAGTTGGACACGACTGAGCGACTGAACTGAACTGAAGGCACTGTTTACTACCAAGCATTTCCATACTTCAGATATTTCAGAGTCATTCATCAGTGTGACCATTAGATAAACTTTCCAAACTAATATATGGTTTCCTAGTTTCATCTTGGTACAGATATTCTACTAGCAATTATTTAATAAACATAGTTTGTGAATCTATATGAGGAGCTAACCATTTTCAAGTGATCTCAGACTTGCTTACTTTTTCTATTATTTGATTTGTCAAAGCCAGTTATTTTTTGAGGAGATGTATATTTTTATCTAATCTGCTATAATCTAGGCTATATTTCAGTGTTGGTTGGGCTTCCTTGATGGCTCAGATGATAAAGAATCTGCATACAATGCAGCAAGTCCAGGTTCAATCCCTGGATTGGGAAGATCCTTTGGAAAAGGTAATGGCTACCCACTCCAGTATTCTTGCCTGGGAAATCCCATGAACAGAGGAACCTGGCAGGCTACAGTCCATGGGGGTCACAAAGAGTTGGATATAACTGAGCAACTAAGCAGGCACGTACACATAGGTGAAAGTATTAAATGATACAGTTTTGAATAAGACTTCTGGTGATATTTTATCCCTGGTTTATGTTTAAGGTATCTATACATTAATATAAAAGCAGGCCCACACATTTAGTTGTATGGTTTGTGTACTGCACAATGGTACCCAATTGGGGAGGAGGTTAGTACAGCCTAAGGCTGTGCTCAGCTTGTCATTGTATTGCCTTAGAAGGGTTGCATCTCTCACAACACACTTTTTTCCAGTTTCTGAGTGAAAGGGGCTGTATGGTCAGCAGCAATCCTGTTTATGGGAAGGAAGTTTAGCAAAGCTGGGACTTATTTTGTCATTAGTCTTAAATGATACTGCAGTAAATTTCTACTCCAAGTCTGGGTAGTTTATAAGCTTAAAAGCTAATAGTTTTTCTTTTCTTTTTTTTCAAGAATTTATTTTTATTTATATACTTGGCTTCTTCAGGTTCTAGTTGTGGCACATGGGATCTTTGTCGCATCACATGGGATCTTCTGTTGCAGCACACGGGCTCTCGGGTTGAGGAGCATGGGCTCAATAGTTGTGGCGTGGGGGCTTAGTTGCCCCATTGCATGTGGGATCATTGCTCCCCAACCAGGGACCAAACCCATATCCCCTGCATTGCAAGGTGGATTCCTAACACTGGACCACCAGGAAAGTCCCTGCTGTTCAATTAAGCATTCACGATCCATAAATACACAGCTTTCTTAACTTTAGGAGCTCTAGAGTAAATGCATGAACCTTCCAGCTTCACACAATGCAGCGGGACATACATATGTCTAGGGTTCTATCTTTGGCAATGACCAAAGTACCTTATAAGATATAAAACAAATTAGAATTTCCTATAACTCACCTAGTTTTCCAAATCACAGCTTTTCAAAATAGGCTTTCCTAGCCAAGTATGCATGAATTGATAGTTTCAGTTGCTGCTGACCATAGGGTGTTCTTCAGGTAGTCCCATCTAGTGTGTCAGGAAGGGGCAGCCTTGCCTGGATCAACAGACAGATGCTGGCCAGAGGTGAACCAGGACCCTTACCTGACAGAACACAATTTGGACTGTACTTTGTAAAAGGATGATGGGAAAGGAATTAAGATTGCTTCAATTCCACCTCTGAAGAGTACACGCTTTTCTAAAGCCACCTGGCCACACACACCCCCTACACAGATGCATCGTTGCTTGATTTACTGGATTCTTATTACACTAACTCTGGGCTCAGTTCTGGGATGTTTGAGATATTTTTCCCACTTTTTTTTTTTTTGCTTCAACCGTTGACTAAGATACAGAATGGATTTATCTGAATGACAGAGAAGTCAGAACCAGCCTAACTGGTTGAGGCTTGATTCTTAAAGGAAAATGTGGAGAAAGCATAAAAAGAGAAAAAGGATTCATTTCTCTTTTTTATAGATTATTTTTTTAATATTTATTTTTGGCTGTGTTGGGTCTTAGTTGCAGCATATGGGCTTCTCTCCAGTTGTGTGCAAGCTTAGTTCCCCCGAGGCACGTGGGATCTTAGCTCCCTGAGCAGGAATCAAATCAGAATTCCCTGTACTGGATGGTGGATTTTTTTTTTTTTTTTTTTTTTGCTGCACTGGTTCTTCATTGCTGCAAGTGGGCTTTCTCTAGTTATGGGGTGAATAAGGGCTACTTTCTAGCTGCAGTGGCTTCTCTTACTGCAGGGCACAGGCTCTAGGGTGCATGGGCTTAGCTGCCCTGTGGCATGTGGAATCTTTCCAGACCAGGGATCAAACCTGTGTCCCCTGCATTGGCAGGCAGATTCTTTACCATTGGACTACCAAGGAATTCCCCAGTGATTTGTTTCTTGAGCCCTACTATGTGGGGACCGTATGCCCTGTGCAACCCAGTCAACAAACTCTGGAAAGCTGTGTCTTGTTAGGTGCTAGGAGTACAAGGAATAAAACAGACACCCTGCCCTATGACACTTACGATCTAGTGTCTAATAAATAATCATGCCAGTCATATTTGGGATGAGTGTCACAGAGGAAGGGTATAGAGAGCTCTGGGAGTGTGCCCTAGGAAACTGGAGAAGGGAAGACTTCCCTGAAGAAAGGGTGGAGAATGGACTAAAGGGAGCCAGTGTGGATGAAGGGACACCAGGTAGAAAGAGAATATAGCAGTCTGAGTCAGAGATAATGGTGGGTGGGGTGCTAGAGATAGAAAAAAATCAAATATATCTGTGTCATACAGAAAGAAGCAGATTTGGGGGCAGTTATCATCAAGTAAGTTTCAGATGTGTTGAGTCTGAAGTCCATGTGAGATGCATATCCTGTTGGAGAGCTTCAGTCAGTCAGTCAGTCAGTTCAGTTGCTCAGTCATGTCCGACTCTTTGCAAACCCATGAATCGCAGCACGCCAGGCCTCCCTGTCCATCACCAATTCCCGGAGTTCACTCAGACTCATGTCCATCGAGTCGGTGATGCTATCCAGCCATCTCATCCTCTGTCGTCCCCTTCTCCTCCTGCCCCCAGTCCCTCCCAGCATCAAGGTCTTTTCCAATGAGTCAACTCTTCACACGAGGTGGCCAAAGTACTGCAATTTCAGCTTTAGCATCATTCCTTCCAAAGAAATCCCAGGGCTGATCTCCTTCAGCATGGACTGGTTGGATCTCCTTGCAGTCCAAGGGACTCTCAAGAGTCCTCTCCAACACCACAGTTTAAAAGAAAATTCTTCAGCACTCAGCTTTCTTCCCAGTCCAACTCTCACATCCATACGTGAAGGAACTTAAGGATAGTGGAAAATGTGGATCTGGAGGTCAGCTGAGAGATTTGGGGTGAAGACATGAATTTGAGAATCAAAAGCACACATGGCATTTTGCTGTTGTTTTGTGGTTGCTCTGGGTCTTCATTGCTGTGCGTAGGCTTTCCAAATTGCGGTGAGTGAGGGCTACTCTTTTTGCAGAGCACAGGCTCCAGGCATACAAGTTACAGTAGTTGCAGTGCACAGGCTCAGTAGTTGTGGCTCACGGGCTTTAGTTGCTCCACAGCATGTGGAATCTTCCGGGACCAGGGATTGAACCCATGTCCCCTGCACTGTCGGGTGGATTCTTATTCACTGTGCCACCAGGGAATCCTACTATACATGGTATCTGAAGCTATGTGAGTGGATTACTCATGGAAGAGGGTGTCTGACTGAGTCCTAGAAACCAACCTATTTAAGGACTAGTTAGAGGAATTTTGAACAACAAAGTCACCTCCAACCAAAGAGAATAATCAGTCACCTGAAAAGGAAGCCTAGGGTAAGCGTCTATAGTTCCCAGCAGCCGGGCTGGGTTCAGCTGTGGCTGTTGGCAGGGCTGGCGATGCGGTCCTTCCTGGGGAGTGGAGTGAAGTAACTGACCCAGCACTGCACTGAGGCAGCAGGCTCCATACTGGAGCCCATTGGCATTAGTCCCCACGGAGTGCTGTTACATATTTCACGTCCCTGTTGGTGTCTAACAGCCTAGCTTAGGATCCCGGTCCTCCACTGACAAGATGTCTGATTATGTCCAAGTCACTTAAAACTAAATGTTGGATTATGCATCTGTACAATGTAGGACTGTCTTAAGGATTAGGACCATGCTGTAGTGTGAATCTTCATCATATTGGATTTCCTTAATAGGATCATTCCTGTAAGAGTGTCTGGCCCAGGCCTGCCAGGGGTACCTTAAAGCTTCTGGACAGACCTGAGGAGTCAACCTCTCTTCTGGATCCCTCTTCCACTGGCCAATTCAACGTGGAACAAGGGATCATCCAACTTTCCTCCCCTTCCTGGTCATCTGGCCCAGAGAACCTGTTTGTCTTAGAGGTGGGTGCCTTATGCCACCTCAGTTTTTCAGACTAGGTGTGGCAGAACAAGCAATCGACCAAGACCTGTTATACTAGATGAAAACAACCACCCATTGTAAAAGTGAGAGCTGAAAAGGAGTTCAGATTGCTTTAATTCTACCTCTGAACAATACCCCTCTCAGAAACCACTCTGCCACCACGCCCAATACATGTCTGTCATTAAGTTCCTCCCTGGCCCCTGGATAACCTTCCTAGAAAGGTCATCATTGCCTGTCCTAAAGTCTGTCCACTTTATTCCAATAAACTTTACCCTCATTTAACTTTCTCCCCACTTCAATTCATCTCCAAACTTCTCAAAGGACATTTCTGCTAGAGAGAAAAGATGAGTTTTTAGGGAGCTTGGAGAAAATGAGTTAAAACTAAGTCATTGGGCCAACCTAGATGGCCAGTAAGTCACCAACCTATGAAGATACATCCCTGCCCAGTTCAGACCTGGGTCTCACCTCTCTCTCATGGATCACTGTACCCCATCTCTGGGTTCCCTTCCTCCACTGTTAACCTCTCTGGCATCCATATCACACAGGGGCTGCTACAATGGACTCTTGAAAACAGGTATGCACTTGTTAAAACTTCCAAAGGATCAAGTTAAAACTTGAGGTTCAAGGCCCCATCTCAGGAATCTCTAATTTATCTTTGCATCCTCAGCTCCCAATATTTACTCTGCCAACCACATTAAACTTGGAATGTTTCTCAGCCATGTCCTGTTTATCCCCACCTCTGTTCCTCTGCCTAGACTGCCCTCTCCCTCTCCTCTGCTCCTTATCTGCTGGAAAAACTCCTTATCACCCCAAAACCCATGTGGTAGGTTAAATATGGTCACACATTTTTGGAACTTACATCTGGGCTGGTGTTGTGACTTGCTTTGACATTTTTGAGTGTGGGAAAAATGACATGATACAAGTTCTGATGCCCAGGCCTCAGGAGGCCTGTCACTTCCACTGTGACCATCTTGGAACCCCGAGACCAACATGCCATGACCAAGCCCAGGACAAAAGAGTGCAGGAGAGCAAGGCCCAGTGCCCCAGTTTCCACCTTACACATTAGCTAAACAGAGACATGTGAAAGACAGCCCAGGTGGGTCCAACAAAAGAACCTCCCAGGTAATGCACAGAATCTTGAGAAATAAAAATACTGGTTGTTTTAAGCATTTGTTTAATGCTTGGGATAATTTGTTACCTAGCAGTAGATACAAAAACAGATACAATGCAGTTCTAATGTGAAGTAACCTCTGTCAAGTTTCCCAGTCAAGAACCTTCTCCAAGTGTCCCCGTGTGTTTTCTACAGGTCGTATCACTTTATAGTCATTTACTATCTGGCTCTCCTCAGATACACTGAGCTCTGAGGATGAGGTCCAAATCCGATTCAGCCTCCCTCCTAACCACTCATGGTGCCAAGCTCAGTACTCTCAGATGAATGTGTCTAGAAGGTATGCCTAGATTAACATTTTACATGCTGCTGCTGCTGCTGCTGCTAAGTTGCTTCAGTCGTGTCCAACTCTGGGCGACCCCATAGATGGCAGCCCACCAGGCTCCTCTGTCCCTGGGATTCACCAGGCAAGAACACTGGAGTGGGTTGCCATTTCCTTCTCCAATGCGTAAAAGTGAAGTCATTCAGTCGTGTCTGACTATTAGTGACCCCATGGACTGCAACCTACCAGGCTCCTCCGTCCATGGGATTTTCCAGGCAAGAGTACTGGAGTGAGGTGCCACTGACTTCTCTGCTTTTACATGCAAATTACTCAAAAAAATTTTTAAAGCATATCCTATATTAACAGAACAGGTCCTAGGTCCTGGAATTCCTCTCCGTCTAACAGGAAAACTGCTCATTATAAGACAGCTTTGAAGTGTTACAGGCAAGTGTATTGCTGGGAGTGTACAAGGCAACTGGTGTGTGGGGGCGTCAAGAAAACCCCTAGAAGAAATGATGTTTAGCCTCATCATAAAGGGTAAGCAAGCTATTACTGTTGGAAGGACGCTTGTAGGCATGTCCCCACCCTCTACCCACCTTATCCAAGGGAGGAGGGATGCATGGATTGGTCAGGTTCACAAACACAGTCCGGGGGGTGGGGCTTCAGCTTGTGAACGAAAAAACGGGGTTTAAGGTAGGTCCCAGTCTGGGGATGACTCCTGTCTATTTCTTCTCTCTCAGACATTCAAGGTAAGATGGGGACTTGGACTTTTTCCTGTTAACAAGGAGGTACATTTTCTCCCCCTCCCTGCCCCACTCTCCTTAGAGTGCTAACCAGAGAGGGACCAAGGGAAGAGGAACCAGGGCAAAGCCCCAGGGTTAGGGCTCCATGTTGGGTGCTGGGGCCAAAAGTAATAAAAGGTGTGTTCACCTGCCGTATCTGTGGTCCATATTCAGGAATACCTTGGGGTGGGGGGCTGGAAGAATCTATGTTCCAGCCATCTGTCACTTGGCATCAAACCAGAAGAGAGAAAAACCAAAAGGAACTTTTCCTGTTCCCGGGAAAGTAAGGCAGAGAATCCCAGAAGAGGGAAAAACCAACAGAAACTTTTCTTGTTCCTGGGAAAATAGGGAGAGAATCCCAGGTGGAGGGAAGAGAATTAAATGTGTGGAGTGAAGAGAACTAAATGTGTGGAGTGAGAAAGGAGCAAAGAAAGAGGCTCACAAAGGAATGCTATACAGTCCTGCATGAGAAGCCTGGACCTAATTCACAAAAGAGGACCTGCTCTGCCCCATAAACATTCCTGTGTTAGCCAACTGCTGACATTCCTAGGGTACTCACCACATGCCAGACGTGGTTCGAAGTGCCTTACACCAATTAACTCATAATACCCTGGGAGGATTTATATCTCTTACATCTTCTGTGACAAATAACTTGCCCAAGCTCCCCAAACGAGGAACCTGAGGTTCAAAAATTTCAGCTAAGTGGCAGGTCTGTCCTCTTTGACCAGCTCTGCTACTCAGAAGCTGTGGTATCTATCATCATTGATAGGACTTCCCTGCCGGTTCAGTAGTTAAGACTCTGCACTTCCAATGCAGGGGGTGCAGCTTCAATTCCTGGTTGGGAAACTAAGATCCCACATGCCTTGTGGCAAGGCCAGAAAATTTAAAAATGAAACAACACCTAAAAAACTGTGATATAGGTTCTGTTGAGATGGACTTACCAGGAGGCTTCCTGTAGGAGGTGGTATTTGAAGGACAAGGGATCAGGGCCGGCAGACATGGTGCCTAGAAAAGTGGATGGGGAGTAGGGAGGAATGCAGGAAAAAGAATCACAGAGACCATCCCCGGAGATTCACAATGTCAGCATCCAAGAACGGAGCTCAGCAAACCAGTGCCACCCTTAGGAACAGGAACCGGCTCAATCTTTTCCCTAGTTTCCTATCAAAAAGTGGCTGAGATCCAGGTTCCTGAATCAACTTTATCCAAGTAAATGCAGGTTAAGTGAGCCAAGAATTACTGTTCATAGTCTACTATGTGAGACTATCTTCATTCTAGAAACAGCTGTGGACAGGAAGAGGAGATAGAGAATGCTTTTTAATTATTTTCTAAAATATATTTGTATGGTACTCTAGCACTGACAGAATTATTTTCTTGCTCTAAATTTTACTGAGAGATGAATGTTAACTCTTCAGTTTTTCAGAGAAGAAAACTGAAACCTAGAAGGTTAACACATTTATACACAGTCACACAGCTAATGAAAGCTGGGATTCACACTCAAGTTATTCAGACTCCAAATTCTATCCTCATTCATTCTTTCACTCTTTCATTCATTGGGGGAAAAATGTATTGCATGCCCCAAATGTGCCAAGTACAGGACTAGGCACTGAGTGCATTTTCATGATAAAATAGCTTATTTTCTGTTTCTCTTTTTTCAGTGCATTAAACACTGAAGCAGGAATCCATTAAGAGGAAACTACATCTAGTATTTCTCATGGGAGTCAGTGATTACAGTTTTTTTCAAGGTTCTCCTGCTTTTATCTGTAGCTAACTCCTGCAATTATTTCATGGAACACCTGCTTTGTGCCCATCTTGGGCTGGACATTGTGTAAGGACTATAACAACCAGGCATGAGACTCCACTTTGATCCAGTAATATCTACTATGTGCAAATAATCCGAAAATATTTACTGAGCACATTATCTGGGCAAAGTATTCAACAATATTTATTGGTACCTCTGATAATCATAATAGCTAATATTTACTGAACATTTGAATCCTGTGGATGGAGGAGCCTGGTGGGCTGCTGTCCATAGCGTCGCACAGAGTCAGACATGACTGAAGCAACTTAGCATACAAGCATGCATTGGAGAAGGAAATGGCAACCCACTCCAGTGTTCTTGCCTGGAGAATCCCAGGGACAGAGGAGCCTGGTGGGGTGCCATCTATGGAGCTGCACAGAGTCGGACACGACTGAAGCGATTTAGCAGCAGCAGCAACAACTGAACACTTACTATCTGCCAAGTACTATGCTAAATTCTTTACAGACATCAGTTAAATATCTCAATAATTTTTGAAATATTTATTATTATTTGGTCGCATTGGGTCTTAGCTGGGGCATGTGGGATCTTCAGTCTTCATTGCAGCACATGGGATCTGGTTCCCTGACCAGGGACTGAAACCAAACCCTGCAATGGAAGCACAGAATCTCCCACTTCCAGTCTTAACCACTTCCGATCTTAACCACTGGACCAACAGGGCAGTCCCAGTAACTCTTGCTGGTGCTGCTGCTGCTAAGTCGCTTCAGTCCTGTCCAACTCTGTGCGACCCCATAGATGGCAGCCCACCAGGCTTCCCTGTCCCTGGGATTCTCCAGGCAAGAACACTGGAGTGGGTTGCCATTTCCTTCTCCAATGCATGAAAATAAAAAGTGAAAGTGAAGTCGCTCGGTCGTGTCTGACTGTTAGTGACCCTATGGACTGCATGCAACCTACCAGGCTCCTCCGTCCATGGATTTTCCAGGCAAGAGTACTGGAGTGGGGTGCCATTGTCTTAAGAGGTAGCAATTTGACAGCTTAAATCAACTGGCTCAGCACGTGCAGTTAGAAAGTGGCAGAGGCAGAATTTGAACCAGGTAGCCAGTACAGGCACGACTGAAGTGACTTAGCAGCAGCAGCAGCCAGTATTTTCCACTAGTATACTGTCCAACTCCTACCCTGGGAAGGGCACGAGGGAGACAGTAGTGAACAACACAGATACCATCCCTGCCCTCAGGATGTTTACAGGCTAGGAGGGAAGATAAACTTTAAACAAATAACCTCCCCCAAGGACATATCTATTCATGTGGAAGTAGAGGGTGAAGAGGCCATTAAACAGGTGAAGGAGAGGAAGGGAGGTCCTTCCCAGCAGTGAAACAGCATGAGGGAAAGCTCCAAGGTAGAAAGAGGATGGCAGTCCCAAGCTGTGACCCGACTATGGCCAGGGCAGGTGGATGACAGTGAGCAGCTGTAGAAAAGAGCATGAGGAGTGGCCTGTAAATGTACATTGTTCAGAGTTATCCCAGCTGCTCTAGAGGACAGATCAACTGAGAGCAAGAAAGTGTGTGGCGAGACCAAGCAGAAGGTTCATCTGAGCAGCAGATGCTAGCTTAGATTAGCCTGTTGATAGTGGGAATGGAACGGGACAGACTGATCAAATATTTGGGAGTTAGGATTTACCAGGCTTGGGGGGATGGGGGCGAGGTGAGGAAAAGGAGGGGGATAAATTACAATTTAGGGCTTGAACAACTCAGTGGGGGTGGAACTCTGGAAAGGAAGACTAGATAGAGTTCAGGTTGCATCTGAGGTGGCTGTGGACCACCATACAGAGCTGGTAATAGGTAGTTGGTTGGACATATGTTTCTGGAGCTTGGAGGTGCTAAAAGCAAAGGAAATCACCTTGCACAAAGGTGAAAAGAGTGTCTAGGACAGAGCCCTGGAGGAGTCTCCTCGGCCCCACACCATTAAAAGACGATAGAAAGGAAGAAAGGAGCAAAGACAACTGAGAGACAGGCTTAAAGAGGGAGGAGGAAAGCCAAGAGAGAGTGGCGTTCCTGAAATACAGAGCAGTGTGTTCAAGAAGGGCAGGACCTGGTGTGACTGAATTTAGCAGGCAGTAAATACAGGTATTCTTGCCTGCAAAATTCCATGAACAGAGGAGCAAAGAGTCAGACACAACTGAGCACAAAAATACAAAGATACAAATACCACTATATAGATGACCTCTGGTTATTATCTTATACTTCACTGATCTTTCATTTCTTCACTGTTAACTTTTCCTCATCCTGTTCCTTACAAGAGTGTATTTCTTAAATATTGTGCTGGCATTTTCTTTTATGAGGTGTCTAGGAATTTTTCATCTACTTTGAGAAATTTGTTTTACTTTTGCATGGTTTCTAAATCTTCCTTCAACATTGCCTTATAAATGTCATACCTGATTGTCCTACCAGCATCTTGAGATTTGCTTCAAATCAAATTATTCCTGTTATTTTCTCAGGTTGACTCTCTTGAACTTTTTTCTGTTTCTTCTTTTTTACCAGGAGCTCAAACTTGAAAACTTTTGGCACCAATGATTTTTAAGTTACTATCTCCTAGTGTCATTTATACTTGTCCTGCTTTTCCATTCTTTTTTATTACCATCCTGATAGGGCTTCCCTGGTAGCTCAGATGATAAAGCGTCTGCCTATAATGCCGGAGACCGGGGTTTGGTCCCTGGGTTGGGAAGATCCCCTGGAGAAGGAAATGGCAACCCACTCCAGTGGGTTCTCTTGCCTGGAGAATTCCATGGACAGAGGAGCCTGGTGGGCTACAGTCCATGGGGTCGCAAAGAGTTGGACATGACTGAGCGACTTCACTTCACTTCACTTCACTTCAAATACAGGTAAGGCTGTTGTGATCTGGGATTTGTCTTGAGGTGTCCGCATGAAGGCAGGGCTTGAGGTTCACTCAGGAAGGGCAGGGGATTTGGATACACAGAGGAGAGGGCCTGACCTGGCATGTGTGGGGTAAAGAAAATAACACCAGCAGCTAGAGATAGAAAGAGGTGGGGCCGGAGGATGAAGAGGGTAAAGAATAGGTGTCACTCACCGACTGGCTAGTTCATGCTCATTTAATGCTCTAAATCACCCTGCAAGGAAGGAGCTACCAGCCCTTTGGTAGAGAGCAGAACACTCAGCGCTAGAGATCTGAAATGACTTGTTCAAGATGATACATGTAAGTGGTAATGACTGAATTCTAACCTGAGTCTGAGTCCAGGACTGTCGCCTCATGCCTCCTTGACTCTGGTGGCGAGGAGGGAAATAGATCACAGAGGGCCAGGGCTCAACAAGGTAGAGAGGAGGGACTAGGCCCGGAGAGATTTGGATGCAGTTTCAACAAGGTGTGAAAAGTAGGTGTAAGCTGAGGGTGGGGTAGACACTCAGGGTATTTAGTTGGAGCAACTGAGCAGGTCCAGTGACTGAAGTGAATTCACGGGGAAGACAAAGGCTTTTACGACTTGATGAGTCCGCCCAGCCTACACGAGTGACAACCAGAGGTAGATGTCAGGAGGTAAAAAGATACACAGATTTGAACGTCAGAAAACTCTAGGCTGTGGGAGATAGGAAAAGCTTCAGTACGCTTTTTTTTACCTTAACAACAAAGTTGAGAAGGGGCTGGTTCTGTGAGAGATGTGACAGGGCAAGGGCATCATTCTGCTCATTCAAAGACGACTCCAGGCTCACTTTGACTCGGTTCCCCCCCACAGATGGCTTTTCCCTGCCGCAGGTCCCTGAAACCCAAGATCCTGACCTGCCTTCTAGCAGGTTTGAGTTTCTCGATCCTACATCACTGGTTCCTCGGAGACCCCAGGTTTCAACAGAAGCAGAGGTCGGATGGGTCCCTGCCGGTGACCCACGTGGCCCCTGCTGCCACGTCGCCGTCCAGCCCAGGGCCTCCGTGCGTGGCCAACGCCTCAGCGAACGCCACGGCCGACTTCGAGAAGCTGCCTGCGCGCATCCAAGACTTCCTGCGGTACCGCCACTGCCGCCACTTCCCGCTGCTCTGGGACGCGCCAGCCAAGTGTAGGGGCAGCCGCGGGCCCTTCCTGCTGCTGGCTGTGAAGTCGGCGCCGGCCAACTTTGAGCGGCGCGAGCTCATCCGCCGCACGTGGGGGCAGGAGCGCAGCTACGGCGGGCGGCCGGTGCGCCGCCTCTTCCTGCTGGGCACTCCCGCACCTGAGGACGCGGAGCGCGCAGAGCAGCTGGCGGAGCTGGCCGCGCTGGAGGCGCGCGAGCACGGCGACGTGCTGCAGTGGGCCTTCACTGACACCTTCCTCAACCTCACGCTCAAGCACGTGCACCTGCTCGACTGGCTGGAGGCCCGCTGCCCACACGCGAGCTTCCTTCTCAGCGGCGACGACGATGTCTTCGTGCACACGGCCAACGTGCTCCGCTTCCTGGAGGCAAAGTCTCCCGACCGCCATCTCTTCGCCGGGCAGCTCATGAGCGGCTCCGTGCCCATCCGCGAGAGCTGGAGCAAGTACTTCGTGCCCCCGCAGCTCTTCCCCGGGTCGGTCTACCCGGTGTACTGCAGCGGCGGCGGCTTCCTCCTGTCCCGCCACACGGTCCAGGCCCTGCGCCAGGCCGCCCGCCACACCCCGCTCTTCCCCATCGACGACGCCTACATGGGCATGTGTCTGGAGCGCGTCGGCCTGAAACCCAGCGGCCACGAGGGCATCCGGCCTTTCGGCGTGCAGCTGCCCGGCGCCCGGCAGCCCTCCTTCGACCCCTGCATGTACCGCGAGCTGCTGCTGGTGCACCGGTTCGCTCCCTATGAGATGCTGCTCATGTGGAAGGCGCTGCACAACCCAGGGCTGAGCTGTCACCGGGGGCACAGGGTCTCTTGAGGCTGGGAGGTCAATGTGGGGGCGCTGTGGGGGTCAGTCATGAGGAAACTAGGAAAGGCAGTGACAGGAGAATCTGGGAAGACAGTATTGAGAAAGCCTTTGGAAGGTCAATGTTAAGGGGCTGTGTTTGGGGGATGGCGCATCTGATTAGTAAGCCTGAAGGACAGTGATTAGGGAGTGACCTGGTGGAGACCCGGGTTCCATTCCTGGGTCGGGAGGATCCCCTGGAGGAGGACATGGCAACCTACTTCAGTATTCTTGCCTGGAGAATCCCATGGACAAAGGAGCCTGGTGGGTTATGGTCCATACAGTCGCAAAGAATTGAACACGACTGAAGTCACACACAGGCACACAAGGGCAACTAGAGTCTGTTGTGAACCGAACCTCCATTGCTGGGGGTGGGGTGGGTGCGGGTCAGTAACCAGATTCTGAGGATCAGGCTGTGGTCCTGACTTCCAGGAGCTGCCAGTTGTTGGCAAAGTACAAAAATCAAGAAAACAGCTTGAGAATGAGGCAGAAATGTGTGCTGTCAAGGTCCCAACTATGTAAGATGGACAAGAAGGGCTGAGCTTCAAGGAAGAAAGCCTGGATGAGAAGCCAGGAGCCTGACCTGATGCCTTCCCTGCCCTCGGGAGGTGGTCCAGTCTTCCCTGCTGGCGGACGCCCCCTGGCATAACCATGTACTTTGTCACTTGGTCGGGCCTTCTCCTGGCCCTGCATCTTTGCAAGCTTTGATCCCTTTACTGGAAATGTCCACCAGCCATCACTGTCCAGGTCTCTTGTATGGATGAGGAGGCCTGCAAGGGGTGGGGGAGCTGTCCACCAAACTCTGTTACCCCTTCCTCCTGGGCACACACCTAGACTATACTTCCCAGACTCCCTTGAAGTGAGTTGTGGGCATGTGACCAGCCTGTCTTCATGGCTGTGTATAGTTGTGAAGAAGACGCCTCCTGAACCCTGGCCTCACCACTGCTCACTTTCTCCTTCCCCCAGATTGGCACATGGATGAGCCTGTAACCTCGCAGATGCCTGGGTTCTCAGCCTTGGCACAGTTGCCCTTTTGAGTTCTTTGCTGTAAAGGGCTGTCCTGTGCGTTGGAGAACATTTAGTCGTATCTCTGTCCTCTGCCTACTAGATGCCAGCATCACACCCCAAGTTATAACAACCAAAAATATCCCTGAAGTTTGCCACATGTACCCTGGTGAGTGGGGCTTCTCTGGTGGCTCAGATGGTAAAGAATCTGCCTGGAATGTCTGTGTTCAATCCCCGGGATGGGAAGATCCCCTGGAGAAGGACATGGCTACCCACTCCAGTATTCTGGCCTGGAGATTTCCATGGACAGAGGAGCCTGGCAGGCTACAGTCCATGGGGTTGCAAAGAACTGGACATGGCTGAGTGACTTTCACTTTCACCGTGGTGAGCAAAATCACCTCTAGTGTGAACCGCTGACCTAGAGGAAGGCAGGGAAACAAGAGGGCTTCCCAGTTCACTGCAGGGAGCAGGGCTGCTTGTGGACTAACCTGGAATACTCAGCTCAAACTGCTGAGAAGAACAAAATAAACTTTTATGTTTTCTGAGCCTCCTGGGTTTTGTTGACACTTTGTTAGGGCAACCTTGTTAATGTGTCCTCTCTGATCCCTGTTTCTACCCAACCAGACTGGCTGCTCCCAGAGGGAGGGACCATGTCAGAATTATGTCCGGTGATAACCCATGGAGGGAGGCCTGGCATCCTGCAGGCTCACTCTTAGCTTGTGAGGTGGAAGGAGCAGGAGGAAGAGGCACCGTCCAAGCAGCCTTTCTGCAGTCCTGGATCCCTGGATCCCCAGGAGCCATAGCCACTTGTCCCTTGCCAGCTTGCTTCTGAGCAGGGTCTGGCTCATAGTAAGAACTTCCCAAATGCTTTAGGGGTGAAGAAATGAATGGATGGTACCCATCTGTCCCAGTGGTATGAATTGTATCCATCAGGACAGTGTATTAGTTTCCTATTGCGCTGTAACAAATTGCCAGGGATGTGAGGGCTTAAAGATACACACATAGTTATTATCTTATAGTCCTACATATCAGAAATCCAAAATGAGTCTTTCTGGGCTAAAAGTCAAGGTGTCAGGGCTGCATTCCTTCTGGAAGTTTCCAGGGCAGAATTTGTTCCCCTGCCTCTTCCAACTTCTAGAGACTGCCCACATTCCTTGGTTTGGGGCTTCCTTCCATCTCCAGAGGCAGCAGTCACATCACTCTGACTTCTGCTTCCCTTGGACCCATGTCCTCTGACTCTCCTGCCTCCCCTTTCATTTATAAGGACTCTTGTGATCACACTGGGTCTGCCTGGATAATCCAAAATTATCTTTCTGTCTTAAAGTCCACCAATCAGCAACCTTCATTAATTCCTTTTTTTCCATGTAACCTAACATATAAATAGGTTTCAGAGATTAGGGCCTAGACATTTTTTTTTGGTGGGGACATTATTTCACTTACCATCAGTCAGTCAGTCGGTCAGTTCAGTTGCTCAGTCATGTCTGACTCTTTACGACCCCAAGGACTGCAGCATGCCAGGCCTCCCTGTCCATCACCAACTCCCAGAATTTAGTCAAACTCATGTCCATTGAATCTGTGATGCCATCCAACCATTTCATCCTCTGTCAGCCCCTTCTTCTCCTGCCTTCAATCTTTCCCAGCATCAGGATCTTTTCAGATGAGTCAGTTCTTCTAATCAGGTGGCCAAAGTATTGGAGTTTCAGCTTCAGCATCAGTCCTTCCAATGAATTTTCAGGACTGACTTCCTTGAGGATAGATTGGTTGGATCTCCTTGCAGTCCAGGGGACTCTCAAGTCTTCTCTAACACCACAGTTGAAAAGCACCAATTCTTCAGCGCTTAGCTTTCTTTATAGTCCAACTCTCACATCCATACATGACTACTGGAGAAACCATAGCTTTGACTAGATGGACCTTTGTTGGAAAAGTAATGTCTCTGCTTTTGAATATGCTGTCTAGGTTGGTCATAACTTTCCTTCCAAGGAGTAAGCATATTTTAATTTCATGGCTGCAGCCACAATCTTCAGTGATTTTGGAGACCTCCCCCCAAAATAAAGTCCGTCACTATTTCTACTGTTTCCCCATTTATTTTCCATGAAGTGATGGGACCAGATGCCATGATCTTACTTTTCTGAATGTTGAGTTTTAAGGCAACTTTTTCACTCTCCTCTTACTTTCATCAAGAGGCTCTTAATAGTTCTTCTTCACTTTCTGCCATAAAGGTTGTGTCATCTGCATA
>SJYQ01007179.1:189585-295720 GCA_006410935.1 Redunca redunca
CAAGTCTGTGTTTGTACTGCATATTGTTTGTTGGAAAACAATCTTCACTATCCATTCTATGCACTCTCCTTGCATCTCAGAGTTTGGAAGTAGGGGGATTACATTTCCCAGGCTCTTTCCTGGGGAAGGGTGGGGTGGATGAAATATACATTCTGCCAGTGCTCTCATGTGAGACTCGGAAGGCAAATGGAACGTGGAGAAACTGGCCCTCCAGCAGCCATGACAGTAGTTCTACCGTGATTGACACCAAGCTCCATACCAGGAGTCAGAGCAGAGGCAGTTGTGATGCTGCTAGCCATTTGCTGCAGCACCTTGACCTCTAGGTGGCAGCAGTGAGTCACTGAGGTCTGAATTGCACCCGCAATGGCAGGTGCCATGAAAGACAAAGAAGGAAATGGCAAGCCACTCTAGTACTCTTGCCTGGAAAATTCTACGGACAGAGGAGCCTGGTAGGCTTCAGTCCATGGGATCACAAAGAGTCAGACACAACTGAGCAACTTCACCTCACCCAGCCTTAGCAAAAATTTTGAACAACTAAATCCCTGTTTCAAAACCTCAAGCTGCTTCGACTTTTCTTTAATGAATCCTGGCTGACACACTATTTCATGCCATGCCATGGTCCAGACCTTCAAAGGTGAGAATCTCAAACTGGTTAGTTGACCCGCCTGGGTTCACATACAGGGATGAAGGATGATATGATTTCACTGCACAAAAGAATTCTAAAGAGACATCACAAGGAGGGGGGAAGAAATTAACACTGGAAGTTAAGGGCCTACTGAAGATAAGAATTTGGAGACCAATTTGGCTACTGTTGTGGAATATTACAGTAAGAAAGAGAACTAGGAGAACTATGGGATGGGTCAGTTACTTCTGACAATGAAGACCATAAAGAAAAGAAAAAGATAAGTTTAGAAACTTTACAATCTTAGATCAAGGTATGGTCAGAGGCAGGTAGCTTCTAGAACTCTTACCCTTGCAGTTATTACAATGCTGGAAGAGCGAAAAATCAGACAGACCTAAATTTGCTGCACAAGGTGCACATCTCTGAAAGATGCATCTCTGGTAAGACCCTGGGTTGCTGCTTTCAATAAATCTACAACATATTTAATTGTGGTAAATCTGCCATGGTATTAACACAATTACATAAAAGGGAAAGGATAGTCATATAAGGGATTCACTGTTGATTTCATTTGGCCATTTGGGTTTATTTTACAAATACAGGGAACACAGTGATACGGCCATTGCGATAAAGCTGAACTGAAACCAGCTGGCAGTTTTTTACTGTTGTTTACCACCTCCTGTTAATGCAGGGAAGAGGTATTGGTGGACCTGCTGCCATGATGCTTAGGAATAGGATTCTGTGTAAACTTAGAGGGTCTGAAGAATAGACAGATGAGGAGGACAGACCATGAGCTCTATGGGGGAGGAAATCAAGTTGCTACCCAGACTGCTCTCTCTCAGCCTGTGATGGCCCCATGGGTTCTATTTTGCTGCTCTCAGAAACTGGTGTTCTCATTGCAATCAGTCCAATCAGCCTGTTGCAAAGCAGAGTCAGTATTTCCTTTATTTGCCAACTTTAGAAACATCTAGAATCATGGCAATAATAACTATAAAAATGGCGTTAACTATATTGCACTTCCTGATTTCACCAGGCTCTAAACTATGAAATCTTGCCAATATTAGCTCATTTACTCCCCACAATAGCCCTGTGAGATACACTATTATAATCCTGATTATGGGTGTGTAAAGTCTGAGCTTGTGAGAGGTTAAATTACTAGCTAAAATTAACACAGGTAGTTAATGATGGAGTTGAGACTTAAGCTCAGGCCCTTCTTGTTTCAAAATCCAAGACTTTATCTTTATACTATTATGATTTCCTTCTGCCACACATGACCTTATGTCTCACACACTTTTTATCTATTAAACATCGCTTGAACCCACGCACCTTCACCACCACCATCACCGTAATGATGAGAGCCATGATCTGTCTAAAAGATTACAACTTCCTAACTGATCTACCTTTAGGCATTTTGGCCCCACTTCTAATCTGTTTTCCATACTGTAGCCAAAGGAAAAGTTTCAAGACTTAAGTGTTATCACATTGCACCACTTAGAACACTGTAAAGACTTCCCCTAATGATCCATCTCTTTGGGCTGGTTTTTAAGACGTCCACAATCTGCCCTTCACTTTGTTTTGAGTCTCAAGGGGCCCATTTCCCCCTGAATCTCCTGTTCTCTCCCTTGCTTTCTCTTCTGCAGTCCCATGGGTTTTCACTTCTTCAAAAGCACCATGTGCTTTGCTTCCATGGATCCTTTGCCCTGGAGCGTTACTCTAGACCCCAGTCTATCTGCCTTCCTCTTAGTTCAAGTTTCTTTTCCTGCAGCTCACAGTTCAAAAGTCACTTCCTGATCTTTAAACTAAATTGATTCCTTTCATTGGAGGCTCTCAAAGTATTTGCCTTCTTTTGGAAGCTGGGGTTTTATAATTATTTGCATGTTTTTTTTGATGAATGTCTCTCTTCCTGATTATACTGGAAGCTCAGTGAAGGCAGGAGCCAGGTTTGGTTTTATTTACCATTGTGGCTCCAAAAGTTAGGACAATATTCGGGATATGGTAGGTGTTTGAACAATATAGTCAAATAATGAAGCTACAACACACTTCTCTGGAGTTTATGAAAAAAGACAAGCCTTTCCCAAAAGTTGATGATGTGTTTAGTCCTTCAGCACATGATAAAAAGAGTGGACATTCAGTTCATCAGGCAACCAATGCCAGCCAGAAAGCCCTAGGTTCCTGCCTATCTGCTCCTGGGAGAAGAGCAGCTAAGTCTAGGGAGGGAGTTTCAGTTGACGAGTAAGCTGGTTAGATGAAAGCACAGACTGCAAGGAAGAGCTCAGCTGTCCTCTCACCCTCTCCTGAGTGACAGGCCTGCAGCTTGGATCTCAGTCCAGTCCTCTGCAGGCAGAGGGTGGCAACTGCATGGCTAGGCTATGGTCACCTCGACAAGGTGTTCTGGGCAGCCATGCGGAGTGTCACCCTGAGGCAGAGGATATGTTCAGAGTGACCCCCGACACCATCCTCTCCAGGCCCGACTCCCTGACGCAACCAGTTTCTGCAGTTAGAGATTCATTCCTTGGTCTCTAAAATACGTAAACACAAGGAAACACGTCAGATTAACTCACTAGATTCATTTCAGATATTATTATTTTGTTAGAATCCAGAAAGAAAAGCCCTTGAAGAAAATGCAAAGCTAAAGAGTGGAGTGTTGGCAGTGAGCTAGGGAAGGCAGCAGGCAAAGGAAAACTTCCTCCACTGAAAAGCTCCAGCCTCCCATTCTGCAAACGTAGATAATGGGAAAAACGATTTGTTCAGATTGAAAATTCGAGAGAGTAGTTATTATTTTTAAGATTTTTGCAACAAAGCTGTAATTATTTGAGTTGCCCTCAGTCTTGTTGAACCTGGGCTTCCTTGTTGGTGAAGAGAGACTGTGTTTGACTTTGCTTGGAGACCATAAAACCACAACAAAATAAATTCTTCAGGAGGCTACCCGGCAACCCCAGGGTCTCCTCGACACTTGAGAAGGACTTGTGATGACAGACTCGCCAAGAGCGCGAGGGAAGAACCTGAAGGCTGTTCTCCAGCGTCATCCTGACAAATAACCAAGAAGAAATATCATTAAGAGGTCGGGTGTCTCCTCAGGAAACCGAAGCTTTATAAACCACAACAAAAGCCTATGTAGTCTGGCCCGTCTCCCTAAAATTGCATGCTACGGAAGAGGTCAGCCGTTAGGATCTTTTTCGAAAGTTGATTGAAAAGGAGCCAGAGAAATGTCCTCAGTGAACCGCATCACTTCCTTCCTGGGACCATCAGCGAACCTCCCCAGCCTTTCAAGATAGGTTCTGCCCTGAAAGGTCAGTCGGGCGGTGGAAATCCCAAGCAGAAGTTAGCAGCCGGGGCAGAGCATCTCCTTCCCGGCGCTCTCGGCCGTTTCTTTCCTCCTCGACCCCCGGGGAGGTGGACCGGGTGGAAAGGCTCCCCGAGAAAGACAGGGGCGGAAAGCCTTTGCCGCTGCAGCAAGACTCTGGAGGCGGCCGAGCATCTCCAGGAGGTAGGGGAAGCCGAGGAGAGAGCCTGGCGCCTGCCCCCAGCGGTGCCGGGGACCAGCGCATCCCGGGCGCCCGGCGCGGGGCGCGGGGAGGGGCGTGGCGGCGCACGGCCGCGTCGGGAACCTCCCCGACCTTCCCTAGCCGAACCCCAGTGCGGGGGGCGGGCGCGGGGGGTGGCGGGTCTTGGGGAGAGGCCTGAACCCCCCCCCTCCTCGGGTGCACCCGGAAGGAGGACCCGCTCGCCGAGGGAGGGCAGAGTCGCCGAGCGGCTGGGCGCAGGAGTGAGTGAGCGTGTGAGCGGCCCGGGAGCGCGGCGGCGGGCGACCCGCCACCGGCCGGGGAGTCGGCCCCCGGCGTGCCGTCCTCGGTCACCGGGGCCGCCCGGCGCCCCGCAAAGCCCCGCAGCCGCGCGCCCCGGCTCCCGCCACCGCGGCCGGCCCCCAGCGCGCCCGGCCGCCGCGGCTTCTCGCTACGCTGCCCGGCACCTGGACGAGCCCGAGAGAGAGAAGGTAAGAGAGAGGCTCTGGGTGCCAGCTGAACAAAATTCAGACAGATTGTAAGCAAGTTTGCACTTGCAGGCTCCGGTCGTGCGTGCTTAACGGGAGGGAGAAGGTGGTGATGGTGGCGGCGGTGTGTGTTACGAGTGTGGTACTCAGGGAGATACGGAGGTGGGGGGCGTCCTGCCAGCATCTCCTACGTACATACCCCTATTAATATCCGCCCCCTCCCCCACCACCCCGACTTGACATTTCAGCTTGTGGCACTTCTCCCGGGGTCCAGAGAGGCAGAAGCAGAAGGCAGCCGCCCTCTTGTTGCGATGGTCGGGGCTGCCGCTACTATCAGATGGGAGATGTAGGGCGCTGAACAAATTCCAGGAGCCTCCCTTCCTCCACTGACTATTTTAGGAAGGGCTGGGGGAGGGGACATGGGTAGCGCAGCCCCGGGGGCTTGAAGAACCGAGGAGGCCGGGGCTTCAGACTACTCCAGCTGTCGCCTGCGATGGCAGGCAGGCGGAGCCTACGCTAGAGGGCAAGATAACTTTCATCTCCTTTCCAGAAAGACACGTTTCAGACAGATTTTTTGCATCACTGCCAGAGGGAGTTCTGTGAAATGGTGGTTCGCCGAGTGGCAGGTGTATGGCAAAGGGCACGAAAATAATGTAAAATAAAGCAGCTATTAGCCATCAGGGAAAGAAATCCGGTTGAGAAACGGGGTTTGGAGGGCTGTCTGGAATAACAGATCTGAAACGCTTCAAGTTCAGGCCCTTTTTCATAAATAGAGTCAGGTTCAGCAGGGGTGCGGGGTGGGGGGCGTGGAGTGGAGGGGTGAGGACGTGCGGGGCAGTGGGGAGACACCAGCTGCGAGATTTAGCATCCTAGAATGTTCATTTCTGAGTTTTTCGGTTGGGGATACAAAACCTGTATGCATCTGAAATTTTTCTGTGCATGTTAAGAAAGTTCAAAATGAATGATTTTTTTTTTCTCCCTCTTCCTTAATGCTTGTCTATTTTTGTCTTTATCTGAGATCTACTTTTCTAAAGAAAGCATTTGTATGCAGGAGCCAGACTTGTGCAAGAGAAAGTATGATAATTTTCGACTAAGCAAAGGTTGTCAATATGACCCCCATCTGTGTAAAATGCTGACTTAACCATGAGTCATGAGGATTGTTCTTGGAGAAGCTTGCTGTTCTCCATGAGCAAAAAGATTAATAGGATGGATAAAAAGTTCCTGACATCAACAGAAAGGTGTCATAAAGCAACATTGCTATTTTGTCTTGCATTTTTTAGTCTGTTTATTACTTTGTGGCAAATTGAGAACAAAAGTGCCCAATCAATGCTAACTGAATAGATTTATTTCACACAGAAGATAAAGGCACAGCCTCAGACTGACTCAGATAGTAATATTGCTAGCCTTTGGAAATACTTGCTCAGTTATTACATTAAAGCTTCACTTTTATCTGTCTTAACTAATGATTTCTTCACAAAATGGCTTAGTTCTTTTTTTGTTGTAAGATTTTTTTTCCCCCCACTTGATTCTTCTCTGCAAAGGAGTAAGGACTGGGAAAAGGTGGTTTGCTGTTTAAAAATGTTCAAGAATTGCTGTGTTCAATGGGGAGGGTGCTGCAGTAGGACCTGATTTCTGATAATTACGCAGCCCACACAGCTACTTGGAGGTGAAGGGAGGTGTCACTGAAACCGGATGTAAGAAGCCCATGACTGGGCAAGGTTGGTGACAACTTCTGCAGGGCAGGCGGCACCAGCCTAGAGACTGCAGCCACACCCTGTGGTCTGAACAGCAGTCTTGCAGGACCCAAGACTCCCCTTTGAGGAAATCTGCTTATCTTCTCTTAAAAGTGTTAAATGTGTCCTTCCTTGTGGTCTAAACCAGTGAGAACTTCTGTTTGGCACAAAGTGCAGTCTAGACTCTAGCCAAGCTGGGGAGGAAGGGAGCAGGTATCTCTGGGCGGGATTTTACACTCCAGGCGAACCGAAAAAAGTTCAGTTATGATACAGTATCTGTCATGCACATCAGCTCTGTACTTTTTTTTAGTTATTTCTGCATATTTTTGTTCTTCCAAGGACAGGACCAATTTTTGTTTGTTACCCTGTAACATTCATGAATCGTGGGTGCTTGGTCACGTCTGATTCTTTGCAACTCAATGGATTCCTCTGTCCATGGGATTCTCCAGGCGAGAATAGTGGAGTGGGTTACCATTTCCTTCTCCAGAGATCTTCCCAACCCAGGGATTGAACCCACCTCTCCCAATATTGGCAGGTGGATTCTTTACCACTGTGCCATCTCGGGGGGAGCTGTAACGTTCATAACAGTGAATAATTACCAGCACTACACACTGATAGCCAGTACACAGATGTTAGTAATATATTTGTATTGACTGCAGGATATCCCTCTCTTCCCAGCCATTTAGCTGTCTTGGTATTCATTAATTAGTACCATAACTAAAGGGTGCATAGAGAAAAACAATAATTAAATGTAAAATTAGACACTATGTGACTCACTCTGGCTAAGGACTGATAGAAGGGGGTGTTGAAATGTATTTATTAGGTTTTAAAATTTTTTGTTTAATAGTGGATTTTAACAGGAGTGAAAGTGAAGTCGCTCAGTTGTGTCTGACTCTTTGCGACCCCATGGACTGTAGCCTACCCTACCAGGCTCCTCTGTCCATGAGATTTTCCAGGCAATGGTCCTGGAGTGGACTGTCATTTCCTTCTCCAGGGGATCTTCCCAACCCAGGGATCGAACCTGGGTCTCCCACATTGTAGACAGATGCTTTACCGTCTGAGCCACCAGGGAAGTATTAACAGGAGTGTTGTTGTACATACTGAGACAGCTAACGAAGTGGTACATACAGTTGTGAATCTGTGTATGTTTTATGGTCTCAGTTCATCTTTTTCACCTAGAAATGAGCCATATCATTTCTGGTTGTTGCAGAGGTTCTAACTTTCTGTTGTAGTTTCCTAATACTTAAAACCTTGTTACATTGCCTGAGGATATAGTCTTGTGGCTTAGCAGTGTTTCTTCTGGTGTTGCTCTTCAGTCACTAAGTCGTGCTCGACTCTTTGTGACCCCATGAATTTCGGCAGGCCAGGCTCCCCTGTCCTTCTCTGTCTCCCCAAGTTTGCTCAAATTCATGTCCACTGAGTTGGTGATGCTATCTAGCCATCTCATCCTCTGCATACCCTCTTCTCTTTTTGTCTTTAATCTTTCCCAGCATCAGGGTCTTTTCTAATGAGCTGGCTTGTCTTATCAGGTGGCCAAAGTACTGGAACTTCAGCTTCAGCATCAGTCCTTCCAGTGGATATTCAGAGATGATACTGAATTCTTTTTTAATAGCACAAACAGGAGACTGCTTTAGCAGTCAGTTGTCCATTCTGCTTAGAGACTGGAAAAGTCAAGTTGTGATGATTCACTCCTGTGCTTTTCACAGGTGTCGGGGTTAAGAAGAGCCCATTGTTTAGATAGCAAATAGTCTAAATTCCCTCTGCAGCCCACACGATAAATGCAGCAGATGGTATTGATTGGATGTTCTCTTTGCTCCCACAGTACCCTGCATTTTTCCATTACAATACATGACCTACTTTGTTATAATGCTGTTTATATCATCTTTCCCTCTGGAACACAAACTCTAAGGGGGCTTATCTATCTTGTTTACTGCTGTTTACCCAGTACCAGTGTGTCCTTTACACGTGTATTCTCAATGCATTTCTGTATGAAATAATCAGTACAGGAATCTCACCTGTATGTTGTGGTGAGTGGATGTTGCTTGCCACTTTGTAATCTTAGTTCCTTCTCTGGAGAGGATTTGGAGATGGTCTCAGGACTATTAATTGGTCCATGACCCATCAATCTCTCTCTAATTCTCTCTTCTCATCCCTTTCTACCTCTTCCTCCTCTACCCTCTACAGGATATTGCACCCAATTAAAAACTGTTAATTACCCTGGGGGTAGTGAGCTCACTGATGGTGCTGGACCTTCCTCTGATGTTCTAGTTCTGTAGATCATGCCTACATGGGCAGGAAGAGGCAGAATTAAGAGTCACTTCCATGTCTTTTTAGTCCAGAGTCTGTGCCTTTCTGCGGACCATCTTCCACATGTCAGGGGGTTGTTGAGGACGTGGCTGAGAACCTTCCCACACAGAACCAGCTCAGAATCATCCTGATTGTCAGAACAAAGTGTTAGTCACTCAATTGTGTCCGACTCTATGGGATCCCATGGATTATTTCCTCTGTCCCAGAAATTCTCCAGGCAAGGATACTGGATAGGTTGCCATTCCCTTCTCCAGGGGATCTTCCCAACCCAGGGACAAAACCCGGGTCTGCTGCCTTGCAGGCAGACTCTTTAAAGTCTGAGCCACCGGGGAAGCCCAATCAGAGCAAAGCTAAGTTTAAACTCACATCTTCTAACCTCCCGAACACATATCTTGAAAAGCCTCCTTTTATGATCATTGTTTGATTCATTTGAAATTTCTTATCAAATTAAAGGGGCATATTTTCCCCTTTAAATTTAAGTATCAGTAAAAAGCAAGAATATCAGAATTTCACAAAATAGGAAATAATGTGTGTACATGAATGATGAAAGCAAAATATTTAATCTCATGCCCCAAAAGGGAAGGATGTTGCATCAACATCTTTTACTGTAGGGAGGAACAAGTTTTCTGGGGGTTGCCCTGCAGAGGTAAAGTAATGTGAACATTGTTCAATAAAATAAAAATATGTTTTAGGGACTAGGATGTGTTCAGGGATGTAGTTGATATCAATGGGTAGGATGTCAAAGCAATGATAGTTGTGATCTCTGTGCCTGCAAAAGGTTCACAGCCTGGTTAGAGGGAGACAAGACTCATTGGTGAGGGATATAAGATGAATTGCTCTTATCAGAGCGTGGATTGTTGATGAAGAAGGAATGGAGGGAGTTGCTGAAAGTGTGCTGTGTCTAGGTGTGGCTTCCCAGGCAGTGTGGGTGATGGGTCCAGGAAGCCTTTGGGTTAGATTAGCTGAGAGTATGAAGGAGTCATTAAGAAACTGCTCAGCAAGAATGTGAGGGTATGAAAAGCAGAGTTTGGGGAAATAATAACTTGCACAGCCGCTCTAGTGCTGAACTCAGCCCATGGCACCATGGCCCACACAGAATCTCAAGTCAGAACCCTGAGAGTCCTCAAGATCCCCTGATGAACCCACTTCCCACTTCCCGCTTCCCCTCCCCCACCAATCACCAAGTCCTGCATATCTTGTCTTCTTAAGATGTTTTGGATTTTACCCTCCATTCATTCACTGTCTTGTACAGTTTCTCATCATGTTTCAGCTGCATCCCTAAGATGCTTTCCTAACTGATCTTCCTGCAGCTTTGTGTTGTTAACCTCAAAAACACCCTTTAAAAATGTAGCTGCTGCTGCTGCTAAGTCGCTTCAGTCGTGTCCGACTCTGCGACCCCATAGACAGCAGCCCATCAGGCTCCCCCGTCCCTGGGATTCTCCAGGCAAGAACACTGGAGTGGGTTGCCATTTCCTTCTAAATTGCATGTGATCACTTCCAGCTTAAAATCCCTGGGGGTTTCCTGTTGCCTCCTGGGGAATCAGAACCTACTTCTGAGCAGAGCACTCAGCCATCTGGCTGCTCCCTCCTTCTCCAGTCTCAGCCCCAGAATGTCACCTGGTCGAGTCCCTCACTATCTGTCTGTTGGTCAAGCTGTTTCTTGTGTCCATGCCTTTGCTCAAGGTATTCATTCTGCCTGGAATGCATCCCATATTTTTCACCTGATTAACTCTAACACCTTTACCAAGGCTCAGGGCAGAAGCTGTTCCTTCCCAGAATACTCTCAGAACCTCCAGACTGGTTTAGTACCCATGCTTTATATCCCTCATTTCTGTATTTGCACTTAGCCATGATTTTTTGCTGAATTATCTTTTCTATATTCTAAGCTTCTCAAACAATAGGTTATGTGTTGTATTCATCCTGTTTATCTAGCACTGAACTCTGGCACTCAGAATGTATTAGTTATACTGTGGAAGTAACACCAGGTACATGAACTAAAGATGGACTCAAACGGAGAAATTCTGAACTTAATGTTGTTGTTCAATTGCTAAGTCATGTCCAACTCTTTGTGACCCTACGAACTGCAGCATGCCAGGCTTCCTTGTCTTTCACTATTTCCTGGAGTTTTCTCAAACTAATGTCCATTGAATCAGTGATGCCATCCTACCATCTCATCCTCTGTCATCCCCTTCTCCTCTTGCTCTCAGTCTTTCCCAGTGAATCAGTTCTTTGCATCAGGTGGCCTAAGTATTGGAGCTTCAACTTCAGCATCAGTCTTTCCAATGAATACTCAGAGTCGATCTCCTTTAGGATGGACTAGTTTGATCTCCTTGCAGTTCAAGGGACTCTCAAGAGTCTTCTCTAACACCACAGTTCAAAAGCATCAATTCTTCATCACTCAGCCTTCTTTATGGTCCAACTCTCACATGCCTACATGACTACCAGAAAAACCATAGCTTTGACTATATGGACCTTTGATGGCGAAGTGATGTCTCTGCTTTTTAATGCACTGTCTAGGTTTGTCATAGCTTTTCTCCCAAGGAGCAAGTGTCTTTTAATTTCATGGCTGCAGTCATGGTCCACTGTGATTTTGGAGCCCAAGAAAAGAAAGTCTGTCACTGTTTCCACTTTTTCCCCTTCTGTTTGTCAAGAAGTGATGGAACTGGATGCCATGATCTTAGTTTTTTGAATGTTGAGTTTTGAGCCAGCTTTTTCACTCTCCTCTTTCAACTTATCAAGAGGCTCTTTAGTTCCTCTTCACTTTAAAGTTTGCTGTGAGTTTAATGTGGTATCAAAATAAAGACAGAGACAGAAAGAGGGAGGGAGGGAGAGAGGGAACTATTTCAGTATTACTCCTCTGAGAAGATGAACATGATGTAGAAGAGCGAGGAGCACGGTGATCTGTAAGGCAATGGCACGAAGAAATCCCTTTTAATTCTCTAATTCTTGATTGATGGTAGGGGCCTTGTCTTCATCTGTGAAATCCAGTGCTGAGCAGGGTCTGGCGTGGGGTAGCTAAATTAAAATGAATTTCTTCCCTCATTTCTACCTAGTATATCTGTAGCTAGCTAGCTAGACTTCAGAAAGTTATAATCTTGTATTTGGAGAACCTTAATTTGTAACAGTTTAGGAAAGTCATTTGTAAGATCCTTCAGGCATTGCTCACTGTCCATCAGTCTTCAAATTAAGGGAGCTTTGGTATGTGGGCAGGTGGAATGCTTTTCCCCAGGACATGGAGGCTACTAATGGGCACGCAGCTCCAGCAGGACCAAGATCTTGATGGATGAGGGCTGGCTGGCAGTAATTATTTCTTCTCTAAGAATCCCTGGAGGAGCTGCCCGCACACAGGTACCTCTCTAGCTCAGAAGCTGCCAAACATTGGGTCCTACTTCCAGTATCTTTGCAAGTAGCCAAGAGAAATCTGTCTTTACCTTCTTACGAGGTAACGCTGTTCACTGCATCGCAGCCCCTTAACTTGTTAAGTGGCCAGTACACCTTTTCTGGCCCCAGAAATGTGCAAGGTAAGCAGCAGGGTAGAGTGTTTTATATCCTTTTTAAGGTGGTAGTCTAAAAACGAGGCTCTCAGCTTATTCAGGTATCAGTATATGCTAGTATTAATGCCATTTTAAAAATCCGTTGTAATCTGTAATTACACTGTAGTACTTAACCAGTTCTTCATAAATACGGCAGTTTTATGACCACACATTCCTGTTATGATGTTTGATTGCCCTCACAGACTTTTCTTATTTCCTTGCTAAAAGTGGACTGTCCCACACAGAGGAACTGTTTCCTTACAGTTTTGCTTTTGCCCTTCTCCCCTGACTCACCCTACTTCTTTTCTTCACCTTCATCATCATAGCCCAGAGATGAGTTCAGTTCAGTTCAGTTGCTCAGTCGTGTCCGACTCTTTGCAACCCCATGAATCGCAGCACGCCAGGCCTCCCTGTTCATCACCATCTCCCGGAGTTCACTCAGACTCACGTCCATTGATTCTGTGATGCCATCCAGCCATCTCATCCTCTGTCGTCCCCTTCTCCTCCTGCCCCAATCCCTCCCAGCATCAGAGTCTTTGCCAATGAGTCAACTCTTCGCATGAGGTGGCCAAAGTACTGGAGTTTCAGCTTTAGCATCATTCCTTCCAAAGAAACCCCGGGGTTGATCTCCTTCAGAATGGACTGGTTGGATCTCCTTGCAGTCCAAGGGACTCTGAAGAGTCTTCTCCAACACCACAGTTCAAAAGCATCAATTCTTCAGCGCTCAGCCTTCTTCACAGTCCAACTCTCACATCCATACATGACCACAGGAAAAACCATAGCCTTGACTAGACGAACCTTAGTCGGCAAAGTAATGTTTCTGCTTTTGAATATGCTATCTAGGTTGGTCATAACTTTTCTTCCAAGGAGTAAGCGTCTTATAATTTCATGGCTGCAATCACCATCTGCAGTGATTTTGGAGCCCCCCCAAAATAAAGTCTGACACTGTTTCCACTGTTTCCCTGTCTATTTCCCATGAAGTGATGGGACCAGATCCCATGATCTTCGTTTTCTGAATGTTGAGCTTTAAGCCAACTTTTTCGCTCTCCTCTTTCACTTTCATCAAGAGCCTTTTTAGTTCCACTTCGCTTTCTGCCATAAGGGTGGTGTCATCTGCATATCTGAGGTTATTGATATTTCTCCCGGCAATCTTGATTCCAGCTTGTGCTTCTTCCAGCCCAGCGTTTCTCATGATGTACTCTGCATAGAAGTTAAATACTCAGGGTGACAATATACAGCCTTGACGTACTCCTTTTCCTATTTGGAACCAGTCTGTTGTTCCATGTCCAGTTCTAACTGTTGCTTCCTGACCTGCATATAGATTTCTCAAGAGGCAGGTTAGGTGGTCTGATTTTCCCATCTCTTTCAGAATTTTCCACAGTTTCTTGTGATCCACACAGTCAAAGCCTTTGGCATAGTCAATAAAGCAAAAATAGATGTTTTTCCTGAACTCTCTTGCTTTTTCCATGATCCAGCGGATGTTGGCAATTTGATCTCTGGTTCCTCTGCCTTTTCTAAAACCAGGTTGAACATCAGGGAGTTCACGGTTCATGTATTGCTGAAGCCTGGCTTGGAGAATTTTGAGCATTACTTTACTAGCATGTGAGATGAGTGCAACTGTGCGGTAGTTTGAGCGTTCTTTTGCATTTGTAAGTGTCATGTTCACATCGGCCCCCTTGGTTTGGAATCTTGGTTAAATTTCTTTCTCTGTGTATATTTTTCACGCTCCTTTTCTTATGTCCTATTCATGGCAAGAACTCTTCTTCAGTCAACCCTAGGGTTAGGAAGGGAGAAGGAAATGGCAACCCACTCTGGTATTTTTGCCTGGAGAATCCTGTGGACAGGGGAGCCTGGTGGGCTGTTGTCCATAGGGTCACACAGAGTCAGACACGACTGAAGTGACTCAGCATGCATGCGTGCATTGGAGAAGGAAATGGCAACCCGCTCCAGTATTCTTGCCTGGAGAATCCCCGGGACGGCGGAGCCTGGTGGGCCGCCGTCTCTGGGGTTGCACAGAGTTGGACACGACTGACACGACTTAGCAGCAGCAGCAGCAGCAGCAGCAGGGTGAGGAAATCTTTGTTCAAAGCACATGTCTCAATGTCAAGATTTCATCAACTGCTCTCCTACTTCTTCTTTGCTTTCCCAGTCCAACATGATGAATTAGACTTGACCAACGCAGAGAATTCAGGAAGAGGTTAGGAGAAAAATGTCCTCTCTCTTAGCCCCCAACCCCACCACGGCCTTACAGTTTACTTTAGAATCTTTCTATGGGGAGGAAAAAACAAAATCAAACTCATTTGTCTCCTTAAATGACAGAGTCTCAAACTCAACAGGGAGGCCTGTAGTGCTGCAGTTCACGGGGTCACAAAGAATCAGACAGGACTTAGCAATTGAACAGCAAATTTTATATTTATCCTGTTTCATTTCATCACATTTTAGGAGCTAAGATCTGATCTCATTCCTGAAAAGTGTACAGACAAAACAGAGCAAAGTAGATGTGCAAAGCCGGCTAAAACAGCCCAGATAAGAGAACTTGTGAATATCGAGAAATGCTTGGTGTTTTGGGTAAAAGTACTTTTATTTTCATAGATTGGTAAAAAAAAGACTAGTTTAAAAAGAAAACATGGAAAAACGTGAACACTTCTCCTTTTAGCAGCCAAATTTATTGTGTATGTTTCAGTGTTTATTTTATCAAGCATCATGGGAATTTCTCACATTTGGCCTGTGTTATGCTGTGCTCAGTAGGATCCAGCTCTTTGAGACCCCATGGACTGTAGCCTGCCAGACTCCTCTGTCTGTGGAATTTTCCTGGCAAGAATACTGGAGTGGCTTGCCACTTCCTACTCCAGGGGATCGTCCCAAATCAGGGATTGAACCTGCGCCTCTTGCATCTCCTGCATTGGCAAGATTCTTTAGCTCTGAGCCACCTGGGAAGCCCTCATATTTGCCTACCACTTTATGGATTTTTAAGTATTTTTACATTAGTTATTTCACTTGGTAATGAATCATCTCTTCAAATTAAATAAGCATAGCTCTACTTTTTGCACTTGGGTGACATGTATTGATTTTTTGAAAAATATTGAACCTTTTTTTTTCTGTTTGGTTTCCAGAATCCTGAGTTCATCCTGGGAAGGCAGTCTTAAAGCAAGAGAAGAAAAAGAAGTGGTTGCATCTCTGGGAGAGTTCCTCCCGGACTGCTGTGAGTGCCTTGGACTCGGCAATCGTCTTGTCACTTGAAAGAACTGGAGAACTTCAAGTATGTTTTCTGGAGTGGTCTAGGGACACACCCCGCCGGACACAGAGTCTCCCGTGGTGGTTCCACCCTCCGGGGCAGCCATGGCCGTCTCCAGGGCAGCCTCGCGGGCCCCTCGGGACATCGCCAATGTGATGCAGAGGCTGCAAGGTAAACAAGGCTTCGAGGGTTTTTTGTTTTATTTTATTAGAGGCTCTAAATTTGCAATACTGACTTACCTCAGATTCTTTCCAAATTTGCTTGCCTTTTTATTCAATTTTATTCAATCCCTACAGCAAGGGAATAACAATGATGGCTTTTATCCTAGTGTTTTCAAACTAGTATCCACGCTATTTTAAGATGCCGTCTTCTTTAAGTAGAAAAAAAGACAAAGCTCCCGTTGTGCTTTTGTGTCTGGGTGAGCGTGACCGTCATGGCTCTTAGTCCAGTGTCCATATGGGAATTCCGAGTTATTGGCAACCTATCCTTCAATAAGAGATGAAGATGCAGTGCCATGACAAGGCCCTGATAAGGATATCGTGACAGTGGTGAACAGTTAACTGTGTGCTGTAGTCAAGTGGTTCACTTATACCAGGGAGAAAGCTCTTAGATATTTAGAAAGTCTGTAAGTAAAAAGAGACAAAGAGATCCAGAGGGGTCGTGTGATGTGATGAGGTTAATGACTAGTAGCCTGGATGGGCTGGAACCACGTCCCTCACCTGTGTTCCTTCTTGGACAGCAAACTGTTTTATAGAAGAGAGTTAGCAGTGAAATGTTATGGCAGCTGATAGATGAATTTCTAATTCTGAATCTTCTTTAATATGTATATTCCTGGAATCATAAAAAATATCATGTGCACATATATACAAATGTTGCTTCTTTGTCCCAGTCATCACTTCTCTCAGGCTTCACGTGGCTATTTTCAGGATATAAAGATATCCATACTTAGCACGGTTTTGCTCTAATCTTTGTCAAGAGAGCTTGAACATAATGCAGTAGCTTGGCTTTTAGGTTTTCTCGTGTCTCCAGCCAGTGAGCATGTGGTTTGGCATCATAGCCATCACATTAAGTGGGAAAGCCCCACTTTCCTTGCTTATAATGCATTTAATGTGCATTGTGGTCATTTCCAGTTGGGCACTTTTGACTTTCAAATACAGACTGAACTACTACATCTTGGTGTTCATGACCTGGTACATGTTTCCAGTTATAGAAAATCAGGTGATCAGTGGAGCTGAAAGTTCTCCTTGCCTGCACGGAGACGAGCAATCTGACTGAAGCAGTCAGATGCAGTTGCGTGACCCCCAGCCGCATTTGTCTGCCTGGGCTGATTTGTGATGCGACAGTGCAAGGGGTACTTGTTTCACATTGACTATTGAAAAGTCCCACTTGTCCTGCTGGAAAGAACCTGGTTGGATGAAAGACTGATCTTTGCTTAGTGTGTGCAGAAACCTCCTCCACAGGCTGAAAAAACCTCCAATTGGGTCTGTCCGGTGCCGAGGATCTGCAGTTTAAGTTGTGTATCTTTTCTTGGGCGGATGGAACACTGAACTTGGAGTTCCAGTCCACTGTCTATGTCTGCCTGGGTGCAAAGGACTGAACCATTTTGTGCCTCAGTAGCCTCAGCTTCAAAATGATGGGTTGATAAGCAAAAGTGTGAAGAAGATACTTAGGTAATAAAGCAGATTATCCTTTGAGCGATTAAATGTGAAATTTCTCTGGATAAGATACATATTGACAACAATGGAAAGTTGTAGACAGTAAATTTCAAAACACTTAATTCAGAATCAGATTATGGTCCAATGAACATGCTTCTCTTTATGCTTACTTTGGTTTGAATGAAAATTCTTTTATTAAGGTAGTGGTTGGGGATGAGAGGAGAGAAAAATATATGCCTCAGTGTTTTATTTTGGTTACTTTTTGTAGGACAGCAACAAGAATGAACTTGGAGGGCATTATGCTAAGTGACATAAATCACACAGAGGAAGACAAATGCTATAGGATATTACTTATATGTGGGATCTAACAAAACTGCAAGGCTATGCATATAACAAAAAAGAAGCAGACTGACAGATACAGTGAGCAAACTCGTGGTTACCAGTGGGGAGAAGGCAGAGGGGAGGGGCAGTCTAGGGCTAGGAGAGTAAAAGGTACAAACTACTATGTATAAAATAAGTAATCTACAAGGATGTGTTGTAGCCCACAGGGAAATTAGCCAGTGTTTTATGATAGCTCTCGATGGAGTCAACAGTGGCCTGCCAGTGGGGTCAGGGGCATGGCAGCAGTGGTCTTGGGAGGCGTGGCATGTTGGCGTAAGTCCTCTTGAAGGAGGACACCATCAGCCCTACCATAGAGTCTGCAGGGATTTCCCTGGTAGCTCAGACGGTAAAGTGTCTGCCTGCAATGCAGGAGACCTGGCTTCAATCCCTGGGTGGGGAAGATCCCCTGGAGAAGGAAATGGCAACCCACTCCAGTATTCTTGCCTGGAGAATTCCATGGACAGAGGAGCCTGGTAGGCTACAGTCCAAGGGATAGCAAAGAGTCAGATACGACTGAGCGACTTCATTTCAGAGTCTGCAGACTCCAGGGCTGGACTGCCTCAGTCCAAACTATAGGAAGGGAACACAGCCCCACCCAGTAGCAGAAAATTGGGTTTACGGAGCATGGCCTTGCCCACCAGAGCAAGACCCAGTTTTCCCCACAGCCAGTCCTTCCCATCAGGAAGATGGAGTATTACCTTTAAAAATTGTGAGTCACTATATTATATATGTATAATATATAATATTTTTTTTAATTTTTTTAATATATAATATTGTATAGTGACTGTGCTTCAGTAAAAATATTTAATTAAGGTAATGTTTAGGGGTGAGAGGAGAGAGAAGGGTACTGATGCCTCAGTGTTTTGTTTGTTCTTGTGGTTGGGGACATAAGTGGTTTTTCTTGAGAGGTGACTAAGTGTGGGAAAGTCCTGGAGCCCCACCCTCATCCCACCTTAGGCTTGTGATGATAAATGTCCTAATTCACATCTATGAGTTTAGGGACCCCCACTTGCAAAAGGTGGACTATTTTTACCTTGCTTAGCCCTCTCAAGATTGTTGTCAAGCTCAGTGAGATAATAGACAAAAAGTGCTTTTAAAACTGCGAACACTGTCGTATGACAAACTGTCCCAGTAGTCACAGAAGAAAATTGGATGAGAAGATGTGAGCCTAATGGTTTGTCACACATTGGGCTCATCATGCAAATTTGGGGAGGAATGTTAACTTTTTAATATATTCTGTACTGTATAGAGCTAGTCATTTTATTACATAATGGACTGTACTTGCTGTATAATTTTTTTTCTTTGTAGTATAAGAGTTATAACATGTCTTAAGGGTACCTGACACATTTAGAACAGTAAATCTTACAATTCAGGAGAGAAAATTCCTTTGCACTAGGTATCATTATGGAGAAGGTGATGGCACCCCACTCCAGTACCGTTGCCTGGAGAATCCCATGGACGGAGAAGCCTGGTGGGCTGCAGTCCATGGGGTCGCTAAGATTCGGACACGACTGAGTGTCTTCCCTTTCACTTTTCACTTTCATGCATTGGAGAAGGAAATGGCAACCCACTCCAGTGTTTTTGCCTAGAGAATTCCACAGATGGAGGAGCCTGGTGGGCTGCCGTCAATGGGGTCGCACAGAGTCAGACACGACTGAAGTGACTTAGCAGCAGCAGTAGCAGGTATCATTAACTTTTAGCATCAAGTACTTCATAAAATACGTTAATTGGTGACAGTGAAATGTAAGGTCTGCTCAGCTACAAGATGCTAGCCATCTAACCTGCATTAGTGGAAGCCAAATGGGAGAGGTGGAAGGAAAGTTGATCAGGAGGACATCTCTGCTAAGCTACTGATCTCCTGGGTTAATTCTGCTGACTCAGCCAGAGAGGTTTCCTCCTCAGCTTAGCTCTCACTATTTCCTACTGTTGCTCTGAGCCCAGAGAAGAGTCAGCCTCCTCTGATGGAGGAGACCCATCTTCTGCCAAGGGTATTGAGTAACTGTTCTTGCCTGTTAGAATCTCCAAACCAATGACCAAGATCCCAATAAATGAGAGGCCGCCATTATTGCCCAGATCATTAAGACAAATGAGTGAAATTTCTTTGAGGAAAAGTAAATTTCTATTGGGCTTTCCTGGTAAGGGAAAGCATGGTAAAGCTTGGTAAAGCAATGGTGAAGCATCTGTCTGCAGTGTGGAAGGCCTGGGTTCAATCCCTGGGTTAGGAAGATCCCCTGGAGAAGAGAATGGCTACCCACTTCAATATTCTTGCCTGGAGAATCCCATGGTTAGAAGAGCCTGGTGGGCTGCAGTTCCTGGGATTGCAAAGACACGACTCTTTTATTATATACTCTTTTATTTCTATTAACTTAAATAGAATCAGAGTTACTATTAATATTTTCAAAGTTCAGTTCCATAAGAACATTCTTCTAGAATCCTCATTACTTTTCCTGGATAGATAATCCATGTAACTAAGGTGTTCCCCCCCCACCCCCTCATGTTTTATTGTCATATCAGCTCCATAAATAACTAATAAAAAGTATGGAGATCTGAATAATGACACCTTGGCTTTTCTCTCTTACTTATTTAGTTTGCATTCATAATTGTTGTCTGTTTTTTTTGTCTTAGTTTTTGTTTCTAGTGCTAGGAAATTAAAGTGCATGCACAGATTGTGACATAAATTAGCTCCTACTGTAGCAGTTCAATATTTCACCTTTGCCAATATCTGTGCTTGTTTGGGCTTAATGTTTTAGGCTACGATCCTGAATTATGGATAAGCAGACAGACTGCAATGCAGAGTTTCATTTGCTGTTAAGAAAAATGAATGTTTCTGTAACTTTCATCAGTTTAAATATAAGCATTTTAATATTTAAATAAAAGAAAATAGTAGACACTGGCATAGTACAGGGCATTAAATTTTAATTGCACATAATATGTACATACATTTTCTGCTCTTAAAAGACTTACTGTTGTTTAGTTGCTAAGTCATGTCTGACTCTTTGCAATCCCATGCACTGTGGCGTGCCAGGCTCCTCTGTCCGTGGGATTTCCAAGGCAAGAATACTGGAGTGGGTTGCCATTTCTTTCTCCAGGGGATCTTCCTGACCCAGGGGTTGAACCCATGTCTCCTCCATTGGCAGGAGGATTCTTTACCACTGAACCCCTCGGGAAGCCTGAAGGCTTACCAAGGAAATCTGTTTAACAGGTGGCTCATGGAGTCACTTTAGTTTATAGTGGTGGTTTAGTTGCTAAGTTGTTTCCGACTCTTGCTGTAGCCTGCCAGGCTGCTCTGTCCATTGGATTCTCCAGGGAAGAATACTGGAGTGGGTTGCCATTTCCTTCTCCAGAGGATCTTCCCAACCCAGAAATCAAACCTGGGTTTCCTGCACTGCAGGCAGATTCTTTACCGACTGAGCTACAAGGGAAGCCCGATCTTCCCAACCCAGGGATTGAACCTGCGTCTCTTACATCTCTTGCCTTGACAGGTGGGTTCTTTACCACTAGTGCTACCTGGGAAGCTACTCTAGTTTATAATCACATCTGAAAAAGTAAGTGTTGAACTGTTCAGATCATAAATTTCTTTAAGATAGTGACAAGAGGTTAAGGCTTTGTCATTTTCTCTAGGGCTTCTGCATAATGTTTGCTTTAAAAGGGTTTGTTGACTGACTTTTATCAATTACATTGTTTCATCTGAATATCATCTAGAAAGATTTTTATATAAAGTATCAGTGTTGATTATTTCAAGGCAGGGTAGCATTCATGCAGCTTGGTAGAGCAAGAGGTAAACGCCAGAGAAGACCAGATGGGCATGCTAGGGTGTCACACGGAGATCAATTAAATAAAAAGAAGGATTCTTGCTTGTAAGGTTAAACTTCGATTTTTTTTTTTTTTTTCCGGCTATGCTGGGTCTTTTTTGCCGCGAGGGCTTTTCTCTAGTTTTGGAGAATGGGCGCTGCTCTCTGGCTGTAGTGCACAGGCTTCTCACGGCAGGGCCTTCTCTTGCTGCAGAACACAGGCTCTAGGGTGCGCAGGCTTCAGTAGCTGCTGCCCGTGGACTCAGTCATTGCACTTCCTGGGGTCTGGGACACAGGCTCAGTGGTTGTGGTGCACAGGCTTATTAGGTGCTCCACGAAATGTGGGATCTTCCCAGACCAGAGCTCAAACCTCAAACCCCTGTCTCCTGTGTTGGCAGGTGGACTCCACCGCTGAGCCACAGGGAAGACCCTAAGCTTTGATTTTTAAACATTGTGAATAAACTCAAAGAAAAACAAGTGAGAAAGGGGATAAACACTTACTCTTGGAGATGTAGCTCTGAAATTTGCTAACTGTTCAAAAAACATAATCATGACCTTCCCCTAAAAATGTTTTTAGGAGCAATGTTAAACTTTTTTGGCTACATATAGTATTTCCTACAGATACTGTTTTGTGTTCATTTTACTGTTAAAAATAAGACCTCAGACTGAAAAAAGAAAAAGACGACTGAAAGTAGAATAACCGGTTTTCTTTTGACTTAACATTAAACATTGTGCAGCGGGTAAAAGTTTGTCATCTTGTAACGATTCTGATTTCTTATAGTGCCTCAGAGATTAAGTTTTATGCTTTGTTACTCTGACTTAATGACTCTTCTTATTAAAGTACAAAGTAGTGTCAAAGATCCATTTATCACGTCTAGGTTGAACTTCTCCTTTTAATCTTTTTTTCCTATAATGGATATTATATGGTAGCATCTCAAATTTAAATATAACACAAAGCTTGACACAAAACAGTGATATGTTGGAACATATATGTTCAATAACTATTTGATGAATGAATAGATAAGTCATGATCTCTAAATTAAAGAACTGAAGATGAAATTAGCCAAAACATATGTTAACACAAAGGAAGAAACCATTTAAATTGGATCCTACTTTATTTACCTTCTTTTAAAAAATCTTTTTCTGAGTTTTAATCAGAATTGGGTTTTGACCATAAAATCATCGTAAGGACACATGTCCAGCCTGAGTGGGTGACTATATTGACCCCTCAGATATGTGCATGGTTTTTATAACTATAGTGCTTTAAACACATTTCTCCTTCCTAAAGGTATATTACACGCTCCTATTACTTATAAATGTATCAGAGTGTTTACATTTGAATAATGCCCTGTCCTGCAAGCCTTTCCTTTTGCAGAGCCTTTTTATCCACTATGTATTATGGAGAAAGTGCCTGGGGCCTTCAGGATTTTTAAAGGCCTGTAAAAACATAGACTCTCAAATAGAAAAACTAAACTGCTAAATCAAAATTAACAAGGGTTTCAGTTCAATTCAGTTCAGTTGCTCAGTCGTGTCTGACTCTTTGCGACCCCATGAACCATAGCACGCCAGGCCTCCCTGTCCATCACCAACTCCCGGAGTTCACCCAAACTCATGTGTATCGAGTCAGTGATACCATCCAGCCATCTCATCCTCTGTTGTCCCCCTCTCCTCCTGCCCCCAATCCCTCCCAGTATCAGGGTCTTTTCCAATGAGTCAACTCTTTGCATGAGGTGGCCAAAGTATTGGAGTTTCAGCTTCAGCATCAGTCCTTCCAATGAACACCCAGGACTGATCTCCTTTAGGATGGACTGGCTGGATTTCCTTGCAGTCCAAGGGACTCTCAAGAGTCTTCTCCGGGACCACAGTTCAAAAGCATCAATTCTTCGGCGCTCAGCTTTCTTCACAGTCCAACTTTCACATCCATACATGACCCCTGGAAATGCTAAAACTATGTGAAATAGTAAAATGTAAATCCAGCCAATTCAAAAATTATTTATGTATAAAATGTATATGACATGGGGTATGGGTACACTTTCTTGCTATTGATACAGTGAGTGGCAGGCCTTTAAACATAAGGGTTTCAAAGGCTTACCAATAAAACATAAAATATTCCTACACTTTGCCTCCAAATTAATTCTCATTAACATACTACTATTTTTGTTACATTCATGATGAAATTCTTCGTAGACTCTTGGTCTCCCTATCAAATCCCAACTTCTTGGCTTGGCATCCTATTCTAATTCCATCTTAACTGTCTAGCATGTGTCTCCTCTGAATCCCCTGTCTAGCCCCAGATTCTGTCAAATGATACTAGCAGTGCTCTCAAGATGTATGACTTTTCTGTCTCCAGCTGGGCCAGTGCTGGGAAAATCTACATCGAAAACTCCACTTGTCTTCAAGGCCCAATCTAAATACAGTGTCTGCAATGAAGACCTTACTGCCGATACAATCGGAAACTCTCTCCGCTCTTTCTAAATACCTCGTTGCACTCTTCTGTCCATTGTTTGGGACTGCTTTGCATTATGGCACATGCAGTGTCTAATCCACCCACTCAGAGGATAAATACCTTGAAGGCAGAAATCAGGTCAAATTCATGCCAGTGCCCTATACTATACGTTGATTAGTACAGTGCACGTCATAATATGGATGCTTCATAAGTATTGTTTGAGAGCATATAATATGAATACTTAACATCATACTGATTTTCAATAGTGGAAGCAGGGAGACCTGGAGGGTCAACTCTGGTAAGTCAGAAGAGAGAAGAATGGTTTCGACTAAATATTAAACAGTGGATAGAGAAGTGGTGAAAATCTAGATATAGTTTGAAAGTAAAGCCAAAAGATTTTGCTGATGGATTGGAGGTAGTCTGTGAGAAAGAAGAGTGCAGGGGCGCCCCCTTTTTTTTTCATTTGGAAATGAGGAAAGGCATAAGACTGTTGGGAACAAGGCTGAGAAAGAAAATCAAGAAAGTCACATGTGTCTAATCTACCCACTCAGAGGATAAACCACCTTGAAGGCAGAAATTAGGTCGAATTCATGCCAGTGAATCAATCTAAAATAAAACATTTTAGATGGCTGGTGGACATTCAGGACAGTAATTGAGTGTCTATGACTGTAGAGATCAAGAGAGAAGACACAGCTGGGAAAAAACACATTTGGAAATCATAGGCACCCATAGTTTTTAAAGCTGTGAGATGGGCTGATACCACCCAGGGGGCAAGAACAGATAGAAAAGCGGTTAGAGAAATAGAACAGCCAGGATTGGGGGCTGAGGAAAGCCCCACATGTGAGACTGAGAGCTGCAGCCTACATGATCAGAGAAAGAAGACAGAAGCCGAAAGGAGAGAGTCAAGGAGGGGGTGATCAACCGTGTTCTCACCATTAAAGTTCTTAGCATGTGCAGGATTCATTGTTTATAAAAAGATTGTGTGTTTTTTATACATAAATATCGAGCCCGAGTTGGTGCAAGGACATATGCATATAGTTTCAAAATCTGTTCTGGAAGAATAAGAGAATGGTCCTGTGTGTTGCCCATAGAGAGTTACAAGGTTCTTGGAAGTTCATTGCTGCTGCTGCTGCTGCTAAGTTGCTTCAGTCGTGTCCGACTCTGTGCGACCCCAGAAGTGGCAGCCCACCAGACTCCACCGTCCCTGGGATTCTCCAGGCAGGAACACTGGAGTGGGTTGCCATTTCCTTCTCCAATGCGTGACAGTGAAAAGTGAAAGGGAAGTCGGGATAGAGCAACTCCTTAAGTATTAATGAAATCTAATTCTGTATTGATGTTGAGCCCAATTAAAATTGCATCCTAAGGATAAAATAGCTCTCCATCCTCATGGAGTTGGCAGCCCTGCTGTGAACTGAAGGCTTGTCCTCGTGAGAATGGTGCGCCCACTGATGCCGTTTTGGACGCCTGTGTGTATATCTCAGCACGCCTCCTCCACTCATAATCTCCACTTGCCTCGCTTGGCATTATCTTTCTAGATTCATTCCACATAACAAAACTAATAGTGTTCCCCTCATGTTTTGGAGAAAGTCTTTATGGAGTCAGTGTCATCTCTTTTCATTGCTTTGGTTATGGTTGAGCTAGCTCCTCTAGGACTTAATGAAAATATGGTTTTAGGGGTGTTTGTATTATTTGAAACACTGTGATGGTTCTGAGATTTTCCTCCAAGACCAAGGTGGTAGGTTGTTGTTATTTAGTTGCTAAGTCTTGCGCCTTGCCCCACTTCCCCAAGGCAAAGGCAATGAGAACTTGCATAGCTGTTTCATTCAATAGTGGTCTCTTGTTATTTGATCACTAAGGTGTCTAACTCTTTGTGACGCCGTGGACTGTAGCTCACCAGGCTCCTCTGTCCGTGGGATTTTCCAGGCAAGAATACTGGAGTGGGTTGCCGTCTCCTTCTCCAGGGGATCTTCCTGACTCAGGGATTGAACTCTTGTCTCCTGCTTGGCAGGTGACTTCTTTACCACTGAGCCACTTGGGAAGCCCTTCCCCCAGATGCTGTAACTGAGTTTGGGAAACCCATGTTTGCATTTAGGGGGATTCTTTGAGTCACCGTGCTGGTAGCTATTTAACCCTGCCTGTGTTGAGTCAGACCTGGGTCGTGTGTTGTCCTCTGTAAGAAAAGTTCAGGTGTCCTTGAACTGAAGACTTTTATGAATGTATAATTTACGTAATAGATACTGATAAAGGGAAAAATGCTGGACTTTAAATGTCATGTGGTAAGTTCCTCGTATATCCTAAGAGCCTTACAAAAATAATTCACACACCCTAGGTTATTATTTTTCTCTTATATTTTCCTTTTAATTGCAGCTAATGAGAAATGTTGACACATTTTTTTTATGTTATTCACACCTAAGTGCATAGTTCCTCATTTTTGCATGGCATTTTTTTAAATTTAATTAAGCAACTGTTAATCATAGGATTCAGTTAATCAAGCATTCATTTGGTTTAGAAGTTATCATGTAAGAATCTGTGCAGTTTTGCCCTGATGCTAAGGAAAGGCAAATTTTCTGTTTGTCTTACTCAAATCAATGAATGTAAATAACAGGGAAATGAAGGAATTGACATCTGCCTCAAGCAGGGTCAAAGACAAATGTTTTATGTAATGTTTTTAATTCCTTGGGTGTAGTGAAGTCTGCTTTAGTATTTTTTAAATGGTTTCTATGGTAACCTGTGTTCTTTTTCCCCCCATTGTTTGTAATGACCTCTTGGAGTAAAAACAAACAACTTCCTTCCTCTACTGATATTAATCTTTCATGTTTAGTAAACATTGGTCTCCACCCATGTTTTTAAAAAATCACTTACCTTCAACTACACAGTTGTTCTGCATTCTTTTGCTTCCTTTCTCCTCACATGTGTCACCAACATTGTTCACATGACATTTTTAATCTCTTTTATCTCTTTATTCTTTATTATACTGATGACTTGTTTTCAGGACTTATCTTGTGAGTTTGTTGTTGTTGTTGTTCTGATGTTATTATGTTATGAGCTGTGGTGTTCATGTTGCCAAGAATTACACTAATTACATATTCATGGTCAGAGTTTCATATTCTTTACTTCTTTGAGAGTTCTCAAAAATTATCTCATTTTATCCCATTGTGGTTGATATGAGCATTCATTGCTCTAGTAGTGAACAGAAAAATATAGAATTCTTACCCAGAAGTCTGGGAGCTAAACTCCACTGTGCCCTAGATATTTTGATGAGAGAGATCATTCACAGTGCAACTCCAAGTGGGTCTTTTGCCCTGTTTAAAAGCCTGCTGTGACTTTGGACTTCCCTGGTGGTCCAGGGCGTAAGGCTGTTCTCCAGTGCAGGGGGTGTGAGTTTGGTCCTCGGTTAGGGAGCAAAGATCCCACGTGCCTCTGGGGCCAAAAAAACAGAACATAAACAGCAGAGGCAATGTTATAACAAATTCAATAATGACTTAAAGAAATACTTGGTAAAAAAATACAGATAAAAGCCTACAATTTATTATTCAAAATGGATCTTCATATGTGTCTCTTTTTCACTTCTCTTTATTTCCAATCACTCTCCATTGATGATGTCGTTTCCATCACCCTGAACCACTTCTAGTTCTCCTCATATAACTTCCATCTCACTTCCATGTCTTTGCATGCTCTCTTTCTCTGTCTCTCTCTCCCCTTTTTCTTTTTTATTTATCTAGACTCTGCTCAGGCTCCATGATTCAGCTCACACACTGTCTCCTCTGTGACACCTCTTCCAGTATCACCAGCCAAAGTGAAAGGACTCCTCCTTGTCCTCTACTTTCAATATGTTTCTGTTAAATTATCGATTATATCAGGCTGTCATGGTTTGTTTCTTTCTCTCTGTGTCCCATTAGAATATTCCTGAGAGTAGGGATCTTGTCTTAATCAATTTTGGATCTCTAGCACTGACCATAAAACTTGACATGTAGTAAATCCTCAGTTGTTCATGCCTGCATTTAACAAATATTTTTTGAGCATCTGCTATGTCCAAGTCCTCTGACAACAGATGTGAATATGATAACATGGGGATCCTATCTTCATGGGGCTGGAGTCCACTGGAGTGACATGATAATTAACAAGGAATTTATAAACTGGGTGATAGATATGATGGGTGAGTATATGTTTGATAAAATAATGAATGATTAAATTAAATTTCCACAAAACGCTCAGATGTAATTAAGTACATTGACTAGACTAGCAGACCATTTAACGGTCTGAATTATTTTCATGTAATCTTTTGCTCTGCGTGTTGACAACACTTTATTCTTTCAAGCTCAGGTCCTTAGTTTTATAGAACTGGTGTGGTTGTTTCGAGAAGGGACTTAGCATTTATAACTCGACGTACTTATTCTACAGATGAAATAACACAGTTCTTAAGCATGGAAGGGGTAAACTAAGGTCATAAGTAGATATTTGAGCAACTCCAGTCTCTGAGAAAATTGAGGGGTAACCTGCTTTTCATGCGTTAGTGCATATTCCCTCAAGATTATTCTTTTGCATAGTTGCTAATGATCACTGTATCCTTATGGATACGAGACAAGACTGGCTACTTAATTTTTGGTTTTGTTTTGGTCTATTATAAATAAAAATGTGGGACCCTCATTCAACAGTTATTAAGAATAGTTAATATGCTGCTGCTAAATCGCTTCAGTCATGTCCGACTCTGTGCGACCCCATAGACGGCAGCCCACCAGGCTCCCCCGTCCCTGGGATTCCCCAGGCAAGAACACTGGAGTGGGTTGCCGTTTCCTTCTCCAATGTGTGAAAGTGAAAAGTGAAAGTGAAGTCACTCAGTCGAGACCGACCCTCAGCGACCCCATGGACTTCAGCCTTCCAGGCTCCTCCATCCATAGGATTTTCCAGGCAAGAGTACTGGAGTGGGGTGCCATTGCCTTCTCCGCAGCAGAGCTTTAGACCATGTGTAGGGCCGCCTGAGTGTAGGACCCCAAGGAGTACTCAGTCACACCCCCATGAGGCCAGCACTGGTGACTGGACTTGGGGCCCTGGGGATATTAGGGCCATTGCAAAGTAAAATTAAAAGGTGGAAGAGGGTCAAGAGAAGAGGAAGGAAGAAATCAAAGACATCCTTTAGCTATCTCAAAATTGTATTTACAACAGCCTGTAAAAGGAGGACTCTTTCTCTCATCCTCATCTCAACTCTCCCTTGACCAGAACACAAAGCTAGTCCTTGAGCACGAGAGACAATCAGTCAACTGATCTATGAATTAAACATCCCGGTGAGGTGAGGTGAAGTCACTCAGTTGTGTCCGACTCTTTGCAACCCTGTGGACTGTAGCCTACCAGGCTCCTCCGTCCATGGGATTCTCCAGGCAAGAATACTGGAGTGGGTTGCCATTTCCCTCTCCAGGGGATCTTCCCGACCCAGGGATCGAACCCAGGTCTCCCGCATTGGAGGCAGAGGCTTTAAGCTCTGAGCCACCAGGGTTAAACATAACTCACAGTTAAACATCTGTGAGTTAAACATACTTCCCATCACTTACAATCTTATCTTTCTGGGTTCAGTAACTTATCAAAAAGATGATTCATGACCACTTAGTGAATTGATGCTTGCTGATATATTTCCTCAAAAGGAAAGATCATTTTGGTTATTAATTATTTTAATATCCAGTTTTCTACCAGAAATATTTGGGTTGTACTGAATAATCATGATGAGAAACTAGCAATAATTTTTTTATTTCTAGGTATTTTCATGCTAATTATATCCCTTTAATTTCTCTGTTCTACAGTTATAGCACTACAGTGAGATTTGTAAGAAATGGGATATAGGGTGTATAGAAAGATTTGGGGAAAATTTCTTGTCTCTTGACTTCATCTTATTCAGTAAAGTTGTGAAAATTCCCTAAAGAGTGCATGGCTCTCGTGTTTACAAGTCAAAAGGCGTGAAAACATGTAGTTTGAAAGCATTGCCAAATTCATAGATCTCATGCAGTGAGAGTCAGATATTCTGAGATAATTTCATGTTCTGATGTTGTGATACTCCTTTATTTTCACAATGGTGGTGGGAAAATACCTATATGTAACTAGTGAATTTAATAAATTAATATAAAGCATATCTAAATCAGACTGGAGAAACATTGTCAACAAATAGAACTCTTTTTAAAAAAATTATTTTCCATATTCTTTTCCATTATGGTTTATTACAGGATACTGAATATAGTTCTTTGTGCTATACAGTAGGACCTGGTCATTTATGCATTCTGTATATAATAGTTTACATCTGCTAATCCCCAAACTCCCAGTCCATCCCACCCCCACTCCCCCTGGGAAACCATAAGTCTGTTCTTTACATCTGTGAATCTGTTTCTGTTTCATTAGATGCATTCATTTGTACCATAGTTTAGATTCCACACATAAGTGATATCATATGGTGCCTATCTTTCTCTTTCTGACTTAGCTCACTTAGAATGATAATCTCTGGGTCCATCCATGTTGCTGCAAATGGCATTATTTCATTCTTTTTTTATGGCTGAGTTTATTCCATTGTGTATTGATAACCCAAATGATGTTTCCTTTTGAGGAAATGTGTCAGCAAGCTTTAATTCACTCAGTGGCCATGAATCATTTTTTGATGAGCTGTTTTGAACCCAGAAAGATAAGATTGTAAGTGATGGGAAGGCTCCCAGGTCCCCAGCATATTTAACCCTTAGACCCCTTACTTCTCCATTCAACTGTTGATGGACGTTTAGGTGGTTCCCATGTTTTGGCTGTTGTAAATAGTGCTGCTATGAATATAGGTGCGCATGTATTTTTTTCAAATTGTAGTTTTATCTGGATATATGCCCAGGAATGGGATTGCTGGATCATATGATAGCTCTGTTTTTAGTTTTTTGAGGAACCTCCATTTCCATACTCGCGACACCAATTTACATTCCCACCAACAGTGTAGGAAGGTTCCTTTATCTCTACACCCTCCTCAGCATTTATTTGTAGACTTTTTAATGATGGCTATTCTGACCAGTGTGAATTGGTACTTCATTGTAGTTTTGATTTGTATTTCTCTAATAATAGTAATGACGGACATCTTTTCATGTGCCAGTTGGCCATCTGTATGTCTTCTTTGGAGAAATGTCTATTTAGATCTTTTGCCCATTTACATATAGCACTTGTTAAGATTTTCTATTTGGTTTTATAATGTATATTTTCTATGAAATACATGTGTCTCATCTTTGTGATAAAATGACTCCTTTTCAAAATAATAGCTCACCACAACAATAATCGACAGACAAAAAAAGAATGGTATTTCTGATAAATCTTAAGCCTTATGTATTTTCTTCTTTTGAAACTTTATACTTTTAGAAAGAATAGTTTCATGACAGCATTCAGTCTTGGTGATACTTTTTGAGTTTAACATGATGATAGCAATGACCACATAAGTATCTATAAATATTTGGAAGGTGACCAGTTATATTAAAAATATCACTTTGTTTATTTAACATTGCCTATAAAAAAACTTCCCTGGTGGCTCAGATGGTAAAGCATCTGTCTACAATGCGGGAGACCTGGGTTCGATCCTTGGGTCGGGAAGATCCCCTGGAGAAGGAAATGGCAATCCGCTCCAGTGCTATTGCCTGGAAAATCCCATGGACAGAGGAGCTTGGTGGGCTACAGTCCATGGGATCCCAGAGTTAGACATGACTGAGCAACTTCACTATAAAAAAAATCTTCATTTTTAAAGATTTCCTAGGTGACACTCAAGATTGAAAGCTAAGTATCCTGAAAGGGTTATAAAATTTTTGAGGGAAGAATCTTAAAAGATCTTGTCTAACTCTGATTTTTAAAGATAAGTAACTGAGGCTCCTAAAAATTAAGCAACTTGTACAAAATCATGCATTTAGTTAAGACAATATAGGACTTGAACCTTAGATTATCTGACTGTCTCCAGAATTATGAAATTTTATGAATTTTCTTCCCATGATAAAATTATATGACCCATTAATAAGCATTGTCTCTTCAGCTTTGTTCTGAGTTGAAAAGCAAAGTTGATATTTAGTGAGTGTTTAGTTCACATAAAACCATGTACTTTATATTTACCTCTAATTAGAGCACTTTTTACAAATACTTGGTGCTGTTGGGGGCATAACTAATGTCTTTCAGCTTTGCAAAATATGGTAAATGTTCACCAAGCATCTGCTGAATGGATGTTACATTAGTTACGTTAGTAGATTCACCTCCTCTTCAGCGAGTCTTTGAAGAGCGAGACATAGAGTCAGACGGACAGAAAAAGAGGTCTTTAGCTCATCACTTGATCTTAAACTATTGTTTCTATAAGGCTGTTGCAGAAGATTTCTCTGTGGGTACTACTTACTTGAACCAGCAAATATTAACCATGGGCTGTAGTTTTGAAAGTGACGTTACTCTCAAGAATGCTTTTTCTTCTAAAAGCTTTGTCATACTAGTTGCTTTGCATTTGTGTGATCTTCTGTTTGTAAAATGCAGTAAAGGATGGCCATTCAGCAGATATTCCATTCCTATAGCAAACATAATTCAGGACTTCCTGTGTTCCAGATCCTGTGTTAAGCGTAGAGGATCTTACTGTGAAACTGACGTCCGTATCCTGGCCCTTCCAGGATGCAAAGCTAGTGACCTGCTTGTAACCACAACCGGCAAGAGTCACTCTGGACAGGGGGCAGAACACCCCTTGGAGGTTGGTTGAGATTCCTCCTGGGCTGATGCCAGCCGTGGCCCCAGGTGTCTCCCTAGCTACCGCAGTTCTTGTGCTCTGCCTTGGGTACTGGTCCTTGTGTTAATTCTCATGCCAGGTTTTGGGAACTAGGCCACAGTCTGACAGAACTGCCAATGAGTGCCCCGTCTTGCCACGCTCCAGATGGAATGTTGGTTTGTAGACAACAAACTATGGCTCCTTCTCTCTAAGAACTGCCAAGTCACAGACGGGGAGGACGGAGGGGTGAAGGATGCTCGCTTCCTTCCCCACATGCATCCACGGTGCATTTATGCCGCAGACTTGTAACATTACTTTAGTCCTCATTATACCAGGGAAAGCTGGCTGTGGTTCCATGTCCAGGAATTATAGGAATAGTAATTGTTAATCATTACTTTCCCGAACTCATGGGGAAGGTATGGACTAGCTGAATGGCATACTCTGCCCATTTTATTTAAAAAACCAAGCATTACTCTAAAGAATGCATATAGTTCCAAGAATGATCTAAAATACTTTTAAAATAAGTAAAAAGCCCCAAGCCTTAATCATAACTATAAAAATGTCTTTAAACATCTGCATTTAGAAAAGAAAAAAATTGTTCCTATGCTCCAAAGTATAAAGAAAGCCTTTCTACCCATAAAGCTATGTGTAGTTCCAACCTGATGTCGGTTTTAATTGGCTTAGTTATTGATGCCTAAGAAAGGGAGTTTTACAAGGGAAAAGCCAAATCAGCCTTCAGTTCAAACCACTGGATTCACGTGTTGCAATACAGTTCTTGGCACTATTGCTTCATAACCAGCTACACATTAATGAGGGCTTTTATGTGTTTGTTAAAGATAAATATTTCCCATTATCTCAAATGGCTTCTATGTGGGTCAAATTATCAATGCCTTTACATTTCAAGAGCAATTAGTGCTTTGAAAATAGACAGTGGCTTTTGTTTCTGGTTTGAGAGAGGAAACACAGGTCTATTTTTCAAAAACATCTTCATTGCTGGTTGGCTACTTAATAACTTATCATAGAAAAATGTGATGTCTAGAAAATACAGAAATTTTATCATTACTTTTTTAGCCACGTGAGCTGAAAGAAATAAGTCCAAATGGAAAGCTAGGAAGATTGCTGTACTTTAAACAAAAATATTCTTCATAAACTACAGTGATTGTTTTCAGCATTTTATCAGTGAGATTAAACAAAACAAAAATTAGATAGGCCTATATTTTTCCAAAATTTAGATAGTTTAATTTTCTCAGATTATACAACTAATATGTTTGTTAAGATTCAACCAGCATAGAAAAATATAAACAACAAAGTGATAATATCTCCAGTACACCCAGGTAGATGAATAGATGCCTGATAGAAGATGACAGCTAGATGTGTTCAAATGTTCTGGTAAGTCTCCTTCTAAATGTTTTTCAGTGCATACACCCTATAAATGATGACAAATGGCTATACGCTATGAATACTCTTTATTCTTTGTAGTTTTTTTTAAATGGAGCAATATATTATATATTTCTCCACACATCAATAAGTATAAATCTACATTGACACTGAATAGCTAAATAATATTCCATTTTATTTTTAAATTTATTTTTAATGGGAAGATGATAGCTCTACAATATTGTGTCGGATTCTGCCATACATCAACATGCGTCAGCCATAGGTATACATGTGTCCCTCCTTCTCGAACCTCTCTCCCACCTCCCGCCAATATTCCATTTTAGATGTGTGCCATGGCTGGTTTAACTCATCCTCTGTTGGTTCCTCGCTTTCGCTATTATAGGTAAGAACAATAATCCTTTAACATAGGACACTCTTCTTTTCTGTATTGGATTTTACTTTACAAAACATAGACTAGACACTTCCCTGAAGGTCCAGTGGTTAAAACTCCACACTTCCAATGCAGGAGACATGGGTTTGATCCCTGGTCGGGGAGCTGAGATCGCGTATACCTGGCAGAATGAAAAAGAAGCATAGACTAAATGTGAGACAGTTTTATGCCTTTTAAGAATCAGTTGTATAATCATTTTAGTGAACAAGCTTTCCAAAGAATAAGATGGTAAAAATCTAATGATCATTATCAGTGACTTAAAGTTTGAATATAAATTGGTATAATACCCCATTACTGTGAAATATTTTCACATGATGTTCCCAAACATTTTTCTTCAGATATAATCAAACTACCTAACCCAGAAGAAGAGTTTTGCTCTTCTGGTATCCGCATCTAACTTAAACGGGTGCTTCTGAAAGGAGATTTCTGCCAGGAGCTGATAGATACTTTCCTTTGATCAGACTGATTCCCATGAGGTGAAGGTCAGCGCCATCAGCAGCATTTTATTCAAAATAATACAAACGTGTGCAAAACGGCACTACCTGTCTTATAATAACACTTAATTTAGTCCTGATATTGCAGAATATAACCTTGAAACTAAGGAAGCAGGGGAAAAAGAAAAAAAAAAAGTCTCCAACTGAGATGGAGCGTGGAGTTTTATTTTCCTTTTCCTTAAATCACCCAGACAACTGGCTCAGCTCTCAGTTTTATGCTGTGAGTGGAAGAAGCAGCTGTCAGAAGTCAGGAAAACGATCAGGGCCGAGATGCTACAGTCTTGCCTTGTATTCCTTCCAGGGCTCATTTCACCTGCAGGGCAGTTCCTTTAGTCTGACATACACAGATCCTCGTCCCCGGCTGGCCCCGGCCACTGCTTCTCCGTTCTGTCCTGTCTCAACAATTGCTCCTGTTTTGCTCTTCAGCTCATGGTTAGCGGCCCCAAGAAGGGGTGGCTCTCACTCCAAGTTAGTTCTTATGGTAGGACTCATTCAGCCTCTTCCTGGCCTCCCTCAATTCTATATCTATCTCTGAATAGTAGCTACTTAAAACTTGACAGATATTAACCAAAAAAAGGAAGCACCTCTGGATCTTGTTTCAGATGACAGAAATTTGTTTATTTATATTGTTTGTCCCAGAAAGAACTGAAAATAACAGAAGTGCGCACAACCAGTTGCAATGTGCTTTTAAAGGAGGAGGCAAGTCACTGAGAGCCATGGAAAGTACTAATTAATATTGCCTTCCTTCTTCACTTCACGCAGAGCATGTTTTTCTCCCGCTGAGGGTTGAAGGAGTCAGGCTGGTGGAGGAGTGGAGGGTGGAGATGCTGCACTGAGTGTCTTATTTCCTGGTTGCTGAGCACCAGACTTTGGCATCAACTGAAGGAACATAATATGAGTGGACAACTGGGGGTCAGGACAACCCAGGACAACAAACATCTGGATAAACAGAGTGGCTGGGGAACCCTGGGGGTGAATTTACAAAGCCTCTGTAGCCTTTTGCATACACCCTGTAACTGATTGTCAGGATGGAATCAGTAAGGAATATGAACCCCACCCACCTCCCCGCCAGCCTCACTCTTTGTTTAGATATTCTCAGTTGCCCAGTGCTTAGACCTCATCATATGAGCCATTTCTCTCAGTGCTGTTTCATTTCTATCCCTACCGGAACTGTTGCTAAATCAGTGACTTTCAGAGAAGGCAACGGCACCCCACTCCAGTACTCTTGCCTGGCAAATCCCATGGACGGAGGAGCCTGGTGGGCCGCAGTCCATGGGGTCGCGAAGAGTCGGACACGACTGAGTGACTTCACTTTCACTTTTCACTTTCACGCATTGGAGAAGGCAATGGCAACCCACTCCAGTGTTCTTGCCTGGAGAATCCCAGGGACGGGGAGCCTGGTGGGCTGCTGTCTATGGGCTCGCAAAGAGTCGGACACGACTGAAGTGACTTAGCAGTAGCAGCAGCAGCAGTGACTTTCAAATCATTTCAGGTCATGACTTGTCATCTTGTCCACAGGGGTTCAGGGTGCCCTCGGCCTGTGGCCTGAAGGTCACTGTTACTCTTTAGCTATTCAGCAGAGCCAAATCCTACCAGGATCCTTTGTTCTTTGGGAAAGAAACGCATCTGCATCCTTATCAAGCTGTGGTTTCTCATCTGCCTTAGGCTGGTGTCTTTCATCTGCTTCACTTGCTTCTCAGTGGCATTGCTTGTTGAAAGTTGACCTTAACATGTTGCTTCTTCTTTGGTTTGTCTCAAATGTATTGATTAGCCCAAGGTTAAGGATGAATTCCCAATTTAGGTGAGCCTCAGTTTCTTCAATTAAGTTAACCCTGTATCCAGCTAGGTCTACTATTGTTCAAGGTTCTCTCAACTGTTAGCAGAGGCTTCTCTTCTTCCTATTTTTAAGCATATAACTGCCTGTGGAACTTCTACCAATGTTCCTGCTTTTGGTGTAAGTAACTGCTTCCTTACCTGGTGTAAATCATTAGAATATACCCTGTACTCAGTTGAATGAACGAAGCTTCCTCTTGTCAGAATAACAGTGTTTTTTCATTCTTAGGTTCTCTTTGGTGCCTCCTTAGATTGGAAGGTGACCTTCCCCAAATATCTAATTTTAGGTTTGCAACTTGAAGGCAGTATAATTACAGTGGAAAGTGAAAGCATAGTTTCCATCAACAAAAGAAGAAAATTATTTGTTCCTGCCCTCACTGGACATTTAGTTCTGGATTGAAATCTCATTTTTAGTGTCGCTACCTTTAAGTAAGAGCTTTTTAATTTCATGGTGCATAGATTCATATTCAGACTATCTGAGAACTTCATGATTACATTTTTCCCTCATGAAATAAAGAGCTATCTAGAGAAAAACTTTTCTCCAGTGATTCCAATTCCTTCCCATCTCTCAATTTCTCTGCAAGGAGAATTTAGACTGCCTGAGGTCAAGGCCAAAAAAAAAAGGAAAAAACCAATCATGGTAGATGGAGCTAAAAGAGTGTCATTAGTCAGCAGGAAAATGCAGAGACAGATTTTCAGCACATCTATTTGCTGCTTTAAAAAATAAAATAAAATAAAACCCCCAAAAACTATTGCCAGCACATAAGCACTTCTACTACAAGGGAGAAAAGTCCACAGCTTCACTAATCCTAAAATTTTGCCTCTTATTTTTCAGAGAAGATAGAGGACACTGAAAAATGGTTTCTGTTTTGGGGTTTTTTTTGCTTGTTTTTTAAACTAGGAAACTAAAAACAAAACAAAACAAAACCCCCACAATTATTGCCATTTGCTAGCCACTTAAATACAAATTTTTATTTGGATAGTACACTTTATTCTCCTGTGTCTAAAAGAAAACCATGCCAAGGTGAGATTTGCTTGGATGATCAGTCGATTGTCGTCGCAGTGGTGGCAGCTGCCCCTTGTAGCCTCTCACCATCTGTTATCTTGCTTTGTCATCTTTTCAAAGGTTTTTTTTTGCCACATCAGAGCTGTCCTTTTATGGTTCTCCTCTTCACCTCTGTAACTATATGCCAATTTCAGGGCTTTGTCAACTGCTACTACACTTAATATAATGATCAGTCCCAATATTACTGAGCTTCGCTGGCTCTTGCTGCTACTAAGAGAGACATTTCAAATAGTTGACTGGATCTTTTCAAGTCCCACATTATTGTGAGGTTCAATTCAAGTAGCACTCTTCATCATCCAAGTGGTTCTTGTGTGTCCACTTATGTTATCTTTCACTTTTAACCTACCAGATATCATTCCAGGTATTTAATACTCATCTGTTGACTTCTAGCATCTGACTAGAGTACCTGTGTCTAACCTTCAAGGCTATAGAACAAATAGGCAATTTAATGCTTGTCATTGCTTTCTTAGGATGAGTAAGCAATCATAGACCTAGTGGTATAAATAAAATAACATCTGTGAATACACTTGACTCACGTGAACCCAACAAATGGACTTTAATTCTTGCCCTAGACCAGCGGTAGAAACTCAGTTGTATAAATGATCAGTTTTATAATCAAGAGTTTGAAGATTTTTATCAAAGGAATTGACCAAGCTTTTAGGCAATGTTTTTGCAGTTTATTCATCTTTATCTGCAAAGTAAGAGGGAAAACACTGATGTATCTGGCCATGGTAGATAATATCTACAGCCCTGATTCCAAGATGCATATCTATTTTATGTTTAAAAATAAATTTACCTCTGTATTCTTAATGGGAAAGCATGTTCCAAACTCTAATGTCTGTTGGTTTACTAACATATCTAGAGCCTCCCAGAGAGGCGCATTTAAATGAGATGCACCATTTCATATTGACATTAAGAACATTAAGAACAAAGTTATTTTTAGTTCTTTGATCTGAAAGTGTCACCCATGTAGGATTGCTCAGTTTGTCAAGAGAGGGAAGTGGGAGGCGTTCTGGAAAGGTGTGGATGTGCGATAACCTACTACCATCAGATAAGAAGATCCAAATAGGATTTTAGAACAAATCCTTCCTCTGTGTTTCAAGAACTTATTAGAACAAGTCACAATGATGTTTTCTTTGGCAGGCTTGTAGAGCATTTATCAGCCAGTGGGTTCTCCACTCTAAAATTTATGATGCTTTGAGAGACTCACAAAAGCCTGTACTTAGAGCATTAAAAAAAGTCAAAATGATAGTTTTTCTGCCCTGTGAATTTTCATTATTGAAATTATTAAAGGAGCAGTAAACTTTCCTGCTTTTTCCCACAGTTTCCAGCAAACCGTGTTGCTTCTTTATCTCATGTGATGGTTGAAAATCAAATCCCCTGTTTGTTCTCAATTTGTTTTCTGAATAATGTGGACAACATAGGAGAGGCCTCTGAGCTCTTGCAAAAGAGAATGACATCACTTGAATTTACTCACTATTCTGCTTCTCTCTGGGACAACACATGTGAACTGCAACAAAACATCTGGGTTAGCAAGGAAGAACAGCTAGATGGAAACCAGCACTATGACTTATGCCATAAAATACCCTTGTTGGTCAGTGGAGCAGGACAAGCAATTCTGGATCAAAAAGTGATGGTGCCTGGAAGCTGCTCTGGCCTAGGGGGATGTCATGGAGTAAAGGAGGGGCATGTGTCTTTAAATAATGCGTTCATGGAAAAAAAAAAACAACCAACATGTTATGAGTATATGTGTACACATTATTGATGCTCTGTCTACGTGATTCTTTTTCTGCATAAAAATAATAGATTCCTGGGTCGGTCAGGAAGATCCCCTGGAGAAGGAAATGCAGCCCACTCCAGTATTCTTGCCTGGAGAATCCCATGGACAGCGGAGTCTGGCGGGCTACAGTCCACGGGGTCGCAGAGAGTTGAAATACAACAGGGCGACTAACACACACAAAAGAATTGGGGCTTCTCAGGTGGTGCTAGTGATAAAGTATCTGCCTGCCAGTGCAGGAGACCGCAAAGGATCTCTGGGTTTTATCCCTGGGTCAGGAAGATCCCCTGGAGTAGGAAATGGCAACCTGCTCCAGTATTGTCTGCAAAATTTACGCGGACAGAGGAGCTTTGTGGGCTACAGATCATAGGGTCCCAAAGAGTTGGATATGACTGAGCAACTGAGCACACTGCTGCTAAGTCGCTTCAGTCGTGTCTGACTCTATGCAACCCCATAGATGGCAGCCCACCAGACTCCCCCATCCTGGGGATTCTCCAGGCAAGAACACTGGGGTGGGTTGCCATTTCCTTCTCTGAACTGAGCACACACACAAACGTAAAAGAATCTATCATTTTCAAAGAAAATGATCCTCAATACCAAAGTTGTCACAGGGACTATGAAAGAAAAAGGGAGTTTTTCTAAAGGAGAAAAAACTTTCCATTTGACTGCGATGTGTACTACGTATTCAAACATGTATTTTGATCTTTTTCTTATGAATATATTCATAATATTTACAGTGAAAGAAAGAATTCCTCACCCGTGGCTGTTTTCTCATTAGACATGCACTCTATAATTGGATGATAGTCAATAATACGGTCTTTAGAGCTTACACTCCCTCAGTTCTAGCATCACAGGTATCTGGACTGGGCAATCAGATACAATTCAGCAAGTATTTATCTTGCACTTGCTAAAACACATTTCATAAGGTGTAAAGTTTGAGGCAAAAAGGAAAAGGCTTTACAGAGTTTTAGTTACTGTTAAGATACATGTCTATTTGGCATTTAAAGGTAAATTTGCCTACCTATGCCTAGTAGAAAATCATCATTTTGCAAAAAATTCAAATGTCTGTTGGTTTACTAAAAGATGATCCAGATTAGTGCACAAAAACAAAAACCCACCATTCCACATTCAGTTTAAGAAAAGCCATCTAGGGGATTCCCTATCACTCTAGTGGTTGGGACTCCACACGTTCAGAAGGCCTGGGTTCAATGCCTGGTTGGAGAACTAAGACCCCACAAGCTAGGCAGCATGACCAAAAAAGGAAAAAAAATCCATATTATTAAATAAATATCTCTGATTTAGGAATATGGTAAGAATAGTTTTATTGGACTTTATTTTATCTACCAGTTTGACATCCACATTTACTTGAGCACATGAAGCACTCATGTTCCTGGCATAGATTTTGCACCTTTATAGAGAACCAGTTTGTTATGAAATAAAGCAATATTCTAGTATATTAGAAAGTCTGTAATGTCAACTTTACTTAAGGTTGTTAAATTCAACAGGAAGGGAAGATAATAGGAAGGAAGATCTCTTTTCCAATTAATTTTTGAAAATTTTGTTTTATACATCCCATAGTTAAGATGATTTCCACGAAACAGTCCTATAAAAATCATGCTTCCTGTAGCCTTTCCTTTCACTCTGCTTACATTTAACATTTGCCTTGAGTATAGTGGTGGTTTAATCATTAAGTCTTGTCTGACTCTTTGAGTTCTGGACTGTAGCCAGTCAGGCTCCTTTGTCCATGGGATTTTCTAGGCAAGAATACTGGAGTGGGTTGCAGGGGATCTTCCTGACCCAGGAATCGAACCTGCGCCTCATGTGTCTTCTGCTTTGTAGGTGGATTCTTTATCACTGAGCCACCGGGGAAACCCCTTGAGTGTAATTGAACAGTATTAACTTGCGGTATTAATACTTGCAGTTACCATATGTATTCTAATTTAAATAATTAGAATTATAGAAAGAGAATCAAGTTAAAACAATACTATAAGATTTTGAAAATGAGAAAATAATTGAAAAATATCCATCATGACAAGTTGGCCTTAGACAGTTCATTCTTCTCTAGGGAAGTTCTAGGCAAAGAAGCACAGATCGGAGTGGGCCACCATTTTTTATTTTCTGGTTTTGATTGTCATTTGCTCCAGGTACACCCTTCACATCTTTTTGAGAGAGAAGTGCAAGGAATAGTGAAGAAGATCAACTTCAGCCTTCTACCTGTGATGGTCTTGATTAGAGCACCAGGCTCAGCCTTCATCTCATTCCCATGTACAAATGTGTGTCAGACCAACATCCCCAATTACTTACTTAGGACACAGGGTATTTGAAACGTGAAAGCATAGAATTTTAGTACTGCATGGGACCGTAAAGAGCGCAGACCCAACAGTGGCATCTTTATAGAGGAGGTAGCTGTGGCCTTGAAGTCTCAGGCTTTGTTGAAACCTAGATTCTGGGTTAGTGGCTGCTGACACACCCTCTTTATTGAGTTTCCAGAGTTCCCTCTAGGGGCAGATAAAGAGCCAAGTAGATTTTCCCACAACAGCTCTGTTAACAGATTTCTGTTCCTGTGTTTCCAAATTCGAGAAAGAATATATAGTTTCTGGCAAGGCATTTTGCAATAGCTAGTGGCAGCATTTTTAAGTATTATGATAAAGAGATCCGTGATTGCTCATTTATTCATTCACTAACTGTTTAATAAACTTCTGCAACACTTTTTTCAACTAGGGTTGCCAGCAAAGGCATATGTAAGGGATAACACTTGATCAGAGACCCAAACAAGAGGGAGGGAGTCTTGGAATGAGGACGGCATTCCAGGTCATATAGGCCCAAATATAAAGCACCATGGAACAAATGTGTTTAGTGTATCTGGGATTTAGAAGATGAGGCATGGGGAACTCCCTTGCAGTTTAGTGGTCAAGACTCAGCACTTTCACTGCCGTGGGCCTGGATTTGATCCCTGTTCAGGGAAATAAGTTCCTGCAAGCCGTGTGGTGTGGCCAAAAATAAGAAAAAGAATTATGTCTAAAAAAGGAAAAAGAAAAAACTGAAAGTTATATCCCACTATAAACATCTCCCATTGTGAAGATGGGGAGGAGGGGCAGATACTGGACAAAAGTCATCTCTGTAGTCTTCAGTGGAAGGTGTTGATCTGGCAGGGCCAGGAGCATGTCAACGGCATGTGATCTGGACTGGCACACAGGTGATAGTATTTTCAATAGGAATAAATAGTAATTTAAGAAGAGAAGAGGAGGTATGGAATCAAGTGCTGTGCCTTAGAACAGTTCATGGTGAGATGTTGTGAGATCCAGGGGAGAAGTCTATAAAGCAGTTTTACCAAACAGGCTGGAACTCGGGAGAGAATTCAAGGCTGGGGATGGATTTTGATGATTCAGGAGCATATGGATGATGTCTTGCTGAAGGAGAGCTACTGAAAGAAGAATGTCAGAGGAGAACAAAGTGATCACTACTCAGTGTGTCCTTTCCAATATTTGAAGTTCAGCAAAAGGAGAGCAGACAGCTGTGGAAACTGGAAAGGCAAGTAAGGGGAAAAAACCAACTAAACAATCAAAAGAAGAGGATGACTTGGAATTTAAATCTGATAGAGTTTCAAGACTAGGAGGGTACCTAGCAATGCCTGTAAGCTGAGACATCATGTAATCTGAAACCTGAGAATGAATTGCTGGGCTTGGTAAGGTGGAGATGTGGCTCTGACAAGTGTTTTCATTGAATAGAAGTTTGACTGGATTCTGCTTGAGAGAGACTGGGAAGGAAGCGGAGATTGATGTATTAAACATTCCTTGGAAGAGATTTTTTTTTTAGCACAAGACACTATGGAAATTGATGGTAATAGATGGAGACATGACATCTATAGGGGTATTTATGTAATTAAACTTTTTAGAGGATTTTCAGTAAATTTGCTATGGAATTCAATAATGTAAAATAATAACTGTTTGCATTCTGTCTGTGTGTGTATATATGTGTATATATATATATATATATGTATATAAATACGGGTGTGTGTGTGTAGGCCATGCCAGGCAGCATGCAGGATCTTAGTTCTCTGACCAAGGATTGAACTCATGCCCCCTGCAGGGGATACACAGAGTCCTAACCCTGGACCACCAGGGAATTCCCATGTTTGCTATGTTATATCTTGTGTGGCATCAGACGAAAAGAAATTCCCTAAATATTTCATAGATTTATTTAATATCAGTGTTAAATTCTAAAGATAGAAAATCTAATCTCTTCCCAGACCAATATCCCTTCCTATAAGGCAGCACATTGCATCCTAGTTTTATCCCATTGAGCCACACAAACCTTGTCTAGCTGCCCCTGCTGCACCTGAGGTGACCCTGGTGTCCCTGGTGCTTCTCTTTTACGGGCCAGCACTCCCATCCCCCATCCACTCTTTGCATAATATCATTTTAAATCCCTTCACCAGTCTGACAACCAATCCTTTCTATTGGCTCAGGTCCCACATACAACGGGCGTAACCAGCAGATCTCTATGGATCTTTGTCTCTTCTGAAAAATCCCTGTATTCAGTCACCTAAGTCTCTCTGGAAAAACCAAATAAATAGGAATTGAACAGAATGGGGATGGAGGGAGGAAATGACTGTGTTTCTGATCTGAAATGTTGGTTAAAAAAAGTGAATGACAAGGTGAGCGGGTGCTTCTCGGTGGGGAGCTTGGCTTATGGACCCAGCGCAGTTGCCTCCTGACCTTCGTGTTTGAGGAGCCCTGTGTTATATGTGCCGTGAACATGTCCAGGTGCTCACAGAGCGATCAAATATAAGTTTCGCCACTCCATAAGCAGGCATCTCTAATCCCTGCGTAATTAAGAAGGAAATAAAGGCCCAGAAACTCTAGACAGATTGTTCAGAGTCACATGTTCTGCAAGTGGCAGCACTGACATTTAAGCCAAAGTCTGTCCGACTTCAGAGACTCTCTTAGACTCGACCTGAGTTCTTGGCAATGTGCTTGGATCATAGGCTTGGGGCACCTTAGATGTTTTCCTTTCTCTGTGGGTCTTCAAAGTGTATAATTTCTTTTTATTTTTTTAAAAAATTGAAGTATAGTTGATAAACTATCTGTGTCTCATGTGTACAGCAAAGTGACTCAGATTCTTTTCCATTATACCTTATTACAAGATATTATATATAGTTCCCTGGGCTAAACAGTAGGTCTTGTTGCTTATCTGTTTTGTGTATAGTAGTGTGTGTTTGTGAATCCCAGATTTCAGATTTATCCCTCTCCCTTTCCTCTTGGTAACCATAAGTTTGTTTTCTGTGAGTCTATTTCTGTTTTGTAAATAAGTTTGTTTGTATTTTTTTTTCATTCCTCATATAAGTGATTAAGATGTGTCATTTCTTAGCATGTTTCATTATATTATACTTTTTATTATGGTATGCTCTTCATGATACTATTTTCATCAGATGTTTTATTTTCTAAGATATTACATTATATTATTCTGTTGACACCTTCTCTGGGTCCAACTCTATTCAAGGTAGAAAAACTCAATCCCTGACCCTCAGAGTTTGATGAGTCTGTGGGAAAGATAACCCAAATGATTATATAAAGCAGAATAGGATGGATGATCCTGAAGAAAGGCACAAATGAGTGCTCTTGCCTCTAGAACTCTATGGGGGTGGGGAGGCCATGATCAAGTGGGAGACCTTGACATTCTTCATGAAAAGGTTAGAATGTGAGATAAGTTGGAAAGGATGAATGAGTGAGAGTGTTCAGGGGAAGGTGGGGCATAGCCACAACTCGAGAACAGCTTCGACAGTGGGAAACCTTAAGATAAGCTAGGAGGCATCTAGTAATTTAGCTGGAGGAAAAGAGGCACATTAGAGATAAATGATAGACAGCTAGGAAAGACAGGACCATACTGGCAAAAGTGGGACTGCTATGCACCTGATAATAGGAAACCTTTCAGGATTTATTTTTTAAGAAGAGTAGTGACTGTAGTATGTATAGGAGGCTCATGACTGTTTGGATTTAGGACTTTTTTGTGTTGTTAAGAGAAGTTACATCATTAATTATAGTGAAAGTGAAAGTGTTAGTTGCTCAGTCGTGTCTGACTCTTTGTGACCCCGTGGACTCCCGCTAGGCTCTTCTGTCCGTGGGATTCCCCAAACAAGAATCCTGGAGTGGGTTGCCATTTCCTCCTTCCAGGGATCTTCCCAACCCAGGGATTGAACCCAGGTCTCCCACGTTGCAGGCAGATCCTTTACTGTTTGAGCTGCCATTTAACATGTAAGAATAGGTCATGTGCTATGACCTATTTGGAATTGATGGGTTTGCCCCATCAGTTTCTCGAGTTTTCTTGCAATCTTAGATCTTGCTTGTTATATCTTCAGGTGACTATTTTAAAATGAATACAATTTGCAAATTCATTGATGATAAAAAATAAAATTTATTTTATTAGTTCTGATTCCCATGTTAAGTGAAATGTACTTATATATATAAAGACTGTAGGTTCAACGTAACAAGCAAACTGTTTAAATATAAAGATTGTGCAAGGGAAAAAATAATGGATTCAATTAAGATTTACTAAGCCCTTTATTCTATTTTGAGTTAATGTTCCAGGTAAATAACTGTACTTCATGTTTAGTTAGGAAAACCACACTGGATTGTCACACTGGCCCTTTGCTGTCCCCCTGACATTGCTTAGGGTTGGGAACATGATTCTTGTTTGACTCAAAGCTGTCAAAAGTTAATGGCAATCTGAACTGGTGGATAAAGTGTTGACTGCAGACTTCTCTGACAAAAAGTCCCTCTTCAGTTCTATTTTTGTACCTTTCAAATTCTAATTTATATCATGTACCTCTGTCTGTTTAGATCCATTTGATACCCAAATTCATTTCTGTGATTGATTTTCTAGTAAGAGGATGAAAAGTTTTCACATTAATGGGTTTTTGTTTAAAGCCCGTAAAAGCTAAGAATTTGAAATCAGCTAGATTTATATTAAATTTCCTGATAGGAAATGGTTTTCTGAGATTACTAGTTGCCTTTTTTTAGAATACTAAAGCTATTAATAAACCATCTCTTTATTACATCTTCCTTCAATAACACCACAGAATGGCTATAAAATATTCCCAATCTCTCTTAAAAAGAAGGACTGAAATTGCAACATTTGAAAACTCTGGGCTTTCCCAGTTTTGCTTTTGGTGTTTATTAGAATAGCTGAGTAACTCTGTTTACTATGTGGCTGTAGAAGGATGTTGGCTGTCTCAGAAGATGTTTTTAAAGCTGGCCACCCTTCCAGGGGCCCAGCTGGAGGAATCTTTCCAGGACAATGATCCCCATACAACGCACCGCTGCCCCAGACTTATGTGGATGCAGAGCAGGGAGGGAGCTTGTGTAAAACGTGGCTGTGTATCTCCCCTGACCCCCCTAAAATTACCAGAACTGCAGCGGGAGGAAGCCAGGGCCTGCGTGCTGTCCAGGAGCTCTGCTGGTTCTCTGGTCTGTCTGCTATAACCCACTCTCCCACCTCCACCATCAATACCATCTGGAATGACCCCCTGAGAGGACGCTTTTTCCTTCCTCAAGGCTCATCTTGACCTTACTTGCCCTCGAACCCTGTCAACCACTGGTCAGGATTCTTATTGGCGGTCCAATATGTATCAACTCAGGGAGTGAAGCCATAAAGCAATTCAAACAAGAGAACCTATAGAATAGCTCTGGGTTTTCTGTGTGATACTATGCCACAGAACATTTCAATTTTAGAATATTTTATGTATTGTAAATCGTCATCTATATGGAAGTGATCTATTTAATCTGGTAGAGTGGTGCTTATGCTAAGTCCTTTCAGTCGTGTCTGACTCTTTGCCACGCTATGGACTGTAGCCCACCAGGCTTCTCTTTCCGTGGGATTCTTCAGGCAAGACTACTCGAGCCAGTTGCCATTTCCTCCTCCTGGGGATCTTCCCAACCCAGGGATCGAACCCGCATCTCTTACGTCTCTTGCATTGGCAGGCAGGTTCTTTATCACTAGTGCCACCAGTGGAAGTACTCTTCAAGGAACAGATCATATGATACATTTCTTTGCTTTTATTTCCCAGTGCAGAGTCTCAACATAGCAGTTATTGAAAAGTTCTTGTGATTTTTATTGCTGAAATTGATGTTTTCTTCTCTGCTTTCTGCCTTTAGCACTCATTCTGGCTTAAAGCATCTATATCTAAAGCAGTGGGTGGATGGTTGGAGTCACAGAGTCTTGACAGCCAACCAGACTGGTTGTCTGTAGGTCGTTAAAGGATTAAAGTGAAGCATTTAAAACTTACCGTGGCATTTGCATTTCCAGCCCATCCTAAAGGAGATCAGTCCTGAGTGTTCATTGGAAGGACTGATGTTGAAGCTGAAACTCCAATACTTTGGCCACCTGATGAGAAGAGCTGACTCATTGGAAAAGATGCTGATGCTGGGAAAGATTAAAGGCAGGAGGAGAAGGGGATGACAGAGGATGAGATGGTTGGATGGCATCACTGACTCAATGGACATGAGTTTGGGTAAACTCCAGGAGTTGGTGATGGACAGGGAAACCTGGCGTGCTGCGGTCTATGAGGTCACAAAGAGTCAGACACAACTGAGCGACTGAACTGAACTGAACTTGCATTTAAGATAGGTGACCAATAAAATGTTGCTATCGTTGTTGTTGTTCAGTCACCCTGGTGTGTCCAACCCTTTGCAACCCCATGGACTGCAGCACACCATGCCTCTCTGTCCCTTGCCATCTTGCAAGGTTAGCCCAAGTTTATGTCCGTTGCACTGATGATGCCATCCAGCCATCTCATCCTCTGATGCCCTCTTTCCTTCTGCCTTCAATCTTTCCCAGCATCAGGGACTTTTCCAATGAGTCAGCTGTTCACACCAGATGACCAAAACACTGGAGCTTCAGCTTCAGCATCAGTCCTTCCAATGAGTATTCAGGGTTGATTTCCCTTAAGACTGACTGGTTGCTATCATTAGTCCTAAACAAAGCAGCACAGGCAAACCCAAGTTAGAGTTTGCTTCTTTTATTCAGGGTGACTCTAAATTGCTGCAGTGTCCCCATAATCATAATTTACAGGAGCTGAGCTCCATGTGGCATAAAAGGAATTTCTTCCAGATGGTAAGTCTAACCTAAAAAACATTTCTGTAATCGCTAATGGAGCCCTGGTAACAGCATCTTACACGTTGATTGAGTTCAGTTCAGTTCAGTCACTCAGTCGTGTCCGACTCTTTGCTACACCATGAATCGCAGCACACCAGGCCTCCCTGTCCATCACCAACTCCCGGAGTTCACTCAGACTTGCATCCATCGAGTCAGTGATGCCATCCAGCCATCTCATCCTCTGTCGTCCCCTTCTCTTCCTGCCCCCAATCCCTACCAGCATCAAAGTCTTTTCCAATGAGTCAGCTCTTCTCATGAGGTGGCCAAAGTACTGGAGTTTCAGCTTTAGCATCATTCCTTCCAAAGAAATCCCAGGATTGATCTCCTTCAGAATGGACTGATTGGATCTCCTTGCAGTCCAAGGGACTCTCAAGAGTCTTCTCCAACACCACAGTTCAAAAGTATCAATTCTTCGGCGCTCAACCTTCTTCACAGTCCAACTCTCACATCCATACATGACCACTGGAAAAACCATGCCTTGACTAGACAGACCTTAGTTGGCAAAGTAATGTCTCTGCTTCTGGTAACTTAGCATCTTACACGTTGGTTGAGAGTGGCATTCTAATCTCTCACAGCAATATTGCCACAGCAGATCTTGTATGAGAGAGGATGTGGGGAGGAAAAAAGAAGAAGATATTAAACAAGAGGAACTTGCCCAAGAGATAAAGTTCCCTTTATGCTCCTTTCTACCTGAACAGCTTACCGCTTAAAAGTAGCACCAGTTAGTACCTTTTTCAGGCATCCTCTGCTTTTCTGCCAGTCTTTATTTGGTGTAATTGAATTGGATCTTCTCTCATCCTGGTCTTTTGAAATGCTCCTTCTTTTCAATGATATCTATCACAGTGAAAATTTGAAACAACCTAAATATCTTATAAAATACAGCCGTTCAATGCAACATTGGGCAGCCTTTAAAATAATAGTTTAGGTGTTCTGGTAAAAGACTGTGAAGAAGGATTCTTTTTTATATCTCTCCCTGAGACTTACCAAGGCAACAAAAAAGATTGTAAAAACAATGGGAAAAATGTTAACTTTAATAGTCTTGAAAATACTAGTCATAATCCAACCCTACCCCCCACCCCCCAAAAATATCAGCCAGAATAGTGACATTTGGATCATTGGAAAAGGACTTTGAGAACCGACACACACTTATCCAGAGCTCAAGCAAGGCATGGGCCTCTCAAGAAGTAGGCATTGGGTTCCCTGGTGGTCTACTGGTTAAGAATCCATTGGCCAATGCAAGGGATAGGGGTTCCATCCCTGGTCCAGGAAGATTCTACCTACCATGGAGCAACTAAGCCTGTCGGATGCAGCTGCTGAGCCCGGGTGTCCCGAGTTTATGCTGCACAACAAGAGAAGCCACTGCAGTGAGAAGTCCAGGCACCACAGCTAGAGAGTAGCCTCCACTGAGATAGCCAGAGAAAGCCTGTGCATAGCAATGAAGAACCAGCACAGCCAAAAGTAAATAAGTAAATCTTAAACATTTTTTTAAAGTAGGCATCTTTGATAAAAGTAAGAGATGGGGCCTCCCTGCTGGCTCAGTGGTGAAGAATCCGCTTGCCAATGCAGGAGTCACGGGTTCAACCCCAGGTCTGGGAAGATCCCACGTGTCGAGGAGCAGCTAAGCCTGTGTGCTGCAATTACTGAGCTTGTGCTCTAGAGTCTGGGAGCTGCAACTCTTGAGCCCAGGTGTCGAACTACTGAAGCTTGCATGCCCCAGAGCCTGTGCTCCGCAACAAGAGAAGCCTCCGCAATGAGAAGCCCTCATACTGCATCTAGACAGTAGCCCCGGCTTGCTGCAGTTAGAGAGAAGACTGCAACAAGGAAGACCCAGCACAGCCATAAATAAATAAAATTGTCAATTAAAAACAAAAAAGAAATATCCGCACTTAGGCAACATACCTCCAAGTAAAGATGCATAAAAACATCCAATCAGCAATTTTGCTTCTAGGATTTTATCCCCTGGATCTACACACACTTGTATGCAAAGCTATATTACAGACTTGTTGATTATGGAATTTTTGCTATATATATCCTAATATGTATAGCCTAATAATTATATCCTAATATGTATATCCTAATATATGTGTATCCTAATATATACATTTATACATCCTAATTTCTCCCATAGGGAGCTCTTTGTAAATAGTAAAATGTATCCATACCATGAAATATTATGAATCTATTTTAAAAATGAGGAAGATTTGTTTTGATGTAATGTGAAGTTGTGAAAGTATATGTACTCTTACCCCAAAGTAATCTCTGCATATGTTAAGAATGTGTGAGCATATATAAATATTGAAAGAAAGTAAAAGTGTTAGTCGCTAAGTCGTGTCCAACTTTTTGCAATCCCTTCGGCTATAGCCTGCCAGACTCCTCTGCCTATGGGATTCTTCAGGCAAGAATACTGGAGTGGGTAAACGTTCTCTTCTCCAGGGGATGTTCCCAACCCAGGGACTGAACCTAGGTTTCCTGCATTGCAGGCAGATACTTCACCTTCTGAGCCACCAGGGAAGGCCATATAAATATTACATTGTGGTGGCACTATTGGTAAAGAACCCACCTACCAGTGTAGGAGACATAAGAGACGTGGGTTCAGTCCCTGGGATGGGAAGATCCCTTGAAGAGGGCATGGCAACCCATTACAGTATTCTTGCTTGGAGAATCCTATGGACAGGGGAGCCTGGTGGGCTACAGTCCATTGGATCACAAAGAGCTGGACACAACTGAAGCAACTTAGCACCCATATTTAACAGTTTATTAAAATTGTGAGGCAAACCGAGAAGCTGTTACTATTCACTGACATCAAGATAAATTAAGTAGAAAAGTTAGGTCAAGTATAATATGATTTTATCTGTGGTCTCATTTTCCTTCCTCTCTCTCACTGCCTTTATTGAAACTTCGTACCAAGCGCTGTTGTTAAGTGCCTCATATGGGTCATCTTATTTAAATCTCACAACAAGCTTAAAACCACCCCAAAGAAAACTTTTATTAACACATTCCCAGTTTAGTCATGAGGATACTGAGGTACAGAGTTTAATAATTTGCCAGAAATCTGAAAGCTAGTGAATGCCAGAGCCAGAATTTGAAACCAGGCAGTCTGGCTTTAGAGCTTATGTTCATAACTCTTAGGCAGTCGTGCTGTCCTATACACGCATGCATCCATCACACAGCTTCACACAGAAAAGGTGGTTGGCAGAATATAGCTTTAGGGCATCTTTAATAGAGTGCTTTTATTTGTACTTCTGTATGTCAATTACACAGTCTGTGGCCATTATACAGTTGTACTGTATTACTCCTGTTTGTTTGTTTTAATCAGGCCTAGTTCCCTATTATGTACTACAAAAAATCTAAAGCACACGGGCCCGCCTTGTCCTCTGGTGGAGAAAGCTAGCATGTTATCTGTAGGATTTTAAATTTATACTTTCACTGAGAAAATGGCTCTGTGGCCTTCCTGCTGGAATGTGATTCTCTCCTCTGCACCCTAGTTGTGCAACCTTGGACCAGTTACATAACTTCTCTCTGCCTTTGTTTGCTCCTGTATAACATGTGTATCTTCTTGCCTGGAGAATCCCAGGGACGGCGGAGCCTGGTGGGCTGCCGTCTATGGGGTCGCACAGAGTTGGACACGACTGAAGCGACTTAGCAGCAGCAGCAGCAACATGTGTGTCGTGAAAAGGTTAGGCTTCTTGATTTATTGTGAGGGTTAAATGTTTATCAAGTGTCAACTGCCCAGAACAGCAATCGGCATGTTCAATAAACATCAGCTATTGCATTAGATGGGCACCTAAGTAAGTTAACCTGAGTTTACATTGAACCTGAAAGGGTTGGAGAAAGAGAATGAACGTTGGTCCAAATGGTCCTGGTGGCTCTGCCAGGCTTTTCCTGGCTCAGGACCGAGTCTGGGAAGAATGAAATGGGAGTCCACTTACCTCTTAGTGTGGGCATCTCACCTCCGAGGATGACTCTAGGCCTAAAGAGATGCAATTTTCATAGGAGATGGCTAGCACAGGCTAAGTATATCAACCTATGAAGTTGCCTTCATTTGACTTTTTTAGATCCACAAAATTAGCAATTTCATGTGGTTCAGCCTAACAAGTTATCAGTTGCTCAGCTGGAAAATTCGTGGATTTTGCTTTTACTGAGAAAGGTAAGACATTAGGTTTTCTTTTTTTTTTTTTTAATCGGCTTTTATTCCCCTACATGGAGCATGTTTTTCTGTTTTTCCCCTTTGTTATGTGGTCATGTCTATTTTCAAGGAAGTTTTGATTAGTGGAAACATGTTCTTGATGACATCTGACCTCCAGTCCATTCCTGTGTCTTCACTCTTTGCCCCAGGGCTCATACATTGTCTAATCCATCCGTGTCTGCTCTCAGGAAGGAACCTAATAAATTCAGTCATGGAGAGGAACAAATGACAAATAGGACCTAGTGCTCTCTCGCAAGAGCTGTGCAGATTTCAATAACCACTATCTTCTGTAAGAAGAGCACGAATCACGGATTCTAGACTGGAAGGCTCTCTGTGTCCTAGGGTTGGAGGCTGATAGTTGGGATTTGAAAGAAGAAAATTTCTGGAACCTATAAAAGTAGATTTATCCTGTTTCTTAGCCTCTAAGGTCTAGAATTTCCTGGTTCCCCAATTTTTCTGATATAGGCTTTAAGACCACATATTTGGGATTGTTGTAGATAAAGTATATAATACTTATAGATTTGGTATTATTCTGCATAACCCTCACAATAACCTTAGGAAGCTGGTGGGCACTATTATTATCATCATTTTAGAATTAAGGAAATGGAGACTTATAGCAGTTAGGGAACTTGCTCAAGGTCATTCAACTAGGAATGGCAAAGTCCCTTGGACAGCAAGGAGATCAAACCAGTCAGTCTTAAAGGAAATCAACCCTGAATATTTATTGTAAGGACTGATGCTGAAGCTGAAGCTCCAATACTTTGGCCACTGATGCAGAGACCACTCATTGGGAGAGACCCTGATGCTGGGAAGGATTGAGGGCAGGAGGAGAAGGGGACGATAGAGGATGAGATGGTTGGATGGCATTGTTGACTCAATGGACATGAGTTTGAGCAAACTCCAGGAGATGGTGAAGGACAGGGAAGCCTGGTGTGCTGCAGTCCATGAGGTCGCAGAGTCAGACACGACTTAGCAACTGAACAACAAAGAGAGTCTATATCTATGGCTTGGGGCCATGAGAAATAATGTCAGTTGTGATGCTCCTACAGACTCATCCCCTCTAAGCTTCCTTGGTTTTAGGATATGACCATGAGGCCATGATTACTGGAAGCCCTGGCTCATTCTCTACTGAGGACCATTATTTAGAATCTGACTACAGATAATTCATAATAAATTTTAATATATTCCTTTTTAGTGAAAAGTAACTTTTAGTTTGGTGAATACATTACTAGCATTCATGTGTAGTCACTCAGTCATGTCTGACTCTTTGTGACTCTTTGGATTGTAGCCCACCAAGCTCCTCAGTCCATGGGATTTCCCAGGCAAGAATATTGGAGTAGGTTATCATTTCTTCCTCTGGTTGGCAGATTTTCCCAACCAGAGATCCAACCCACGTCTCCTGCATTGCAGACAGATTCTTTATCCACTGAGCCACTGGGGCACGACTTATTTATTGTTATCAATAAAATAGTTATAAAATGTATGATAAGATTTGTAACACTTCAAAAGTCTTCTACTCTAATGAAAGTACTCATTAAATTTTTATAGCCCTCCATGATTTTGTCCATATTTATAGCAAAACAAATCTAGATATAATGATCTGGTTAAAAACATTTAAAATATTGAATGATTCCACCTCCCACAAAGTATTTGGAAATAATGAAATACATTTGCATTGCAGAATTATGACTGTCAGCAAATGTTGAAAAGGCAGCAATATAAGTGGCCAGTTGTGTTTGAAGTGCAAGGAACCGATGTAGGCATTCTTGTGTAAAAAGGAAAGCATAACCTTTGTATTTGGGGTTATTAAGTATTTATATGATGAGTCATAGTTTGTCAAGAAAAGAAGTATAATTTTCTAGAAATTAATAAATAAAAGTTCATTTCTTTTTAGACTGATTCCAACTTTAAATTACATTTTGTGCTATATTATTTATATTATTTATGAGTCAAGATAGCCATTTACATTTCAAAAGCCCTTTGAAGCTAGACATTAATAGAATAAATCATCACAAGGTGATATAACATGATTTCCTTTTGAATTTCCTGCTGAGATAACTTCATATTTGCAGCTGTCAAGACCATCATAAATTATAAATTTGATCTTTCTTTTTAAACTTAGCAGTCTGTGTATGTGTGTCTGCACACACACACACTTACACACACGCAAAGATCTCTAAGCACTTTTATGGAGTGAGCAGGGCTAGCTAATGTGGAAGAATAGGTTAGTATTGATGTTATTAATACAAAGAAGGATGTGAGACCTACTATGAAAGTATTTAAGACAAGGTGCTACAGATTTTGAGAGAAAAGAAAGAGAACGCACAGGTGTGGTATCATGGGAGAGCTTGCCTTTGAACTTGGAGCTGAAGAAGAGGAGTTTTACCAGGTGCAACAGAGAAGCTGGAGGTGTCCAAAGTGGCAGAGTCAACTTGAAAAAAGATGGAGTCAGCAGGCAGCTGGAGAGACAAGCCCAGTCTGTATTCAGAAAGTGTGGAGGGGGTACAGATTGGCAGAAGGAAGCCGCAGTGCAGCGCAACCAGCTCTGTGCGGGTTATTGGTGACCTGACCAGAAAGTAGGTTGGGGCCCGGTTGGAAAAGCTTTGAGTCCTGGGATATGAAGTACGAACCTTGCTAAGCAGTGGTAACCCATTTTAAGGTGGCAGGGGAATGATGTTGTCAAGAGATATGCTCTGAAAAATTAATCTTGTGTTAGTGAGTAGTGTGATGCAGACAGCAAAGAGAGGGGGAGTCAGGGAAGACTGAAAGAGATACACGAGAATCAGCTGCAGCATCTACACACATCTACACCCAGGCAGTGATTCTGATTCAGTGAGTCTGAAGTGGCCTTAGGGACCCCAATGAGGCTTAGGCTGGTGGAACCTGTGCCCTGTTAAGAAACATCGAGAGAAAGTGAGGAGGTGTTTGAACTACAAATGAAATGGGAGTGGCCTGCAGAGAGAAGGAATGAAAGCTGTCAAAGGTGACTGAAGGCCGGGAGAGTGGCTTAGTTTTGGGACTCATCACACTGTACCCATGTGTTTACACAAACATTTCCTGCCCTGAAGTTGTCCTAGCTCCTCTTAAGACACAGCGGACACTCAGGAAGTGTTTGTGGAATGGCACGATTTCTTGCAGGCTCAGAGATGCCTGCAGTGATCTAGCCTCTCTCGTGGAGGACCGACTGGGAATTCAGTCAGCTGGAGGCACTGGTTGAACACGATGGCTCATGAAAGAGCCCTCTCGGACTCTCCCCACCTTGTCCCTATGTGCCCCAAAGTGCTACATCACTAGGCCCATCGGCAGCTAGCCAGGAATTCAATTCATTGCGAGTGCCACTTGGGGGACAGTCTCAGGCAGGCAATTCTTTGCACCCTTGGGTTCACCCATCAGTGGCTCCTGAGGCCTCCTGGGACAGCTTTTCAAACACTTCCTTTGTGACTGGCTTTGCAAGGGTAGATTTTAGTCAAGTTTACCAAGTGAAGAGAAACTGGTCAATGAAGAAAGTGATACATTGTTTAAACAGCCCAGAGAAAAGTGACATAGATGTTAATGCATGCCCCAAGTTAGGTGCCAAATAGCCTTTCGCACATGCTGAACACTACACAAGTGGGCATCCTAGTTATCCATGGCTCTGTAATAGGCTACAGAAGCTTCGTAGCAGAGAACATTATGCCCAGGCACTTGGTCGATTAGGAATTTGGACAGGCCTTGGGAGGGATGGCCTGTCTCTCCTCCACCATGTCTGGGTCTTCAGCCAGAAGACTTGAAACCTGGAGTTGGAACCGTCACGAAGCTCTCTGAGCGCATCTGGCAGCTGGTTGGCTCTTGGCTGCGACTTTAGCTGGAGCACCGGCCTGTGGCTTCTGCGTGTGGCCTGATCAGCCTCTGAATATAGGGCCTGGCTTCCCAGGGTGGGTCAGGGAGAGCCAGGGAAAAGCCTTTTTGCCTCTAAGACCCAGATTCAGAAGTCACAGGGCATCACTCCAGATATATCCCGTTTGTCACTGAGTAGTCATTCCCTCCTCCAGGGGATCTTCCTGACCCAGGGATTGAACCCAGGTCTCCTGTATTGCAGGCAGATTCTTCACTGTCTAAGCCACCAGGGAAGCCCTCCTCTTTGACAGAGCAGGTCCTATACACCCTCTCAGTGTCCCAGGGAGGAAAAGTACTCTTTACCTCCTCATGGAGTAGTAGTAGCAAGGTTTTACAAGAGCATGGAGCATTAGAAATACTCCTCAAAATGGTGAAAAAAGAGAATATTCTTAAGTTACTAAATTTCAACTGATGGAGCCTATTTAGTGAGAAGTGGCTGTGAAGCATCGTTATACTTGTAGATTTACATTTCTCGGTTTTAGGCTTGTGCAGTCAAACGTCTTCTGAAACAAATCAGAATATTAAATAATACCCAATTTCTAAAGACTTCAGAGGTTTTTAAGTGGATAATCTAGACATAAAATGTGCCTTTCACTGTTTAAAAATGTTCGTGAAATAAGTAGTAGTGACAGTGACATAAAATATTGTTTTATGAATAATACATACATTTTATAGAAGAGATCTATTCATAGTGCTTAGAGGTCAAAATTATTCATTTTGAAAATCAGTCGGAAAGCAAGGCTATATAGACTTCTCAGGGCTGACCAGCCCCAAACCTTCAAAGTAAGGAACCATGAAATCAAAGTCAGAATATTGGAAGTGAAGACTAAAAAAGTTTGGAACTTCCCTAGCCATCCAGTGCTTAAGACTTTGCCCTTCCACTGCAGAGGACATGGGTTCAATCCCTGGTTGGGAAACTAAAATTCCACATGCTGTTCAGCATGGCCAGAAAAGGAAAATATGATAAACTAAGTATTAAAAATAATGTTTGCTATGGTTCTGCTGCTGATGATAGCAAATAACTGTTTCTGCTGTCTAGATGTATTTGTGTAATAGAAAGGATGACACTTTACAAATACACAGGCATACACAGACACACATATGTGTACCCACAGCCGCACTAACCCTGTGTTACATTATAGTTAGTATACTCAAGGAAGGAAAATGCAAGAAGTAAAAGAAGTGGGGCTTATTCCAAGAACTGTTTGTTTCAGTTGTTTGCTTTCTATGTGAGACCTACTAGTCTTCTTGTAAGTGGATACTGAACAGTGTTTTAAAAAAAGTAAATTATATATATATATGTATATATATATATATTGCCCTATTGCCTTGTAAAGCCAAACAACAAAAAAAAAGCCACTCACATCTGTAAGAATGAGATGTGATACCAGTGACTGGAATTCTTCACTCTAAAGCTGGTCAGAAAAATTGTCATAATGAAACATTTCAGTGTTAGAGAATGACTGTGATCTAAAATATCACAACCATGTCATTTTTAGACCCAGCTGTTTTCATGGATCTTGATGAATTTTCTTTGCCAGCAGCAGCATACACTGCCTTTCTCAAAATGTGTGCTGGTTGTGCCCATGTTTCTGCCTGCAGACATGGGATTCTAGCTTAGCTGTGTGACTTTTCTAACATTCCTTACAGCTCCCAATAAAATCCTTTCTATTATTGAACATATACATTACCATATGTAAAACAGATAGCCAGTGGATATTTGATGTATGATTCAGGGAGCTCAAACCAGTACTTAGTGACAACCTAGAGAGGTGGGATGGGGTGGAAGGTGGGAAGGAGGTCCAAGAGGGAGGGGACATATGTATGGCTGATTCGTGTTGATGAATGGCAGAAACCAACACAAACTGCAAAGCTGTTATCTTCCAATTAAAAATAAATACATGAAAAAAAAAACCTTCCTATTATTGAACCACTTGCAACAGGTTTTATTCTCAATAAAAAAAATAGAAAGCACTTCATTATCCCCTGTGATTGTGAATAGCCATCTTGGTCAAGTGGAAGTGAAAGTGAAGTCACTCAGTCTTGCCCGACTCTTCGTGACCCCAAGGACAGTAGCCTGCACCGAGCTCCTCCGTCCATGGGATTTTCTAGGCAAGAGTACTGGAGTGGGTTGCCGTTTTCTTCTCCAGTCTTAGTCAATGCTTGATTTAATTTAAAGACAAGAGAATACTTTTTTAATGTATGGGAAGTGATGATTGACAGTTTAAAGCTGGCATTTTATGTATCCTCAATTTGTTTTTAAAAGCCCTTCTTGTATGAAGATGATTAGTATAAAACATATTTGCATTGCTCAGAATCTGTTTGCCATAGATCTTTTGTTAATGCTCAATTATTAAGTTAAATTGTATCTCCATTTCCTCTGCTTGCTTTGAGTGTTATCCACTAGTCTTTAATATAATTGGACTAAATAGGAATTAGATTTGGGGAGTCCCAGAGACAAAGCCAGATTTTCTCACTGACTTTTTTGACAGTCAGCTTTGGGAAACATAAGATAATTTCTGCAGTTCCTCTAGTTCATTTCGATAGGAAGGTCAAATCTGATCATCTATTTTTATACCTGTTATGACCCAAACAATCCAATCAAAGTTTTTTTAGACATGTATTTATTTTTATTTATTCATTTGGCTGCACCAGAGCTTAGGTGTGGCATGTGAGATCTAGTTCCCTGACTAGGGATTGAACCTGGGCCCCTCTGCATTGAAAACTTGAAGTTTTAGCCACTGGACCACCAGGGAAGTCCCTCAGGGAAGTCCCTCTAGCTGAAGTTTTGAAAGCCCTTTGGTCTGTTTGTCACTGTGTACTTGGAAATACCTGTGTCTTTTGGGGAGAACCACCATTTTGTAGTAGTGATTCTTTAGTTAGCTCTGACAAATTTGAATACCTTTGAAGTTATTTTTCTGGAGAAATGGCTGAAGTATGAGCACGCCAAGTTGCAAAGGATTAGTCACCAAGAACTTAGCATATAATGAACTCTTGGAAATTAACTGATTGAAACAAACAAAAATAACATCTCTATAAAAGTGTTGTCCTGTGCCTGACAGAACTCAAAAATCAAGACTAGTGTAGGTGCTAATATTTCTTCCATAAATGCCTACTAATCAGTTATTCTGTGACTGTGGGGTGAGCTGGGGCACCCTAACTTGTGGCCTGCTCTGGACCACCTGAGAATCCTCATATGCATAACAATTTTTATTTATTTAGGGTATTCACTAAAGCTGTAGAATACAAATACATACCCCAAACTGCACACAGCAAGCAGATTAGATTTAACGTTAGTGAAGAAAGATGGGTTGGTACACATTTAAAAAAGAAAGAAAAAGAAATCACAGAAGGAACAATTACATAGCTGACTGGCTACCAGAAAGGCGTGCACCGGCATGTTTGTGGATTAGTCAAGGTCCACTTTGTTCTTATTTGGTTGATTATGCAAGATTTGTTTCTCAGAACACTGCTGATAGTGCTGCAGGACTTAGAAGAGAAATTTTGTCTAAACTGGGTATTTTTAAAGAGATTAATACTAACATCAGGTTGCTCACATGTAGGGTAATAATAATAGTAAAAATAATAAGTTTACCATAGATTAAGTACTCATTGTGTTCCAGGCACTTTGCTGTTTGATTTACTCACATGTTGCTCTCAGCCACCCTGTGAGGTAGCTGTTGCTACTTCCTCCATTTTAAAGCTAAGGAAACTGATGCCCAGATAGCTTAAGAAACTTGCTCTAGGTCAGACAGCTCATAAATAGTGGGAAACCTACGTGGTTCTGATTCCAAAGATCATGCTTGTTCCCATGACATTGGACTCTAAAAGTGGAGAGACATTTTAGATCATGACTGATCTATGTGTGGTTATGTGCTCAGTCGTGGCCAACTCTTTGCAACCCCATGGACTGTAGCCTGCCAGGCTCCTCTGTCCACGGGATTTCCCAGGCAAGAATACTGGAGTGGGTTGCCATTTTCTCCTCCAGGGGATATTGAACCTGTGTCTCCTGGGTCTCCTACATTGGCAGGTGGATTCTTTACCACTGAGCCACTTGAGATAAAATATCACTGCTCTCTTGAATATTACTGGCAATTAACATAATGACATAATCATACAGATATTTTAAGAATCTAATGCACTGGATTTTAAACTTCGTTTGGATAAGACTCACATGAGGAGTGTGTCTAAGCTTTATCTGAGCTGTTTTCAAGCAAGACTGAGCTTGGGGACACTGCACATTTTTTTGACACTCTCCAATGTCATCAACAAATAGAAGATGTATGTAACTATGATATATAAAACATGATGTAGAAGATGTAGAAGATGTATGTAACTATGATATATAAAACATAGTAGATTTGTCCCTCTTTTTCTTTCTTGCCCTGTTTTGTGGCTCAGGTTGTAGTTATAAATTGATATCCATGTCCACTTTCGCAGGTCATAGTCAGGAGATTCTTGCATGCCTGGACCTTCTTGTCATTTGTTACTGAGAAGCTGTAACTGGTAAAGAGATGACTCAGAGCTTGAATAAATATTGTTAAAGTTTTACCTTTGTGTATGTGTGTAAATTTAAAATATATTCTGTGGTTCCATTAGGGGAAACAGAGCTTCAGTGCTAGTCTGAAAACGTGTTTGAAAATGAACCCATTCTGTGTCTTAGTAATAGAAGTCAGCCTTCTGGGATAAATGTTATTTTAGGATAAGCAGGTGCTATTATCACAATTAGTTTGCTAATCTTAATCAGGTTTTTTTTTTTTAATGATTGACCTGATTTTCAAACACATGTATTAGAGCACTAGGAAAATGAGTTTTTGTAGGTAAATCCTCAGCAAATTCATAAAGAGAAATTATTATTTGTGAAAATCCCAAGATTACATGCTAAACATTTTTTTTGAGAATGAGCTTTCTAAAAACTTCCCAAACATTTATTTTCAAGTTCAAAATTGGAGAATGATATGATAGTTCAGGCCTATGCAAGGGAAAGGGAACTGTGAGAAATGGAGTCCCACTTTTTTTTCATCCTCTCTCTCTAGTTTAGGTACCTAAACGACCTCTAAGGGCCTCGCCCTTAGAAAACCATTCCTTTCTTTTTCCCCATCCCTTGCTTCTCACTGCCAGAGGCTACTGAGCAAAGTGTTGTCTAATTAGAGCAATTGACTGTGAGGTGAGAATGACAAAATGCCTACCCTTCCCAGGAGGTGTTTTCATCCCTGAAGTGCTTATTAGACCAAAAACATCTCCCTGCTTCAGAATTTGTGGTTGAGATAGGTTTCACTGGTGTACTTCCTGCCTATCCTAGGAAGCCAGATGACCAGGAAGACATACAGATTCCATTTAACACAAAACACCAATGCGCAAATATCATAGAATCAGTTTTAGTTTCTAATTTTGGGCATTTCATTAATTGATTCTCTTTACCTCTGCTCTGCTCCTTTTTAAATGAGCTCCTTTATGCCTGACAGAAAGTGAGCTGTCCTTCAGTTTTCAGTTCAGTCGCTCAGTTGTGTCCGATTCTTTGTGACCCCATGGACTGCAGCACGCCAGGCTTCCCTGTCGATCACCAACTCCTGGATCTTGCTTAAGCTCATCTCCATCGAGTTGGTGATGCCATCCAACCATCTCATCCTCTGTCATCCCCTTCTCCTCCTGCCTTCAATCTTTCCCAGCATCAGGGTCTTTTCCAGTGAGTCAGTTCTTCACATCAGGTGGCCAAAGTATTGGAGTTTCAGCTTCAACATCAGTCCTTCCAATGAATATTCAGGACAGATTTCTTTTGGGATGGACTGGTTGGATCTCCTTGCAATCCAAGGGACTCTCAAGAGTCTTCTCCAACACCACAGTTCAAAAGCATCAATTCTTCGGTGCTCAGCTTTCTTCACAGTCCAACTCTCACATCCATAAATGACCACTGGAAAAACCATAGCTTTGACTAGATGGACCTTTGTTGGCAAAGTAATGTCTCTGCTTTTTAATATGTTTAATATGCCTTGTAATAAGCTGTCCTTAGGGAAAGACTTTTCCTTCGGCTCATGTTTCTGACTGGAGAGGAAAGAGCTCTGGGGTGTCAGTCAGGGAAGAGCATCATCTCTGACTCTCTGTGGCTAACTGGTTCTGTGATTCTGGGCAGGTCACAGACATGAGCTAACTCATACACAGTGCTTGATTCTAGAATTCTTGTATTCTAGCAGTCCTCTGATTCTGTTTATTTGTTTTGAAGCCATTCCTGTCTGAGCAGTTCCTCTTGTAAAGGCATATGAAATGAATTGTTTTCATAACTGAACTGAATTGTTCTAACAGCTAGGCAGATCCCTGTGTGTTGTGGATATGTATAATTAATGGAGCTCACCTTTAACCCGGGGAATGAGAAGAAGGGATCATCAACTGACAAAACTGGCAAAAATATGAACAAACATCGGCTTGTAGAAGTTTCATTTTATGTTAGTAAGTGTTAGTTGCTCATTTATGTCTGACTCTTTGTGACCCCATGGACTGTAGCCTGCCAGGCTCCTCTGTCGATAGAATTCTCCAGANATCCCTGGCTCAGGAAAATGCCCTGGAGAAGGAAATGGCAGCCCACTCCTGTATTCTTGCCTGGGAAATCCCATGATCAGAGGAGCCTGGTGGGCTACAGTCCGTGTGTCACAAAGAGTCAGACATGACTGGGTTTCGAAGCACATAGCTGAGATAAATTGTCAGTTGAAAAAAACAAAAAACAGAAAAACTCTGTATTCCTACATGGGTCCAAAAAGTCCAGATTAAGAAGCAGATTAAAGAAACAATTTGATTTCTGAGCGAGACCCTTCATGTCTCCTAGTTTACAAACCAAATGGACGAAAATCCCCTTGTTCATCCCTTCCTGAGACTGGGCAGAGAGATCACACTCAAATCCCTCCAGATCCGGGCCTGATTAGGGGGAGGGTCCTGGGAGGCTCTTATACTGCTGTGGGGAGGGAGTTGGTTTGTTTTCCTTTTTGGGGATGTGAGCACCACTGGAAAGGTTTCTTTCCTTGCTACTAGGCACTGAAACATCCTAGACGGTTCTTTATAAATTTGTAGTGTTACCAGATAGGGAGAGTCGAAGAGGACCCTTCCTCATGGGCCTTGGTTCTTGGTAAGGACATAAAAATGAATCTGAGGTCTTACCTGTGGCAAAAACAAGTTTATTGAAGAAAGAACAGAAAGAACACCTCAAGGGAGTGATGGGCCACGCCAAGAGAAGCACTGGGCCCAGAATGTTGAGGTACACAGGGTTTTCAAGACAGGGCTTTTACGTATTTGTCTATGTGAGTGTGGACTGATGGTTTTCATGGACAGTTCCAAGTTACGTAACAACAGGCTCTACTGCCCATGTACTTCCCATAATTCAATCTGTTATAATCAGATGCATGTAGGTATAGAATATTTATGAACCCTTAATAGCTCCTGGCTGCCTAAGGTCACTTGAGGACAGAGCTGTGCATCGCCGGCACATCGCCGGCACGTATGCAGGAGCTGGAGAAATCCCTCTGGCTAGTTTGTATCCACTGTGCTTAGGGCGCAGAATCTCTGTGGTTATTTTGTAATGTAGCTCTCATGAGCCACACTGGGGCATGTTTGGTGTGAGCTTTAAGAGATCAGTTTGAATCTTTTTCCGGTAGGTTGCGCCTCTTTGCTCATGCCTAACTTCCTACCTGGAGAAGGCAATGACACCCCACTCCAGTCCTCTTACTTGGAGAATTCCATGGACGGAGGAGCCTGGTGGGCTGCAGTCCATGGGGTCACGAAGAGTTGGACACAACTGAGTGACTTCACTTTCACTTTTCACTTTCATGCACTGGAGAAGGAAATGGCAGCCCACTCCAGTGTTCTTGCCTGGAGAACCCCAGGGACGGGGGAGCCTGGTGGGCTGCTGTCTATGGGGTCACACAGAGTCGGACACGACTGAAGCAACTTAGCAGCAGCAGCAGTAGCGACTTCCTACCTAGCAGTAGGAGGAAATGAATTCCATCTTTTGCAGTTGTCTCTGACTGAAGGAACAATTATAGTTTGGGAGTCTGACTTTCTGGTGGGAGCAGATGGAACACACCTTCCCATCCCAAATGTGTTAGCTGTGAAGGAAGAAAAGGACCCAGCGCTATTTCTTTTGCTGTGAAGAAACACTCAAGACTTAATATGGCCTCAACCCATTTCCTAGTGATGCTAAGGTTGGGCTTCCCCAAGAGGTTCAAATTGGCAACTTCATTCTTCTTGTTTTTTTTTCATGGGCCCTCGTGACTCCCTCATCTTGAGGTGAGGTGAAGTCACTCAGTCGTGTTCGACTCTTTGCGACCCCGTGGACTGTAACCTACTAGGCTTCTCCATCCATGGGATTCTTCAGGCAAGAATACTGGAGTGGGTTGCCATTTCCTTCTCCAGGGGATCTTCCTGACTCAGGGATCGAACCCGGGTCTCCCACATTGGAGGCAGACGCTTTAACCTCTTGACCCCAAATGCACAGGTTAATCTGTCCAGCTCCCTGGTTAATCTGTTCTTATGAAAGTAGCTAAAAATTATACACAGAGATGGAAGAGCAGACATTTGAAATCTGAGAGAGTCAACATTTTATAGGGAAGTATTCAAAAGATTTTTGAAAGCATAACAAAAGATATTTTAACATTTTGAAAAATCAAATACCTGCACAATACAGAGAAAGTAATAAATAATACTTGAATTTTTATTTCATTTAGTCTTGAGCAAGAGTGGCTAAAACTAGAAACTGCAAGACTGTATTTTCCACTTATTTTGCTGTGACTTCAGGATAATTTATTTAGTTATTGTTAACAACAAAATAATTGAAGAATTTAGTGGAGTTGTCAGACAGGATCTAGACAACACTGAAGCAATTACTAGACTTACACTTTTTGTTTTTAAATTATTTCAGTAACAAAATGGTAAATTGGAAGAGTAACAATTAATAGACTGAACTCACTAAAAACACATTTTGATGACAGGCTCAGATCATATTTGCCTCACTTATAAATTAATAAAGAGTTATTTATTTTTCAAAGTAGGGCTTCAAGCCATGTCTCCAACAGCTGCTTTATTAGCATAGAAAACAAAGCGAGCACAATCTTTGCCATCATCATAATGAGTTTTCTATTCCCAAATTGTTTTAGACTGTGCATAAGAATTTGCACTGCTCAGCTTACCTCTAAGAAGTTCCTTCAATTCCGTGTGGCCCTCAACTGTCAGAGTATTTGAGAATATTCTGGGTGCAGCCTGTGCTCATTTCTTTTTCTTTCTCCTATTCTTATCATTCCTAACTCCTCTTACTAAGCTACATTTCTATTATAGATATGCAATTTAATGTCATTTTTGATAGTGTAATTATTATTTTAAAAAAACCTTGAATGTGATCTTTTCCCTTTTAAAAGTTATTTGTTTTAAAATTTTTATTTGACAATATGGCTAGACTATGCCAAGCACTGTTTTGTATCCTTTGAGTTCTGTGCTGGGGGCTTCCCAGGTGGCACTAGTGGTGAAGAACCTGCCTGCCAATGCGGGAGAGATATGAGAGATCTGGGTTCGATCCCTGGGTCGGGAAGTTCCCCTGGAAGAGGACATGGCAACCCAGTCCCGTATTCTTGCCTGGAGAATCCCAGGGACAGAGGAGCCTGGCGGGCTAGCGGAGTCTGGTGGGCTACAGTCCATAGGGTTGCAAAGAGTCTGGCATGACTGAAGCGACTGAACACACACACACACACACACACACACACACACACACACACACCCATTGTGCTGTCCTCCTAACAGCCCTGTGAGGCTGTTACTCACACGGTGAGTAACATTAGGTGGCATTACTTCCCCATTATGCAGATGAGGAACTGGAAGGCGGAAAAAAAGAGGTGATGCTGGAACTGTGTGTATTTCTAACAAGTTCCTAGGTGATACTCTGAAGGCACTTTGAGAACCACTGATCTCCCATAATACTGAGACTATGGGAAAGAAATAGCTAATTTATTAATGTTGCTTAAGCTTTATTATAATAATTGAAAATACTAGCTTTCAAAAATAGGAGCTCTTTGCAACTCAAGATCTTCCTGTTTAAAAATAACCCCTGGAATTCATGCTTATCTCACTGTTGTAATCTCCACTTTTCAAGTAATCACAAACCTTATTTCACATATTTTAAAAGCCACTTTGTGAATTGCTGGTTTATGTGAAGTGAAAGTTGCTCAGTTGTGTCGGACTCTTTGTGACCCCATGGACTATACAGTCCATAGAATTTCCAGGTCAGGATACTGGAGTGGGTAGCCTTTCCCTTCTCCAGGGGATCTTTCCAACATAGGGATCAAATCCAGGTCTCCTGCATTGCAGGGAGATTCTTTACCACCTGAGCCACAAGGGAAGCCCAAGAATAGCTGGTTCATATCTTTGCTTAACAGTGTAATAAGATTTAAAGTTTTTTTCCACTGATTTTATTTAAAATTTTTGCTATTATATTTTTGGCAAATATTTCCTCATATATTCCTTACTTTTAATTATGTTTATGCTTTCTCGAGTATGCAATTTTTGTTTTTTATGCAGTGAAATACTCTCCCTTTTCTTTTAGTCCTATAATATCTTTACTTTTTTTAGACCTAGAATATTGTTACTTTTACACCTAGAATATGTTTCTTCATTTGGTAAACATAGATATTGATAGGTAGTTGTTATAGTTATTTTATTTTCTTTAATTCCCTAACCCATTTGTAAATTTCTGGGGGCAAAGTGAGGCTGTAAGTGGATTTTTCTGTTTAATTTGCCCTCTACTTTTCCCTTAACCTAAGTAATCATTCCTGAAGGCTAGGTAATCATTATCATTTTTAAATGAGCCTAGAGTGTCTTTCAGGATCATGTATTCCATTCCGTTCTGTGATTTGTTCCTTCTCTGGTATCACAATGTTTTAATTAATTTAGCTATTTATTTTATTTTAATACTTGGTAAGATGAATCTTTTGCTTTCCTCATCATTATGTTTCTTTTCTATAACCAAGGTTATCTTTGTAAAGGAGTCAGATCTCCCTCCTTTTTTTTTTTTTTTTCAGAAAGCAGGAAGGAAGCTGTTTCTTGACCATTCAATAAAGACATCTAAAGTCTTGGATTTTGCAGAAATATCTATATATTCAAGGCAACTGTTGTAATAACTGTTTGACACTGGAATAACAGATTTCAGACTAAAGATCATGACCAATGAAAAGTATTCTTTTATACTTCTCTGTTGCCTCTGCTTCGAGGAATGGTAAAAAGGGACACAAAGAATTCAACAGAAGCATTCAAAGTACCTGTTGTATCTACTTCACCAAGGCTTGTAGAACAATCCACTGATAAATGTCCTCGGTATTAAAGAAAACCATGAGTTTCAGGAAAACAAGAGAATGTATACTTTTATCTTATTATAAGAAAGGAAAATTCTATTCCATTGATGAAGAGTTAACATTTTTGTTCTGTTGCTCAGTTGTGTCCGACTCTTTGCAGTCCCTTGAACTGCAGCACGCCAGGCTTCCCTGTCCTTCACTATCTCCCAGAGTTTGCTCAGATCGTGTCCATGAACACAGTGAACACAATAAAAAGGCAAAAAGAGTTAGCATGGTTTGGTTAATATTTAAAATAATGTGTAGTAAACCACAGGTTACTTTACAGTGCCACAGAAATCCAAGAGATTGGTTTTCTACCACTGAGATTATAACCTTAAATGACGAAGAGTCCCTCTTATAGCTGCATTTGTTTGTGAAATTAATATTTGAGTCAGGCCAAGCTCTACGTGATGTGATGCTGTAAGGACACCTTGCTGAAAATGAGCCTGTGGTTTCTCTTCCTGCCTGATGTCCATTTGGCATCCACACTCTTGATAATTCCACTAAGCCTTATCCTAGAGTGTCGTGAATGGGAAATGTACTGCCAAAAATCCTATTTCAACCATGCTTTTAATATAATTTGAAAGGTGGTGGATTGGACTCAACTTACCTCTGAATCTATATTTTCCTGCTCTGTGTTCCTCTGACCCTTTCTCACCTCCTTCCTATCACAACTTCTTTGTTGTTGCTATTTTTTTAATGTGGATATTTTTTTCTCCATGTTGATATTGTTTCTTCCTGAAAAGAAGTAAAATTGCCCTTCACAGTGCGAACTTACAATAAAAGGGAAGGTCATGCTCCTTGCTTGCTCCAGAGTGAGCAGAGGGAACACATTATTCTCAAAGAGACCAGCATCTTTATCTTGCCCACAGCTTTGACTGTTGCTTTTCCCTCTGTTAAATAATTTTTTTAAAAAATCTAGGTGTAGTTGATATACAATATCTTATAAGTTACAGGTGTACAATATAGTGATTCATAATTTTAAAGGTTGCGCTACATTTATAGTTATTCTACAATATTGGCTACAATCCCTGTGTTGTACAATGTATCTTTGTAGCTCACTTTCTACCTAATGGTTTGTTCCTCTTACTCCCCTACCCCTACACTGACCCTCCCTCCTTCCTTCTCCCTTGTGTATGTGTGTGTGTTAAGTTGCTTCAGGCATGTCCAGCTCTTTGAGACCCCATGGGCTATAGCCTGCCAGTCTCCTATTCTTTACCCACTTATTTTCAGATGGACCCTTAGGTTGTAGCAACTGAAGTGCCTTTTCGCTCTGTCTCAGTGGGCTTAGTGGTTTAACTGTCTTTCCCTGCGCACCACAGATTCAAGCTTTTGGAACAATAAACTAAAAGGAGGCTACCATGTTTGCATCATGTTTCTCCCCCTTGCATGCATGCGCATGCACACATACACAGCCGTGCTGCTGGGAGGGGGAAATACTTTTATGGGATATGAAGGGGCTAAGTTTGCAAGTTCTCCTTGGCTACCTTCGCCTCACTGTCACCTCCCCAAATCATTAATATACCTAGTCATTGCCTTGCACGCAATTTGTGTTCAATAAATCATGTGTGCAGGTAAATCATTACAGTGATTCTGTGGGGTTTGTGTTACTCTTTTTATCCCCATTTTATGTATGAGTCAGGACTTCCCTGGTGGCTCTGACAGTAAAGAATCTGCCTGCCATGTGAGAGGCCTGGGTTCAGTCCCTGGGTTGGGAAGATCCCCTGGAGAAGGGAATGGTCACCCATTCCAGTATTCTTGCCTGGAGAATTCCATGGACAGGGGAGCCTGGCAAGTTATAGTCCATGGGGTCACAAGAGTCAGACACACTGAGCAACTAACACACGTAAGTCAACCGAGGCATAAATTGGCCGAGTCACCTTTTTAAGGTCTCACAGTAGATGTTGATGTTAGGATTCCAAATCAGGTTTCTTTCACTTCCAGAGTTCAAAGTTGACTTCTGGGGAAATTAATTACTGCATTTTGCCTCTACTGAACTTCAAGGATTCTTTTCTATAAGTCATGGAAATAGTCGGCATTCTATATAAACAAATTTTGGGGATTAAGTTTTATCTCACAGTAAACATTGCTTACTCTAAACAAGACAGAAACACGAAGACAGTGTTATTATTAATAATTTTGTAGTGTTGTTTAATGGGCATGAGTATGGCTGCAGCTGATTCTATTTTGCCTTGAAATCCTCGGTCAAAGAATTATTTTACTTTAGCCCGTAGAGATGCATAAGTCTGTAAACATTTATTGCTTGGGAATCTAATTGCCTTAGGAAGCATAACACGGAATTTTAAAAATACTCTTCGTGGATTTTTGCACTTATATATGTATAGTTTTTTTCTGGAATGGCTTTTTGTTTAACTGATATTTATGTAAGATAATGTAAAATCTCTCCAATATTATTTGCATATATATATATTTTAAAAAACAGTGTGATTCCCTTGGTAATTGGCTATAAGGTATATTTCTAATATAGTAATTATAACTTTTAATGTGTGTCCCACAAAGGCACTTGGAAAAAATCCAGCAAATTCAAAGAACAAATTAGAAATAAACCAGATTATATGCTGTGTAAATATGAATNCCCTTGGTAATTGGCTATAAGGTATATTTCTAATATAGTAATTATAACTTTTAATATGTGTCCCACAAAGGCACTTGGAAAAAATCCAGCAAATTCAAAGAACAAATTAGAAATAAACCAGATTATATGCTGTGTAAATATGAATACGAGAAATTAAATGCCAGTGTAGTATTGGTCTACAAATTTCTTTCTCTCAAATTCTGAAATTAAAACTTTACACATATATCTAAGGTTAGAACTGGGGACTTTGAATGCATTGAATGATTTTTTTTCAACATAAGAATGCCTGAATTCTAAACACTGACTGAAAAAGGTGTTATTTTTTTCCCCTTGAAAATGCATCTGAAGCACTTTTGATTAATCAATGTGAAAACTGTCTTTGTTGAAATGTTGGCATTAGGGAGCGGTGCATTTGGTCAGTAAGCGGGGGGTGAGGCTAAAGAATGAGAGGAGAATAATATGCTTTTATAGATGGGTTGCTATAGGGATACTTGAGGGGAGAGCTTCTGGGGGAGCTGGAAGTTCCCTTGGTGAAAGCTGTGTTTAGTTTAGATACTGATTGAATTAGGACAACTCCCAAAAGCCACCATAAAAGGTGGAATATGATAAAAACAACTTTCAAGACTCCTGGTGCGATAAAAGGTACTTTTTGTTGTTGTTGTCTTTCTGTGTGTGTGTGTGTGTGTGTGTGTGTGTGTGTGTGTGTGTGTGCACTCTTTCTTCTAATATTTCAGTCTAAATCCTTGATAGAGAATATTGGGTTATGTAAAGTAGATTTTAAAGCAACTCTAAATTAAGCATTTTTTCCTTCCTATCTTATCTGAACCTGAAAATCAAAGAAGTGAAATGAATGCTACAGACTTATGCTCATGATTTTGGAAAATCTAAAACCATTATTTATAGTGAAATCCTGAACTGTGCAATTTTTCTAGGAATACTAAGATATAAGCCAAATTTTAAAATAGAAATATAGATGATTTATTGGTAAGTATTGTTATGCTTCTTGAAAGTTAAGACATCAGTGTCATAAGTGCCATTTATGACAGAGCTAAATATCTTTCTCAAATTCATGAACAAAAGTCATTCTTCAAGCCTTAATTTCAGGTCAAAAATCTGTCATAGTCTGTTATGACTTAATTTTTTTTTTACTTCCAGTTATTGTTTTTTAATTCTAAGTTTTAAAGTCCCTGACATTTCATGTTTTTATGTGAACCTAATGGAGTTTTTTCATCTTATTTTTAATTTATTGTTTTCAGACTTCTTATAAAATATGAGGATGACTCAAAATTTCACCTCCTTTCCATTATGCATAGATTCTCAAGGATGATAACCAAACATGCATCCAGCTTTGCTTCTGGACTCCCAACAACTGTTCCTACGCGGTGACCCTCAAAAACATACTTAGATAGCTGAGCCATTTTACTTACTAGGAAACAAATGTAGATACAAAGTCAAGTCTTATGCTAATACTTGGCTACATGAAATATACCAATTAATTGCTGTTTATATGTGCTTTGGTGGTTTCCAAACTTCTATATAAAATGTACCAAAAGGTTTTATAGCTGATTGAAACTTGGGATTTGGTGCTTGGTTATATATAAAAACACCAAAATCTTAGACTTTATGTACATGTATCATATACATTTCCTGTATTTATATCTTTACATTGCTAACAAATAACTTTTATTTAGTTCTGATTGCTCTGAGTTTGCTTGAAATAGTTCAGTTGAAATAGTAAACTTATTTAAATTTATACTAATAAAATAATGGATGGTGGGGTGGAAAAAGTGAATGGAAATTTCTTCTACTTTCCCCCAAAATATAATTAAAATAACCATATCAGAAAATTGCAATAGCTTCTTTTTAAATTGGGAGAGTCTTTATTCTGCTTATTACCTCTTCCTTTGATTTCTCATCAGGTTCCCTCCTTATCTCCCTTCCCATCTGTGAGTATATGGAAGTCAAGTCTTTCTCTTTTCTACATGTTTTAAACTCATTTACCTTCAGGTGATTTGAGATGTGGCTGGTTTAAGGAAATCTAGAGTAATGAATCTATGGGAAACTAGGAAATGTTAAGTCACACCTAAAAAACATTCAAATTAAAATGTTTTCTTAGAATGTTGCTGGTGAAAGAAAGCCCATTTTCAGCCCAGATTCTTGCCTACATGCCACTATTTGGCAATTCCTTTTTTTAAGAACTTGAAATGTAGTAAACTTATACTGTGTTAGTTTCAGGTATACAGAAAAGTGATTAAGATATATATACATATATATATATATTCTTTTTCTGATTCTTTTCCCCTATAGCTTATTATAAAATATTGATTATAGTTCCCTGTGCTATATAGTAGGTCCTTTTTGGTCATCTATATATAGTAGTCTATATATTTTAATCCCAAACTACTGTCTCCCCACCCCTACCTTTCCCCTTTGGTAACCATAAGTTTGTTTTCTATGTCTGTGAGTCTATTTCTATTTTGTATCACTTATTTTTTTAGATTCCACATATAAGTGATATCATATGACACTTGTCTTTATCTGGCTTACTTCACTGAGTGGGATAGGGAATCTTTAGGTTCATCCCTGCTTCTGTAAATGGCATTATTTCATTCTTCTTTATGGCTGAATAATATTCCATTATGTGTATGTACCACATCTTCTTTACCCAGTCACCTGGCTCCTGGTCAGTGCTGGGTCTAAGAGCTGGGATAGAGCTTATCTGTGGAAGAAGGACTCAGACAGGATGCACAGTGACACAGAGCCAGTCAGAGGGCAGGACTAGTTGTTGGAGTTGTCTGGTCGGAGAAGTAGGAAAGGTACCTAGGCAGGCAGGCAGACTTAGAGGGGAGAAAGGCGGAACCAGCCTTGACTGGTTGGCTAGGGAAACCACTGGGATCATTGAGCAACCATTCAAACTGTTAGAACAACAGACATCTGAGATGGTTTGGAGACCTCCATGTAGCTGGCTGTCTCATGAGAGGTCTGTGCCCTTTCCCCGTCTTCGCACGGTTCTCATTGCTGCCACACTGCTAATTCAGTCCTTAGAAAAGTTCGACAGTGGGACTTGGAAACGGTGTTCATTTAGAAACAAATGGAGAAAGCGATAAAGGGTTTGATTCTGGTGTCAAGCAGATATGAAAGCAAATGTTCCTTCCCTCTGTATTCATTGTGTCTGCCACGAAACACAAATGACAGGAGCTTTATTCTTTGTTGTTTGAAAGCAGCCATTCTGGAGACTTAGTAGCTAACAGTGTAGCTGATATATTAATAGCACAAGCTGTCAGGAGCAGCCCAGGCACTGCTCTTCAGTTCTGGGGCCCTGATTCCCCCAGCTGCCCAGAGTGCTACCCACGGAAGGCTCAGTCCCAGGGATTTGCCTCATCTGAGTTGTGCCCCTGCGCAGGGCAGCTCATACCCAGCCAACGGGTACAGGGTCGCTTGCCTCCATGCAGGGCATCCCTGAAGCACTACCTCAGCTCTGTGCATCTCAGGTCCGCGTCTCTCTCTGCCCAATCCTACTTCCCCTACACCTTCAAAGTGCTGTTTTTGAGAGCACATTCCCCAAACACCTTCTATTGACAAAAATCCTTCTAGAGTCTGTTTTCCCTGTTATCCGGACCCTGATAAATGATCATATTGTGGCAGATACAAATATACAGATGCGGAAGGGAAATCATTTGTGGGATCAGGGTCTTTTCCAGTAAGCTGGCTCTTCGCATCAAGTGGCCAAAGTATTGGAATTTCAGTTTCAGCATCAGTCCTTCCAATGAATACTCAGGGTTGAGTTCCTTTAGGATTGACTGGTTTGATCTCCTTGCAGTCCAAGGGACTCTCGAGGGTCTTCTCCAGCACCACAGTTCTAAAGCATCAATTCTTCCATGCTCAGCCTTCCTTATGGCCCATCTCTCACATGTGTACATGACTAAAACCATAGCTTGCTATAAAAATGAACTTGAACTTGTGAGGTTGGGCTGACACCCAGGACCCGCTTCTGACACTCGCCAGCTGCTGTCTCATGTAGACGCCCCTGATACTGGCAGGGTGGTCACAGGTTCCATGATGGGGAATCTTCCTTTACGGTGAAGGTCACTGGTGTCACCCTGATCCGGAAGCAACAGAAAGTGCCAGCACCATCTGGTGTTCTGTGTGTGACTGAACACTGAGCACGTCTTCCCAAGGGCTCACTGAATGTTATGTGGGGGTTGAATTTCTAGCATCTGCTCCTCAAACTCTGTGCTTTGGTCTTCTTTTTCAATTTTACTCTTTTCGGCTCCTGTCTTAAATCATTTCATCTCCTTTTCATGTTTAGGGTTTTTCACGTTAAAATTGTAGCTCTCTGCACGGCTTCTTAAGAAGACGTGCAGTATAAAGTAGAAGATAAATGCAGTTGTGTCAAATGTTTGTGTCTGTGCTTGGATTGAAAATAAAAGAAAAGGAAAATTTTGATCACAGGGTGAAAAGAGAAAATAAAATTAGTAGTTTAAAATAAAAGTCCCAAAGTATGTGATTGTAACCCTAAACCTGTTTAAAATGAAGGGTAGTAATTTAATGGACAACAAACAAGCAGACTTTGAAGGCACTATCTTGGGGAAAAGTCATATATATTTGGGAGAGCGATATGTTTTTTAAAAGCCTAGACTAAATATTAGATGTAAAATATATGAACACTTTGGTCAACTACTATTCCCTACTCAAAATTAAAAACTGGGTGTTTTTTTGTTTTTTTGAAACAGTAGTACAATTTAATGTTGAAGTAAAGTGTTTGTCTGAAGATAATACTTCAGGACATTTTTCAATATTCACTTTTCTTCTACTGTGCTGGTGTTGCTAAGCGCTCACAACAGGATAAGATTTCAAAGTTATGGTAACATTCTTCCAAAACCAGGAGACAGGCCCCTTTTTACAATGGGGAGTTCATCCAGGGCCAGCTTGAAGGTCTTTTCACAGTTCCTGTGCTAATTGGAAATAAGGCTTCATCGTGATCACTTGTCCTTATTCTGCTTTGTCACTTTCCTTTATATTTCATGTATCAGGAAACATCTTAGATATAGAAGCAGAATTTTCCCATTAGTTGCAAACTGTAAGGACTGGCTTTTATTTTGTCCACATTCATGTTGCCTTTAATTTCCTTCACTGTGGTCTTTTTTTATCCACTCGCATATTCCATGCCCCTGTTCTTACTTTGCGCTGCATGTACAGAACTTGGGCTATGATGTACTTCCTTTTGAATCTTGTCCTCCTTACTGGACTGTAAGGAACCACAGTGACATCCATCCTCTCTGATTGCACCCATAGCTGGTCAGAGGTGGAAGCTGGTACACAAGAGGGGCATACTGACATTTCTTAAATACATGAACCAAATAATCAGTGAATGGATCGAAATTAGGAATCAGTTTCCCTAAACTCTGGCCATGCTTCTGTAACTTTCTTACCCACATTCTAGGTTCTAGATTTCTGGCATATTTCTTAACCCCACCATGCTTCAATGCCTTAATTCCATCTGGACTAATGATACCTTCTCTGTCTGTGTGGCCAGGCTACTTGTGTGAATTTAAATGAGAAGTACACATGAAGACAAGAGTAAATTCAAGTTGTAAAAATATAAGGTATTTTTATTAATTTGCCATGTGATTATCTTCTTTTGCAATGTTTATACCCACAAACGGAGGAAGAAAAATGGTAGAGAAAAGCACCACATTTCTGCCAGAACTATTCACATTTATTGTCTTTGGAACTAGAAGATATTGAAAGAAGCCCCAGGATGAATGGCCATATGAACTTTGTTGCTTTCAATCTTTATTATATCTATTGCTTATGTTCTCTTTAATATTATCATTACTCCTCTGCAGGGTACATCTCTATCATGGTACAGTCCTTTGTGCAGAAGTCTAAGCTTTGTTGTTTTCAAATTCAGGATCTTTTGGAGTTTAGAAATATAATCTGGTAGGCATGCTACTCAGTGTGTATCATCCCCAATCAGGGACTGTCACAGCACTTTGTAATCAGAGACATTAACATTTATGCAAAGAAAAGTATGAATTTTAACATTAAGTAGGATAAAGAAGGATTATAAACCGCCTTTCTCAATGGTTTTTTTTCTTCCCCACCAAATGATTTTTACTAAAAATATTTGAAACGGAGGCCTCTTTAAGGGTTCAAAGTTGATGTATCTGTTACCTTCTCTCCATCACACCCCCATACATACCTAATTAAAATTCCTCATGGTAAGAATGCATTTCCTTTCCCTATTGCTTGTCCTTAGAGACTAACCCATTGCCTGGGCTACTGCCTGGCATACTGTCTGATCTAGGGGTCCTTAGAAAACTTATTTAACTGCCTCTCAAACAAATATATGAAAATTCTCTAAATATTTAAACGTTTTCTAATTGCTGACTGACATATGCTATGCCTTTCCTTGCCTGACAGTGATAAAATTAAAATGTTATAATGAATGTTTCAGACTATATTTTTAACTAACAAAAACCAACTGAAGCTGAAAAATTACCTTCTGTTTTGTGTTGTTTTCTACATTTCTGGAAAAAAAAAACTTTAAAAGGTTTGGAAAAGTTAAAAAATCAAACACAATATCAGGATATATACACACCCACTCCCCATCACGTATGACCAGATTTTCCCGATTTGAATGATAGTACTGCGGACATGGCGCCCCACTCCAGTACTCTTTCCTGGAAAATCCCATGGACAGAGGAGCCTGGTAGGCTGTAGTCCATGGGGTCACTGAGGGTCAGGCACAACTGAGCGACTTCACTTTCACTTTTCACTTTTCACTTTCATGCACTGGAGAAGGAAATGGCAACCCACTCCAGTGTTCTAGCCTGGAGAATCCCAGGGCTGGGGGAGCCTGGTGGCTGCTGTCTATGGGGTCACACAGAGTCGGACACGACTGAAGCGACGCAGCAGCAGCAGCAGCAACTGCAGACATAGTAGGATATTGTATTCATATTGTAAAAATCATGTAATCCTTTTAGCAAACATGCTAGATTTACTGCATTCTGCCATTTCTTAAATATATCTCAGGGTTAATTTTTGTCTAAATAAATGTATAAACTGTGTGACTAACCCAATATGATCCTGACTTTTGGGTATAGTTGATTGGACAATAATAATTCAATTGAAACCAATATAAAATTTTCAAATGTTCATATCACTTCATACACATAAATGCAAAGGACACAGCTTAGGCCAGCGATTCTCAACTGGGGTAATTTTCCTCGGTAGAGTTTTGACAATATGAAGACATTTTTTATTGTCACAACTTGTCGGGTGGGGAGAGAGAGGTGTACTCTTGGCAACTAACGGGCTGAGCCAAAGGATGCTGCTAAACATCCTATAAAGCATGGGACAGCCTCTCAGAACAAGTAATTATCCTGCCCCAACTGTCAATAGTGTAGAGGCTGAGGAATTTCTAATTTGGGAACCAAGATAATTATATTTTTCTCATCCCTTAGATTTAAACTGAGATGATACTAAATTTTGCAAATATAACTTTAATAAAACTGGGCTCTTTTAATATAGTCACTCTTTTATGTATATATGACATACAGCTCCACTTCCAGAAATCTTCAGAGCAGTTTATCTTTACCAACATGTGCTCGAAAAAAATTGACCCAGTGATTAGAGCACTCAGTATAAGCAGAGATCGTTAAAAATTCCCTTACTCATCTTTTTCCTCAATCCAACTCTTTCATTAGCTCTCTTCTCCTCTCCTTCTCTGTCCCCTTTTGTCTATGCTGAGCTTGTGTAGAGTAACTTTGGATGCCCTTGTTCCTTGCCACTTTTCTCTGCATGGCTCATCTGATCAGAAAACCAAAGACCCAGCAGATGGAGCCAACCAAGCAAGTCTAGACTCTTTTTATTTCAGAAGACAGAAGGGTCTTCTGAAGGAGATGTGTGTGTGTGTGTGTGTATGTGTGTGTGTGTGTGTTTATCTGTCACACAAGTAAATGCTTTTGCTGTGTTACAAACCACTCCAAAACTTTGTGGTTTGAACAGTCATAATTCATTTCTCATGATCTGTGGGTTAGCTTGTTAGTTTATAGTTTAAAAATGAATGGTTTTCTGAGGAGTGCATACATGAGACAATGTGCCAGGCAGTGGGTTACTTTCTAGGGATACAATGATGGGGGCAACGCTTTCTTCCCAGGGTGAATTTGTAAGCAGGTTTGTTTGGGGGTGTGGGAAGGAGGAGTTAACAGATGTATAAACTCTAAAGTCTTAGATAGGTCTCAGTTTGCTAGTTTCACCTGGCCTGTGTTCATCTGCAGGGTTGGCCAAACTAGGAGGTCCAAGATGGCTTCACCCCATGTCTGGCAGTTGGTTCTGGCTATTGGATAGGACATTTCAGTTCTTCTCCACCTGGACTCTCATCCTCCCATATAGACCACTTGCTTTGCTTGGTGACTTTAGGACAGAGATACAAGACAGCTAAAATAAAACTATAAGACTTCTTAAGCCCTAGAATCATATGCTATAAAGTCATTTATGCTGCATTATTGATCAAAGTCAATACAATGCAAGATCAGATTCGAGGAGAGAGGAAGTCAGTTCTACCCTTGAAGGGAGGAAGGACAAAGTCACATTGCAAAAGAGGATGTATTTTGGAACTGGAGGCATTTGTGTCCATAATTTAAAATCTGTGCTCTGGTCACTGTGATTTATATTCTTTCCGCATCAGAATGCACTCATCCCCTCTCAAGAAATAAAGAATGTCATCCAATTATGGTAGCAGGCTCCAGCTCCAGTGCTGTGTGATCTTCATCTGGTCCAGACACAGCTGAGGCTCCTCAGGTGCAACTCCTCTCAATCCCTAGGCCTGGAAACTAGTAAGAGAGGTTACTGCTTCCCATTCATCTAACATGCAGTCTTGAGACAGGGAGGGACCATTGCGACAGATGCTTCTGTTCAGAAAAGGGAAGAATGGAAAGGAGATGGCAATCATGCTCTGAAGTTATCCTGAAATCCAGCCAGGCACAGGTGGCCCGTCCCTTTCATTCAAGAACAAGGGTCATTCCCTGTCTTTTTGATAAGAAGTGGCTCATGTTTGTGGCTGATCGTTTTCTCAGCTTCTTCTTAGCCACATAAATTTGTGGTTCCAAAATCTTCTCTTCATTTTGAATTATCCAGTCCCTTTAGTTTCAATGGGTGGCATTTTTCCTTAACAGATTTGTTGGCTTTCCCTAAATCTGCTTGGAGTTTATCCTGTGCCCTCCAGACCCAAGTCTGAATTAAACTTTGCATCACAGGCCACTGCAGTTGGCTGTGCCCCTAGGTTTTTCAGAAGCCAGTTTGTCTAGTTGGGATCATCAACCAAGCACTGCCTTAAATCTTTCCAAGTTCTTCACAATGGTCTTACAGTCACATTCTTGATTTACCGTTATCCTGAAGCTATTTTTTGCTTTGCAAATCTTTTTCCATGAGAGACTGACAATGACAGAACAATATTTTTTTCCACTGCACCATATCAAAGGCTTTCTATGTTTCCTCTAAATTCTGTTTGCAAACTTAGTTTGTTCTTTGGTTCATCTCCCTTTCTTCCAGGACCTTATCAGTTCAGTTCAGTCACTCAGTCATGTCTGACTCTGCGACCCCAGGACCTTACAATATGCAGTTTAAAAAAAGCCAGTTGACAGCTTTCTACAGGAAAATCCCCCTAGCCAGTTGCAAAAGTTCAAGTTACTTCCAATGACAGAATATAAACGCATAAAATATGTGTAGTTCTCCTTCCAGTCCCAGTTGGCAGTTTCCTCCCTGTTCTTTCAGCCTTGACCAACAGTCTCTTTGTGACCTTCAGCCTCGTTCCCCACCTCATCCCAAGGCCAAGGCCACATGTTTTCAATTTCTTTTAAAGCACCACTGACCCCCAGTAACAATTTCTGTTTCAATTAGCCTTTGCTAAACCACCATCAGGACTTAGACAGTTAACGCAATAATACATATGGTTTCCGCTGGTCCCGTGGGTGGGCTAGGCGTTTCCTCTGTTGACGGTGCCTGGAAACATTCACTTGGCTACGTTCAGCGGGAAAATCAGCAGGGCTGGCAAGTCCCCTTGTTCACGTGTCTGGCAGTTGGTGGTGGCTGTCACCCTGGGTGCTTTAGGTCTCCTCCAAGTGTCTTTGTTCCTCTAGGATGCTGTATCACCACCAGGACAGAGTTCACAGAGAGCCGTGATGGATCCTCAACACCTTTAAAGCCCAGCCTCTGAAGCTGGATGAAATCACTTCAGCCACGTTATTGATCAAAGCAAGTCTGAAGGCCCAGCCTAGACTCTGTTGTTGAGTTGCTAAGTCGTGTCTGACTCTTTTGTGACACCGTGGACTGTAGCCCACCAGGCTTCTCTGTTCATGGGATTTCCCAGGCAAGAATACTGGACTGTGTTGCCATGTCCTTCTCCAGGGGATCTTCCTGACCTAGGGATAAGTCCCACATCTCTCCATTGGTAGGTGTGTTCTTTACCACTGAGCCACCAGGGAAGCCCAGCCAGACTTGCTCGGGGTGAGGGAAGCTGTCTCTCTGTCCCGATAGGAGGAACAGCAAAACCATGTTGCAAAGAGTGTGCTGACCAGAATGGCAGGAATTTGTGGACATATTTTGTAATCAGCTATAGCCTGGTCATAGCAAACACCCTCTTCCAACAACACAAGAGAAGGCTCTACACATGGACATCACCAGATGCTCAACGCCAAAATCAGATTGATTATATCCTTTGCAGCCAAAGATGGAGAAGCTCTATACAGGCAGCAAAAACAAGACTGGAAGCAGACTGTGGCTCAGATCATGAACTCCTTATTGCCAAATTCAGACTTCAATTGAAGAAAGTAGGGAGAACCACTAGACCATTCAGGTATGTATGATTATACAGTGGAAGTGACAAATAGATTTAAGGGACTAGATCTGATAGAGTGCCTGATGAACTATGGAATGAGGTTTGTGACACTGTACAGGAGACAGGGATCAAGACCATCCCCGTGGAAAAGAAATGCAAAGAAGCAAAATGGCTTTCTGGGGAGGCCTTACAAATAGCTGTGAAAAGAAGAGAGGTGAAAAGCAAAGGAGAAAAGGAAAGATATAAGCATCTGAATGCAGAGTTCCAAAGAATAGCAAGGAGAGATAAGAAAGCCTTCCTCAGCAATCAATGCAAAGATAGAGGAAAATAACAGAATGGGAAAGACTAGAGATCTCTTTAATAAAATTAGAGATACCAAGGGAACATTTCATGCAAAGATGGGCACAATAAAGGACAGAAATGGTATGGACCTAACAGAAGCAGAAGATATTAAGAAGAGGTGGCAAGAATACACAGAAGAACTGTACAAAAAAGATCTTTATGAGAAAGATAATCATGATGGTGTGATCACTCACCTAGAGCCAGACATCCTTGAACGTGAAGTCAATTGGGCCTTAGAACTACTAAGAACAAACTATGAACAAAGCTGGTGGAGGTGATGGAATTACAGTTAAGCTATTTCAAATCCTGAAAGATGATGCTGTGAAAGGCCTGCACTCAATATGCCAGCAAATTTGGAAAACTCAGCAGTGGCTACAGAACTGGAAAAGGTCAGTTTTCATTCCAATCCCAAAGAAAGGCAATGCCAAAGAATGCTCAAACTACCACACAATTGCACTCATCTCACACGCTAGTGAGAGTGAGAGTGAAGTCATTCAATCGTGTCCGACTCTTTGCAACTCCATGGACTGTAGCCTACCAGGTTCCTCCATCCATGGGATTTTCCAGGCAAGAGTACTGGAATGGGTTGCCAAGCCAGGCTTCAGCAATACGTGAACCGTGAACTTCCAGATGTTCAACCTGGTTTTAGAAAAGGCAGAGGAACCAGAGATCAAGTTGCCAACATCCAATGGATCATGGAAAAAGCAAGAGAGTTCCAGAAAAACATCTATTTCTGCTTTCTTGACTATGCCAAAGCCTTTGACTGTGTGGATCACAATAAACTGTGGAAAATTCTGAAAGAGATGGGAATACCAGACCACCTGACCTGACTCTTGAGAAATCTGTATGCAGGTCATGAAGCAACAGTTAGAACTGGACATGGAAAAACAGACTGGTTCCAAACAGTAAAAGAAGTACGTCAAGGCTGTATATTGTCACCCTGCTTATTTAACTTCTATGCAGAGCACATCATGAGAAACGCTAGGCTGGAAGAAGCACAAGCTGGAATCAAGATTGCCGGGAGAAATATCAATAACCTCAGATATGCAGATGACACCACCCTTATGGCAGAAAGTGAAGAAGAACTAAAAAGCCTCTTGATGAAAGTGAAAGAGGAGAGTGAAAAAGTTGGCTTAAAGCTCAACATTCAGAAAACAAAGATCATGGCATCTGGTCCCATCACTTCATGGGAAATAGATGGGGAAACAGTGGAAAGAGTGTCAGACTTTATTTCTGGGGACTCCAATATCACTGCAGATGGTGATTTCAGCCATGAAATTAAAAGACGCTTACTCCTTGGAAGGAAAGTTATGACCAACCTAGACAGCATACTGAAAAGCAGAGACCTTTATCAACAAAGGTCTGTCTAGTCAAGGCTATAGTTTTTCCAGTGGTCATGAATGGATGTGAGAGTTGGACTGTGAAGAAAGCTGAGTGCCGAAGAATTGATGCGTTTGAACTGTGATGTTGGAGAAGACTCTTCAGAGTCCCTTGGACTGCAAGGAGATCCAACAAGTCCATGCTAAAGGAAATCAGTCCTGAATATTCACTGGAAAGACTGATGCTGAAGCTGAAACTCCAATACTTTGGCCACCTCATGCAAAGAGTTGACTCATTGGAAAAGACCCCGATGCTGAGAGGGATTGGGGGCAGGAGGAGAAGGGGACGACCGAGGATGAGATGGCTGGATGGCATCACTGACTCGATGGACATGAGTTTGGGTGAACTTCAGGAGTTGGTAATGGACAGGGAGGCCTGGTGTGCTGCGATTCATGGGGTCGCAAAGAGTCAGATACGACCGAGCAACTGAACTGAACTGATAGCCTGGTCCTGTAATTTTTTTCATGTATAAGTGAAAGTGAAGTGAAAGTCGCTCAGTCATGTCCAGCTCTTTGCGACCCCGTGGACTATGCAGTCTATGAACTTCTCCAGGTCAGAATACTGGAGTGTGCAGCCGTTCCTGTCTCCAGTGGATCTTCCCGGCCCAGGAATTGAACTGGGGTCTCCTGTTGTGCAGGCAGATTCTTTCCCAGCTGCGCTACCAGGGAAGCCCCTTTTTATGTGTATGTTTAATTTAAAATCTAGACATTGGGTAATTTTAAACTGTTTCATTCTGTTGAAATATTCGATATATCTTAGACTCTACCCATATTATATAACAAAACTAGTGATGATTTTAGTAACTATAAATCAACAATTTGGATCATGCAATTTTGATCCCAAAACAACTAAAATTTTAATTTATATCACTGAATTGAGGCTTTTATTAAATGAATAATGGTTATGTTGCCATCATATCTTTTTGTTGTTTTTCTCCTTTGTAGCCATATTTGATTGTGTTGAGTAATTCAACCTGTTTATTTCTATTTATAAGTTGCTTTCCACCTTTTTTGAGGTAAATATATCTGCATCAGAAATGATGAAAAAACTTTATTAGTTGCAATTAGGAAAAATATTATTTTAAATATTTGGTTTGTTTTAAATTAACATATTTACATTAGGAGACTTAGACATCATTGTCATTAAAGCATCCAAAGGGTATAATTAGAGTCTGCAAAAACTAAAAAAATTAATCATAACTTATTACAAACTGTGAATGTAATAATATATGATACCCTAATGTTTTTGTTAGAGATGGCAGTGTCAGACTTAAAAACTGTATCTATTTAAACAGTCTTTCTTCTTGGTATTTCTATATTAAAGATGACATTGATTAAGAATGGATATACCTAGAAATCCAGTATTTTGCTGTTTATGATTCTTCATAACTGTGATAATGTTCATATTTATGTGCATACCCATGAATGCAATGCTGTGTATCTCAGAAATAAATTCTTATGGACAAATTTGTTAAATATATTGAAATATGCTAATTTTAATTACTGTTAACATTTTAAATGATACCATCTGTTAAGAGGATATTGGCATTTATGTTATTTTTTTTTAAATTTGGTAATGCTAGTTAACAGCTGCTGATGGTTGGGTTCTATGTCACAATTTTATATAACATATTTATATAGAATAAATTTATTAATATGGTAAAATGAAAATACAATTAACATACTTCTAGGCAGCAAATTTTTCGTGATTGATTGCAAAGTCTCTCAATAACCCAGGCCACCTTTTCCTGTGGTCTCTGGGCTTCCAGGTACGTGTGTAAGTCACTTAGGACAAACCATGGTTATGAGAAATCAGCCAGTCTTTGTTACTATGACTCATCAGGAAAAAAGCTATTGACTATAGTCAGGTGACAGTTTCTGAATCGTTAGATGTAATCCCTTTTGCTGCATTAGGCCCATGTCTGCATGTGTCATGATCTCACCCTGAAACAGCAGAGTACTGAGGAAATATATAGACGGGGCCAAGAAATACAGAAATTGACTATCAGAGCTAGCTCTCTTTATTTTTCACTCATTTTTTAGAGAGGGATATTGCCGTGGGGTTTGGGGATTATCACACATAACAACATTACCCAGGGCCGTGTGCAGCCAGCAGCTTTCCTAGGCAGACATCTCTCTAACTCCTGAGGACCAGCTGTTATGGAAACAGAGGCAGGGATGGAAGCCGCAGGGTTGAAAACCTAGAGAATTTTCATAACTAGTTTTGTGGGGTGTTTTTTTTTTTTTTTTATCCTCACAGTGTGGCTTTTAGAAAGGAATCAAGTTCAAGCTCTAGGAGAGGGGATTTTGAGCTGCATCTGCCCAGTAACACTCACCTAGACCAGAACTTGGTCCTGAATCAGAGCGCATTGCATGTTCCTATCGAGGGGGCACCCACCTCCTATTCTGGCTTCTCATCTCATCTCTCTGTGCTGATGCTGCTATTCAATCCAGATATTTCAGGATGCATTTGCAGTGGCCATGAATTCTCATAATCTTCCGTCTCAAACCTGCTACTTTTTTCTTTCCTCCTTCCTCCCCCCACCCTTCTTTTTTCTTCTTATTTCAGAAACTTGTGGCATCTAAAACTTGGCACTGCCACTGAGTGACCTTGGTGAGAATGCTTAACCGCTGTGTACGTTGGTTTTCTTTCGTTTTGATTTTTGGTCACGCCAGCAGCTTGCAGACCTGTGCTCCCACTGGATCATCAGGGAATTCCCCCAGTTTTCTTATTTGTAAAATGGACATTAAAGTAGTTTCTCTCATAGATTTGTTATAAGAATTCAGAGTTAATAAATATTTATTACACAAGACATAATGATTAATCAATTTAAATATAATATGATCTATAAATAGGTAGGGAAACAAGTGCCTGATACATATGAAGACTTAACCGTTATTATTATTTGGGTTTGTTTCCAGTAGGTACTTGAAAGTTAAAAGTGTATGTTTAATGTGATTACAAATAGTGGTTTCTTTAAATTTTATGAATATATCCAGATTTTCTCTAAATTTAAAGACTTTGCTTTGTGTTTTCTTTATTCATTCAGTAGGATTTATATGTCACATTTGTGGGCATTGGGAACAAAGTTACTGTCCTCAGGGGTTTATATTCTACCAGGCAGTCCAGGATTCTGACCTGAAGCCCAGGAGAGGTCAGCTCCAGAGATGAAATCTACTTCTCTAGAGCTTATGTTTAGACTTCAGCCAAAAGGTTTCTTTTTTGTTTGTTTTTTAGTTTAGAAAGTTGACATTACATTTCTTTGAGCATCACCTTTCAAAGGTGAGGAATTGAGGTGCTATCTTTTTCATCTGTGATCCTTGTAACAATCAGTTTATAGCAAACAGTTGACACTCAATAGATGTTGGTGCAGAGAGTAGAATTCACCTTTTCCTTGAAAGTGATTGTTCCATTTCAATCATTTAGAAACTGTTTGATCTGTTTTATTTAGTATTTTGGGCTGCTGCAGGTCTTAGCTGCGGCATCTCTCACTGCAGCCCAAGGCCTCCAGAGCACGTGGGCTCTGTGATTGAGGTGCATGGGTTCAGTTGCCAGTGGCATGGGGGATCCTAGTTTCCCAAGCAGAAAATGAATCCATGCCTCCTATTGGAAGGCGGGCTCCCAACCAGTGGACTACCAGGGAAGTCCCCTGGCATTCATCTCCGTATATCTCTAATTAAAGCCTTCTTGAAGCAGACCTGTTTTTCTTTGTATATTAGTTTTCCCTTATTGCATAACAAGTTACCAAACTTAGCAGTTTAAAACGATGTTCATTTATTATCTCAGATTCTTTTGGGTCAGGAGTCTGTGCAGATAGCTATGTCCTCTGTTCATGGTCTCATGAGTCCGCAGTCAGGGTGCTAGCTGGGCTGCACTCTTGTCCGGAGCCTGAATAAGGAAGAATCCACTTTCAAACTCATCCAGAATTCATTTACTTGTGTATGATGGAGCTTCTTCTGGGCTCTTGGCTGGAGGCTGCCCCCCTCACCCACTACTTCCAGAGGCAGCCTGCAGTTCTCTGCTCCAGGACCCTCTCAAGGGATTGGTCACATCTTGGCTGTTTGGTTGTTTAGGCCAAAAGGAAAGTCTCTCACTCCAGTCAGCTCAGGAGTCTTACATGAAGTAACACGTTCATGGGTGTGGCATGTCATCACCTTTGTGTCTTTTCTTGATTAGAAGCAATTTACAGGTTCTGGCTGCAGTTGTCCACACCAAGGTCATGGACTCTAGGACATGGGAATTCTTGGAGGTTACCCTATAGTATGTTCACCACACTCCCCGTGGGATGGAGTCCCCATAATGCTTCTATCTTGTTATATTACTGTCAGCAGCAGCAGCAGCAGCAGCACCCTCCACTATATACTTTCCCTTTCTTGTTTCTCTCCACCTCTAAATATTTACTTTTATTATAATTTTTTTTCTATTTTGACTTGCCTACCTTTTTCTTCCAGTTTTATTGAGATATAATTGATATGAAGCACCATACGAGTTTAAGGTATAGAGTGTAATGATTTGACTTACATGCACCATGAAATGATTATTACAGTAAGTTTAGTGAATATCCCTCATGTCATATAGATACAAAGTTAAAGAAATAGAAAAAAAAATTTTTTTTCCTTGCGATGAGAACTGTTAGGATTTATGGTCTTTAAACCACTTTCATATATAACATATAGCAGGGTCAATTGTATTGATCACGTTGTATATTACTGTAGTGCCTTGTTCGTTGCATTGCAGCAACAATAAACTACTTAATTTATCTTTTAACTGGAAGTTGCATTTTTTGACCTCCTTCTTCCAGTTCCCTCCACCACCACCACCACCACTTCTGCTAACCACAAATCTGATTTCTTTTTCTATGACTTTGTTTGTTTTTGAAGTATAATTGAAAAGTATAAATACTATGCTAGTCCCTGTTACACAACACAGTGATTCACTATTTTCATACATTTCGAAGTGATCACCATGATAAGTCTAGTTACCAACTGTCAACCATACAAAGATATTACATAGTAATTAACTATATTCCCCACCCTGTACATTTCATACCTGTGACTCATTTATTTTGCAACTGAAAGTTTGTACCTCTTAATCTCACTCTCCTATTTCTTTCTTCCCCTCAATGCCTCTAATCAACCACCTGCTTGTTCTCTGTATCTTTTTTTTTTTTTTAATTTTTAGATTTCACATATAAGTATATCATACAGTATTTATCTTTTTCTTTCTCACTTATTTCATTTAGCATAATACCCTCCAGATCCATCCATGTTGTTGCAAATGGCAAGAAATCATTTTTTTTAATGGCTGACTAATATTCCACTTTATAAATATGGATTTATACCACATCATGTTCTTTGTTTTTTATCCATTCATCTATTGATGGGCACTAAGCTTGTTTCCATAGCTTGGGTATTGTAAATGATGCTACAGTGAACATAAGAGTGCATATATCTTTTCTAAATGGTGTTTTCATTTTCTAAATATCCAGGAGCAGAGTTGCTGGATTGTATGGTAGTTCTGTTTTTAAATTCTTTGAGGAATCTCTATATTGTTTTCCATAGTAGCTGCACTAATTTATGTTCCTTCCAATAGTGCATAGGGTTGCATTTTCTCTACATCCTTGTTATTTTCTCCAACACTTGTTATTTGTTGTTTTTTTGTAATAATAGGTGTAGGATAATATCACATTGTGCTTTGATTTGCATTTCCCTGATAATTAGTGATGTTGAGCATCATGTCACATACCTGTTGGCCATGCACATGTCTTCTTTGGAAAAATATGTATTCAGATCCTCTGCCCACTTTTCAGCTGGATTTTTTTTTTTTTTGATGTTGAGTGATATGAGTTCTTTGTATATTTTGGATGTTAACATCTTATGAGATACATCATTTGAAAATATCTTCTCCCATTCTGTAGGCAGCCTTTCTGTTTTGTTGATAGTTTCCTTCACTGTGCAAAAACTCCACAGTTTGATATAGTCCCAATTGTTCACCTTTGCTTTTCTTTCCCTTGCCTAAGAAGAGTATTAAAAATATGTTACTAAGACCAGTGCCAAGGAGCATACTGCCTATGTTGTCTTCTGGATATTTACCTTTAGAGTCATTGAGGTAGAGACCATGTCCTGTTTATCTGTCTGCATCCCATAGAAGTTAGTTTAAAAAAAAAAAAACAGCTTATTGAGTTTAATTATTCAATGAGTGTTCAGTAAGTGAATGAAAATAAACATATGGCTAAAATTTTGCAAATTTTAAAGCATTTGCTGATGATTTTTTTTAAAAAAATAGTCAAATTGCTTAATATATTTGGAGCTTTATTGATTTTTCCTTCAAGACAATAATTGGCAAGATGAATTACAAGATAAAATAGATAATTAGGACTTCCCTGATGGCTTAGTTGTAAAGAATCTGCTTATATATAACATATATATTATATATAATAATCATTTCTAGAATTGTGTGACTATGAATTTTTTCATGATACAACTTCCTGACTTGTTATAACCAGATAATTCTTTTTCTTCTAGATGAACAAGAGATAGTACAAAAACGTACTTTCACAAAATGGATCAACTCTCATCTGGCCAAGGTAAATAAAACTCCCCAGAGTTCTATGTTTATTTAGTTTGAGCCAAAAAATCATTAAATTCACAGTATCAAATAGCACTACCACGATCATTGTCACTCTTTTTTTTTTTTTAATTTTTATTTTAACTTTAGTTTACTTTACAGTACTGTATTACTTTTGCCAAACATTGACATGAATTCACCACGAGTGTACATGCATTCCCAAACATGAATCCCCTCCCACTTCCCACCCCATAACATCTCTCTGGGTCCTCCCCATGCACCAGCCCCAAGAATCCTGCATCCTGCATTGGACATAGACTGGTGGTTCATCTCTTACATGATAGTATACATGCTGGAGAGGGTGTGGAGTAAAGGGAACCCTTTTACATTGTTGGTGGGAATGCAAACTAGTACAGCCACTATGGAGAACAGTGTGGAGATTCATTGTCACTCTTAACTAGTCAGTGTTGGCAGTCCTATGAATTTGATTGTCACCTAAGTGTGGCATTTGCTAACCTTGCCTTTAGATGATCAACAGATAACCAGAGTAAAGAGCAGTTACTTCATGTCAATTCCATGAATCCTGATGGAATATTTCATCCACTTCTTTCTTCTGAACTAACCTGTGTGCCATACCAGAAGAATTCATGCTAGATTTTTGTTTGTATTTGTTTCTATTTGGAACAGAAAGAAATAGTGAATGGTCTACCCTGAGCAGAGAATTTAATCTGAAGAGATTGTAATGGTGTCTAGACTCCCCTCTCAAGTGCTTTTATAGAAAAGTAGCTATGGGGTCAGGACACTACAAAGACTAATCATTCTGAGATTATGCATACTGATGTCGGATGGTGTCAGGCGACTATGTATTCATTCATTGTAATTATTTTGAACATAAATACTAATGTAAAACAAATTCCCAGGTAGGTACATTACAATAAAATTAATCTCTTATAATGTTGGTGAACAACTGTGTGAACCAAAAAACATTGCATTTGTAAAAAATGTCGATGATACAATGATTTTCTGTGTTCAGTTAGAGGATCTTTGCTGAGGTGCTTACCTGTAGTGTTCAAGGTATAATCCTATTAATATGAGCAATTTTTGACTGGGGACTTCCCCCAAAGCTTCTTTTATTGTTCAGAAGCAAAACACGACAACTAATTTCAGTGGTATGGTACACATTTACTGCTTACTGTGTGTCTTTGCTAGGCTTTGGAGACAGGAAAGAAGATTGTAAAACACTTTCCCAGGCCTTGGGAAGCTCACAGTCCAGCAAAAACTGGAGACTTGCATAACATGTCTAGATACAGGATTCAATAGCCTTGTCTTTTCTAGGATCTCTCTCCAAAAACTTCTTGGTAAGATGGGAATTCCCTGGCCCAGTGGCTGTACTCAGAACCTGCCCTGCGACAAGGCACTGAAGGACTTTGGGGCCCATTTTCTCAGGCTTAGGAGGGTGCCATCTCTCCATGGCCATTGTTTACACTAGAGACTGGTCATCTTTTGCAAAATTCTTGCTTTTCCAAAATAAAAATAGAGTTATTGTTTTTTCATATGGTGAAATGGTTACACGCTCGTTGTAAATCATTTTGATAATAGTCCTTAGAAAAATGTGATGAAAGTAAGTGAAAGTGTTCATTCAGTCATGTCTGACTCTTTGCGACCCCATGGACTATAGCCTGTCAGGCTCTTCTATCCATGGAATTCTCCAGGCAAGAATACTGGAATGGGTAGCCATTCCCTTCTCCAGGGGAACCTTCCAAACCCAGTGATCGAACCCGAATCTCCTGCACTGCCAGTGAGCTCTTTACCATCTGAGCTACCAGGGAAGCCCAGTGAAAGTAAAAATCACCGTAAATCCCACAATCCTGATGCAACCATTACTGAAGTATTGATCACTGTTTCCCTCCACATGGACATGCATAATTTCATGTAAATGCCTCTAGAGGATACTGTTTCGGATGCCTGACTTCACTCAGCACATCCTCCCGTGTCAATAGAAACAGAGTCATAGAAACATTTTAATGGCTGAATAACATTTTTATTATAAATATAATAAAATTATAATTACAAATTAGCTATAATAGTTGCCTATTAATGATCACTTAGATTGTTGCCAATTGGTTAATATTACATAAAATACCACAATGAAAGTCCTTGGGCATGTATGTATCTGTACACTTGTGTTATTTTTTTCTACTTAGAATAAATTTCTAGAAGGAGGTGGCTAGTCCACAAGTATACACATCTATGGGCTTCCCTGGTAGCTCAGCTGGTGAAGAATCTGCCTGCCATGCAGGAGACCCTTATTCAGTTCCTGGGTTGAGAAGATCCCCTGGAGAAGGGATGGGCTCCCCACTGCAGTATTCACGGGCATCCCTCATGGCTCAGATGGTAAAGAATCCGCCTGCAGTGTGGGAGAACTGGGTTCGCTACCTGGGTTGGGAACATCCCTCGGAGAGGGGCATGGCAACCCACTCCGATATTCTTACCTGGAGAATCTCCATGGACAGAGGAGCCTGGAGGGCCACAGTCCATGGTGTTGCAAAGAATCTGACTTGACTGAGTAGAGCACAGCACATGCACATTTATAAATTTAATAAATAACCAAGAACTTATGAGAATGCCTCTTTTCTCACACTATTACTAATCTTTAAGATTAGCAGTATTTTTAAATCGAAGTGGTGAAAAAGTTTTTTAATTATTTTCATATTTATTTTTTAACGGAGTTGATTATCTTTGTGGGAGGTTTTTAAAGCAGAATTCCTGAGATATACTTATTTACATACTGAATTCTTAAAAAGAGGTTAAAATCAGAATGTGTGCCATGGCACACAGTGTACAAAGGGCCTTTGTGGAGAGGTTGTAGGCCAGGAGCTCATTTTCTACTTTACTTTTATCACCATTCTTTCATTGTTTCAAATTGCTTTGCATATTTTTGTGCTAAGTGGGTGTTGGAATACCAGTGTGTATCCTTTTCCATTCTTTTTCTTAGTCCTGCTAGGAGACCGCGCTCCTGCTATTTCCTGCCTAAATATCTAAGTCCTACCTTTAATGTTTAGTGCCAACCTTTCTCATTCATGAAGTCATTTCTGACCACATGTGAAACTGAGCCAGGTCCTGGCAGATGCTCCAGAATATAAGCAGTTTCCCTGCAACCATCCCCCAGTGTCATTCCCCTGTCTTCTCTGTTATTTCTGCCTCTGGTTTGGTAGAATCTGAAATCTCAGCATTCCTCCAGAACCTGCAGCAGGAGGAGGAGTTCAGTGTCTTAAGTGATTTCATACTATTTCATATCTCACCTTCCCAACAACGCTGTGAAATCTTTAAGATGTGCTAATGATTGGAATTCACAGTGGAATATTACTTAGCCATAAAAAGAAACACATTTAGGTCATTGGTAGAGGGGTGGATGGACCTAGAGTATACAAGTCATACAGAGTAAGTCAGAAAGAGAAAAATAAATATTCTATATGAATGCGTGTATGTGGAATCTAGAAAAATGGTACAGATGAACCCATTTGCAGGAATAGAAATGCAGACATAGGAAACAGAGATGTGGACCCAGGGAGGGGAAGGCGGGGTGGGGTGAACTGGGAGGTTGGGATTGACATATATATACCATCACGTGTAAGTAAATAGCTAGTGGGAAGCTGCTGTATAGCCCAGGGAGCTGGTGCTCCGTGGTGACCTAGAGGGATGACCTAGAGGTGGGAGGGAGGCTTAAGGAGGAGGGGACATATGTATATATATAGCTGATACACTTCGTTGTACAGCAGAAGCTAACACAACATGGTAAAGCAAAGTCCTCAAAAAAAGAAACCGCAATAGCTCTGAGCACACTAAGCACCGTTTGCTCAATAAAACAGCAACAGCAAAGAGTCTTTATCTCTCCTTACTTTACGAGACTAGTAAAGACATCAATCACACGAGGAAAAATAGCGATTCATTTCTGGCCCTGTGCTAGGTGATTAACCCAGGTTATTTTATAGCAAACTTCAGCATACACCTGGTCGTTGGTGCTGCTGAGGTTTTAATGCAGATGTAAGCCTGAAGTCCACCTGGTTTCCCTACTTTGCACCATTTCATGTTGATGGTATCATTTGGAAAGACCCAGAAAACTGCCATCTCCACAACTGCTCCGTGAGAAACTTACTGCCACAGAGATTTTGTTGTTGCTTCCTCCTCTGTTCTTGTTATTTTTTGTTTTCCTGTCTCTCGACAACTGAAACAGTGATGCCGATACTCGTTATCCAGAACTCATCTATAGCGGCAGCATAGTATCTTGCCAAAACCACAGCTTCTTTGGAGAATATTTTCCTTTTTATGATTCACTCATAGTTGGAAAAAACATTCTGAAAATCAAATCTGACCCCATGACCCTGCTTTGACACTTGAGAGTTTTAGGAGATCTACAGAGTGCCTGTTTATGTCTGTGACTGTCTTGGCAGCTGATCCCATGGTTCCTTGTTCACCCTTCTCTCTCGTCCCCACCCTCTGCTCACCTTTATCCCTATCTGAGTTTCCTCCTGTCTGAGTTTCCCCCAGGCTTGTTTCTTGCTCATCCTCCTTCCCACCCTGCTCCCATTCCTGTGTCACCTCCATCTCTCCCACCCTATCTCCTCCTCCATCGCACCTCCACACAACTCCCTTCCATCTGTGTCTCAATCCCCAGTCCCTGCTTTATCCCCATTTCCATCTCTTTCTCTCTGTATCCCTTCTCTGTAAAAAAAAAAAAAAAAAAAAATGCAACCTAGGCTTCAAAGTATGGTTGAAATCACCATATATATCCACCCAAATTTAAATGGAAACACACCCTTCCCTCCCCAATACAATGTGCTCACTTGCTTCTGAGACTAATGCCTTTCTTGCAACAGAAGCAGGATCAGGTTCATATCTTTGATCTGGCCTCTGGACATTGTAGGGCTTCCCTGGTGGCTCAGCCAGTAAAGAATCTGCCTGCAATGTAGGAGACCTGGGTTCGATCCCTGGGTTGGGGAGATCCCCTGGAGAAGAGAAAGGCTACCCACTCCAGTATTCTGGCCTGGAGAAGTCCATGTACTGTATAGTCCCTGGGGTCGCAAAGAGTCGGACACGAATGAGCGACTTTCACTTTCACTTTCTGGACATTGTGTCACTTTTCCTGTTGTCTCTTGCTCCCAAAGCCATTGTGTGATGCTGGAGTGTGTCCGTCAGTCTGTCACCCCAGGTGTGGACAACACGCACCTGTACAGACACACAGACACACACACCTTAGTTACCTGGGTTCCACAGAAGAATGTATCATGCCCAGAGTCTTATTAAGTCTCTTGTGAAAGCAGCTTCTTAGATTTTTGGTCCCCGGCTCCTACTTATCCTCCCCACCCCCCGCCCCACCCCGCTTATATTTTTTAAAATAAACTAAGTGTAGTTGCTTTATTGGGGTATAGTTGCTTTACAGTGTTGTGCTAATTTCTGCTATACGACGAAGTGAACGAACCGTATGTTTACATAGACCCTCCTCCCTTTGGATCTCCCAGTCCTCACACCCCATCCACCTAGGTCACAGAGCACTGAGCTGATCTCCCTTTGCTATACGGCAGGTTCCCATAGCCATCTGTTTTACCTTTTAATGATACGTAGATATCGTCCCTAGCCTCTGGTTTCCAGTCATAGGGCAGGCCCCAAACCATACTTAGAATAAAAATATTTCTCATTAAAGCAGGAACCACGGAGAGGCAATTTGATCTGCCTCGAGGTCTTTTGTTATTCTCTAGAGATTCAGGAGCCAACTTTCTTCTTCCTTCTTGCTTATTAAATATCAAAGGCCAGTAGTTTGTCCTGTAACTGACAGTCTCTCCAAGGATGGAGCCCTAATTGCTGTCAGCCTTGAAACGACCTGGTGTTTTGTAATTTGTCGAGTCAGATTGAGTCCAGTTTGGCGTACTGTTTGTGTTCATTTACTTTGTCCAGTAAATATGCAGCCAGCTTAGACACGGTATTAGTCAGCTGTGGCCATAGACTGTGTGGCTTAAACGAGGAAGATTTATTTCTTGAAATTCTGGAGACTGGGAAGTTCAGGATCAGTGGGTCAACCGATTGAGTTCCCAGTTCTCTAAAAATGAGAAAGGAGAAAGGTGCTAAGTTGGAAGGAAAAAGAAAAGCTTCAATTTTTTCCTAGAATGCAAGTTGTAAATATTTTGCAGGATCTCTATTGTCTGAGAGATTGTATACAAGTCATGAGGATTTTTATGGATTTAAACTAGGATGATAAACCATCTCACCCTAAATTCTGTGATAATGTCTTACTACTATAGTGCCTTCTTTAAAAGGCAAAGTTTTATAGTTTGTTTAAGCAAACTAAACAAAAATAAATAAAACTTTTATTTTAAAGAACAATTTACAAGACTTCTTATTTAGAAAGAAAGCTTTGTGTGTCAATTATATTTCAATACATTGGAAAAAAAGATTGTATCTGTTTTCTCAAATCTTTTTTGGAAATTGACCTTTTCCAAAAACAGGTGGTGACAGGTTTAAGAGCTGTCATGTTGAATTGAGAAGCAAGAAAATTTCCTCTAATGTCCTATGGTCATTTAGTCTTGGCTACATGGGAGATGTTCAAAAGATGCTTCATGGACATGAATTTGGGGAGGCTTTTTATTTCAGTTTGTTCTAGGCTGCTTTTCTCAGTTGCAAATAAGTAAAGTAATTACTGCTAATTAAATAAAAGAATAAACTCTTTCATGGATGACATTTTATTCATTGTAAAATTCTTTATAAATATTTTGACAAGAGTGTGAAGTGATAGGGTGCAAATGAGAGAGCAATCTGTTTTCAAAAAGCATGCTTTTCTCAAAACAAAATTTTTATTAAAAGTAAGAAGGAAACCTGATAATTTTCTGTAGATTGTTCAAACTTGTGGATACAATTATCAGTTTTTTAAAAAATATTTGCTGTTTTCAAATTGAACACTATGCTTCTGTGATTATGCTAAACATCACAAATTGTCGATACAGTGTGATATAATATTAGCAAATGTTAGTGAATTCTGTTTATTTCATATACCTGGTCATTCCTTTCAGGAAGGGAATTTCATATTTAAACATGGACCCTATAATTTTCTTCCTTTTTAAGAAGAAGCCTGACTTTTTCTGTTCTGTCTGCTCTGTCAGTGAAAGAAGGTAGGGTATTTGTTTTTTAATTAGCCCAATATCAATCCATGTAATAGTTTTTCAAAGTTAGATCCTGATTCAGCGCTAGCTATCACCACTTATTGCTAAATATCTTTCTAAATTCCAGGGCCGCTGTTCATTGAACTCTTGTCCATATGCCAATTACTGTGCCTTAGCTACTTTATCTTTTCTTTAAATCTCGCAACAACAATCAAATATAAGTATTATTTTCACCACGTTATATAGATTGTGAGCCCAAAACTTAGAGTTAGTTAATAAGCTCAAGGTCATATAACAAGTAGGTGGAAAACTAGATTTCAGTCCCACGACTACAAAGTTTGGGCACTAATCACTGTGTTATATGCCCATACTTCATTTGATGAACTTTTCATGTAGCAAATACTTTTAAAGCACCTCTTATGTGCTACAGATTGTGAGTACTGTGGTGAACAAAAACAGCTTATAATCCACGCTATCATGGAACTGACGATGTAACAGAAGAGACAGCAATTACAGACGTGTGTGTGTGTGTGTGTGTGTGTGTGTGTGAAATCCCATGAGTGGGGAAGTCAAGGGTGTTAGGGAGCACAGGGCAATTGCAACCAACCACTCAAGTAACCTGATGGAGGGCCTTAGGTTTTCAGAGGAAGAAACATCTGGAACCTGAGAAATGTCTTAAGATTGGATAGGTAAAGGAGCTAATGTTTTCAAAAGTTTAGGGTAAGAAAGAGCTTGGTACAGTAAAGGAAATGGAGGAAGCTCAGAATACCTGCAAATACAGGTTCCAGAGATGTGTTGGCGCCAGAGAGAACGGAGACTCGATCGAAGGTCAGCCGTTAAACGGGTTCGGATGCTGTGTTACGGGCACTGGGACACATTAAAGAATCTTAGGAAAAAGAAATGGTCACTCTGGGCTAAACCCCTCTCTCAATCTCCTTCTCTCTGTCTTTCTTCCTCCCTCCCTCCTTTCTTCTCCCTTGCATCTCTCTCTCCCACCCCCTCTCTCATTTCCCCACACCCTCTCACATAAACAAGTAAAAGTGAAGTTGGAGTGAGCTTGCAGTAATCAGATGAGAGGTGAGGATACTCTGGACTGAAACAGTGCTGGGGGGATGGAGAAAAGTGGATATATTGAAAAGTGTTATCCAGGGATGGATTTGATACAATCGAGTCATTCTTGGGAAGGTTGTGGGAGAAGGAGTCAAGAATGACTTCTAAATGTCTGTCTTGAACAAATGATTAGGATCATTCACAAAGACAGAGAATATAAGAGACTTTGGGGGAAAGCTAAAGAGTTCAACTACAGATGGAGAAATTAACTCAGTAGAGATGGACCCATTTGATCTGGCAATTTGGAAGTCATTAGTCATTGCCAAGTCATGGCAAATACCTGACTCTAGCAAACTGATGAGTAAACGAGAGGGGAAGATGCTAGGATCTGAGTGTGTATTACATGTTCAGGAGTATTAGCTAAAGTAGAACATAGGATCTGGTAAGAGCTGTTTCCATAAAGAGTGGTCCTAAGTGTGTGTTTATGGAAGGGAAAGCTCAAGAACTGATAGAGAGGGATAGGCTGATAAAGAAAGAAGACAAGATTATTTTAAGACACAAGTCCCCTGAGGAGGCATGGTGGGGAGAAAATCTGGAGCTCAGGTAGAGGGTGGATATTTCCACGGAGATAAAGAATACTTCTACCAAAGTCCCCGCCTCTGAGGCCAGAGTGGGGACGGGAAAGAGGGTGTGGATGTGCCCAAGTCTGAGATGGGTGAGAGAGAAGCACAGAGTGGGGTGGACTTGAATTTGAGAGGATTCACACCTGAAGACTGCACGCAGGTTTTTTAGGTCTAACACAGTCTACCTTTCTGAGCAGACGAATTTTTGAAAAACATTTTTTTTTTAACTTTACAATACTGTATTGGTTTTACCATACATTGACATGAATCCACCACAGGTGTATGAGTTCCCAATCCTGAACCCCCCTCCCACCACCCTCCCCATATCATCTCTCTGGGTCATCCCAGTGCACCAGCCCCAAGCATCCTGTATCCTGTATCGAACCTAGACTGGCAATTCGTTTCTTACATGATAGTATACATGTTTCAATGCCATTCTCCCAAATCATCCCACCCTCTCCCTCTCCCACAGAGTCCAAAAGTCTGTTCTATACATCTGTGTCTCTTTTGCTGTCTNCCATTCGTCTGCTGATGGACATCTAGGTTGCTTCCATGTCCTGGCTATTATAAACAGTGCTGTGATGAACATTGGGGTACACGTGTCTGTTTCAATTCTGGTTTCCTCAGTGTGTATGCCCAGCAGTGGGTAAACCGACAGTTAAAATGTGCTATACAGAGTGAAGTAAGTAGAAAAAGAAAAACAGATATCGTATATTAATGCATGTATATGGAATCTACAAAAACTGTACTGATGAACCTATCTGCAGAGTGGGAATAGAGACACAGACACAGAGAACAGACTTTGGACACGGCAGGGGAGGGAGAGGATGGGAAGAACTGAGAGAGTAGCACTGAAGCATATACATTATCATATACATTATCATAGCCATATGCACTACATTACATTACATATACATTATCGTAGGTAACGGGAAGTTGCTGTATAACACAGGGAACTCAACTTGGTGCTCTGTGACAACCTAGAAGGGTGGAATGGTATAGGGACTAGGGGGAGGTTTAAAAGGGAAGGGGAATTTGTAAACTTATGGCTGATTCATGTTAATGTATGGCAGAAGCCAGCACAATATTGTAAAGCAGTTATCCTCCAATTAAAAATAAATTAAAAAAAGAACTAAATAAATATGTTCTTTCACATTTTAAAATGTATCTATCATGGTGAATTTCTAAATTTTAAGCAAGATTCAAAAGCTATTGTATAGTGTCACGTTGGCCCCCAAAGATACCAGTTTAAAGATGTGTTTTCCAAAAATATCTCCCCTGAAGTTTTACTTTTAATTAGAAAAAGATAGTATAAATAATCTTAAAATTAACATTGGCTACACTCTGTTATCAAATGGTTATAGTTTCGCTTTTCTGTAAATTTGTCAAGTGGAATAGAATGTTATATCTGTATTTAAATACCTTGGATTCATTGTTTATGATATATGGCTTTGAAACAAATATATGGTTTGACACTAAGTCCTTTGGGAAAAAAGGTCTGAAACAGCCTTTGTTTCATGTTTCTATAAAAGGAGCATCTCTTTCAGGATGCAATAAACAACCCACTCCACATCTGCCAGCCTTAGATCTAAGGGGCGGTGAAGGATAGGAACTGAAGTACCAACTCTCGGATGACCTCAGTCACAAGCATCTCCTTGCTTTTTAGATGAACTGGGAAAAAAAAGCACCATTAACATCATTTACATTCTGTATGAGTTTGCCATAACAAACGTGCAATATACTGGGTACCTTCAAATGAGAAGTTTATTATCTCAGCGTCCTCAAGGTTAGGCAGCCATGCCACTCTCTGACTCTGGGCAGAATTCTCTGACTTCCTCGCCTCAGGTGGTGGCCTGGAGTATGTGGGATTCCTTAGTTTGCAGCTGCATTAGTCCAATCTCTGTCCCTGTGCCTGTGTGAGACTGTGTCCACATTTCCTCTTTATCTAAGGACATTGGTCATATTGGATTAGGACACCCCCCCTCCCCGCCATAACCTCATTTTATCTTTATCACTTTTGTAAAGATCCCATTTCCAAATAAAACCACATCCCAAGGTACCTGGGGGTTTAGACTTGCATGTATCGTGGAGGGAGCACACAGTTCAACCCTTAATAAGTTCTATTAAGAGCACATTTTGAGACCAAGTCAAATACATAGACTCCTTTTAAAGGAACACTTTTGACACTCCGTGCTTTTTAATAATCCATACTAGTAATAACTTTGATCGACATGCTCACAGACATAAAATATCACTTCGGTGGCTGCTTTTGTTCTTCTTCAGTTATCTTTCCACCACTGGTATTAAAAGATAACATGGAAATGTTCAAAACTGAAATTTGATCCTTCGGTTTCTTGTACTCACTTTGGTGGGACTATTAATGAACTAAGATGAGGAGATTAAAGAGACAAAGAGGAAAAAGCAAATGTAATAATACACCCCGGAAACAATTCTTTAGTTGATTTTGTAAAACTAGTTTGGTAATCCTAAAGTAAAAGTGAAAGTGAAGTCGCTCAGTCGTGTCCAACTCTTTGTGACCGGTGGACTGTAGCCCACCTAGCTCCTCCGTCCATGAGATTCTCCAGGCAAGAATACTGGAGTGGGTTGCCATTTTCTTTTCCAGGGGATCTTCCCAACCCAGGGATCGAACCCAGGTCTCCCACATTGCAGGCAGATGCTTTAACCTCTGCACCACCAGCTAATCCTAAACATACTGATAAATTGTTTCCAAATATGCAACTAAAAGATTAAAAAGAAAGTCATCATTTCAAAATAAATGGCATTTATTAAGAGTTGGATATGACTGAGAAAGCAACGTTTTGGGCTTCCCTGGTGGCTCAGGAAAGAATCTGTCTGCAATGTGGAAGCCCAGGGTTCTATCCCTGGGTTGGGAAGATCCCCTGAAGAAGGGAATGGCAACCCACTCCAATATTCTTGCTTGGAGAATTCCATGGACAGAGGAGCCTGGAGGGCTACAGTCCATGGGATTGCAAAGAATGGGACATGACTGAGCAACCAACATTAACATTAATTTGTTAATAACAGATGTAGACATAGCAAAGTTTATGCAGATTGCCAAACGTTTTGATAGTGTTTATCAAAGTTCCCTCTTTTAGAAAGATTTTTTCTTAATACATTTATTTGATAAATATTTTAAAATGTCATTTGGTACGCTTAGCAAGATTCTAGATACTGAGACTGCAGCAGTGAACAAAACAGAAGTAACCCTTTCACTCTGATGCTTTTATCCCTTTTGGGAGATGGACAGGAGAGAAAGAAATAGCTCTTCTGTTGAGAATAGACTGAAGAGGACACAGGATGAAGGAAGGGGATAAGATAGGAGATTGTTGGGTCATTCAGGTGAGAGAGGACTGGCTGGGACCAAGGTCATAGCTGTGGAGGTGGTAAGAAATGGCTGGATTCTGGGTGAATTTTGAAAATAAAGTCAACAATTGGTTGATGGATCAGCTGTGGAGTATGAACAGAGACAGGTAAAAGATAATTCCAGCTTCATCCTAAATAAAACAAATAACTTGAGTATGCTTCGTTTAAACTATATAATGAAAAATAAAGATTACATGTGAAAGTTGTTAAGAACAGTTTTTCAAGCAGATTTAAAGTTGAGCCGAAGGGCAAAGTTATTGCATTTGGGATATTTATTCCAAATCAAATTAAATAATTAAGGAAATGGAAATATTTATGCTATCTGTCATAGGCAGCAGTAAAGAATGGGAACTATCTTCTCATTTTTGCCAAACAGAGGTGGAAAATAATCACAATAGTGCTGTTATAAAGGCAGAGAAGGATAAACAGATTATGCATAGCATTTTTTTTAATTACTTCACTTTGTTTCTGGAGATATTGGTAATGTCTAATTAGATTTTCCAAATAAGATGACAGAACCTTTTAGATGTTGGATTAATTTTCTCTGGCTCCTGTCAGTGGTTATAATCACAGTTTCACTCATCTAGTCCAGCTGTTTCTGCATTTTTAGACAGTTTTGTGTGGTGGGCTTCTTGCCAACCATTGGGGGGTCACTTGCTCCATGTCTGCAGGTCAACCTCACTTCCCTTCCCACTCTCCTCTCTGTTCCTGTTGTTTAGTTGATTGTCCCTGCCCATCAGATAACCGGCAGAGCATGTGAACATGCTCGACTGGTCCTGGGATGGGATGTCTCCCCATGCCCTGTTTCTCAGCCTGTCATATAGCTCCCACCTGGAACTCATGTAAACCAGAGGCGGGAGTGATTCGTCTCGCTCGCTGTAGAAGTGAGAAGCCTTTGTGTAAACAGAAGTGTCGAGGTACACAGAATATACCTTGAGATCCAGCCTTTGCTCTCAGATGTCTTTATATACTGCACAGAAGGCCATCTGGGGAATATTTCAGGCCGTGATTACACATCATGATCAGCAAGCCTGATCGTACCCAACAGCATGTGTGTTTCAACTAGAGTGAAGCATTATCTGTGCTGCAGACTTTTTCTTTAGGTCTTTTCCAATTTAGATTTTTGGTATCATTAGATATGTAGAAATCACGAATTTTAAAGCCTGAGATATGTATGTAGCAATTTAAAGTAAAATGCTATAAGTTTTATATTATTAAATTCACAGACATGGCCACAGGGGGACATGGTGTGAGTGGGGCTGATTTGTGTCTCTTCCAATATATACGGTTGATTTGTGTTTCTGTACATTTCAAAATGGTCACTGCAAAAATCTAGTTATTGTTACCATAAAAAGACATTATGCAGTTATCGACTGTTTTCCTCACACTGTGCATTTCGCACGTATGACTCATTTATTTTGTAAATAGAAGTTTGTACCTCTTATGCTCCCTCACCTATTTTTCTCATTCCAAAAACCCCCTTCCCTCTTGCAGCCACCTGTTTGTTCTGTATATCTGTGAATCTGTTTCTGTTTTGTTATGTTTGTTCATTTGTTTTTGTTTTTTTTTTTAAGATTTCACTTATAAGTGAAATCATACAGTATCTGTCATTCTCTATCTGATTTATTTCACTCAACATAATACTCTCTGGATCCATCCATGTTGTCCTAAATGGAAAAAAAAAACATTATTTTTTATGGCTGAGTAATATTCCATTGTATGTTTGCCACATCTTAATTCATCTCTTGATGGGCACAAACTAGAGTAAATAATTCTAGGATGTATGTTGAAAGACAAAAGACTCTGAATAGTCCAAACAATCCTGAGAAAGAACAAAACTGGAGGCATCATACTCTCTGATTTCAAACTATACTACAAAGCTGCAGTAATCAAAACAGTATGGTACTGACACAAAACACAGACACATAGATTAATAGAACAGAACAGACAGCCTGTGAATTTGAGCAAACTCTGGGAGATAGTGAAGGACAGGGAAGAATAGCATGCTGAAGTCCACAGGGTAGCAAAGAGTTGGAGATGACCTAGCAGTTGAACACACACACACACACAGAGCCCATGAATGAATGCACATTTCTACAGGAAATCAAACTATGATAAAGGAAGTAAGAATATGCAATGGAAGAATGACAGCTACTTCAATAAATAGTTTTGAGAACCACAGCTACATGCAAAAAAATCAAATTGGACTACTTTCTCATGTCATACATGAAAATCAATCCAAAATGGATTAAAAGCCTAAATGTAAAATTTGAAATCATAAGATTTCTAGAAGAAAACATAGGCAATCCACTTACTGACATCATTCTTAGTAGGGTTTTTTTTGGTTGTAGTTGTTGTTGATATGTCTCCTTGGACAAGGGAGACAAAAGCAAAAGTAAACATGGGACTATATCAAACTAAAAATCTTTTGTATTGTGAAGGAAATGATCAACAAAATGAAAAGATCAACTACTGAATGGGAGAAGATACTTGCAAGTGACATATCTGAGAGGGGGTTAATATCCAAAATATACAAAGAACTCATACAACTCAATATCCAAAAACAACATGATTGAAAAATGGGCAGAGGATCTGAATAGATGTTTCCCAAAGAAGACATACACATTGCCAGCAGGCAAGTGATATCAACATCGCTAATCATCAAGGAAATGCAAATCAAAACCATGATGAAATATCACCTCACACCAGTCAGAAGGGCAATTATGATTTCTATACAGTTTTAAAAAATGTGAGAATTCCTAAATTTTCATTTCATAACAAGTAGTTATGCCTTTTTTTACTCAAAATTATTCTCATATTCCCTTTTCTCCTCAGTATTGCAACTTTCTGAAAGTGAAAGTCACTCAGTCATGTCTGACTCTGCAACCCCATGGACTATACAGTCCATGGAATTCTCCAGGCCAGAATACTGGAGTGGGTAGCCTTTCCCTTCTCTAGGGGATCTTCCCAACCCAGGGATCAAACCCAAGGCAATTTTCTAGGGACATAAACATGTGGCATAGCAATATATGATCTGCCTATATGAGTGAAAATATGAAAGTAATGGTTGGTAAGGATTAAACATGTACTAGACTTATAGACTAGTAAATGGTCACAGGTTATTCTCATACACAAAATGACAGAGAGTAGATTATTTTTCCCCAATATAGGCAATGCTCAGTAAAAGTTATGCCAAAGATCCCTGTGTTTTCTCAGATTTCATAAAGTTGAAGGAGAAATATTTGGTCTCCTTTCTTTAACTTCTAAGAGTAAAGGAATAGATCTCGTTGTATGACATTAGTTCAGTTCAGTTTAGTTCAGTTGCTCAGTCGTGTCTGACTCTTTAAACCCCATGAATCGCAGCATGCCAGGCCTCCCTGTCCATCACCAACTCCCACAGTTCACTCAGAATCACGTCCATCGAGTCAGTGATGCTATTCTGCCATCTCATCCTCTGTCGTCCCCTTCTCTTCCTGCCCCCAATCCCTCCCAGCATCAGAGTCTTTTCCAGTGAATCAACTCTTCACATCAGGTGTCCAAAGTACTGGAGTTTCAGCTTTAGCATCATTCCCTCCAAAGAAATCCCAGGGTTGATCTCCTTCAGAATGGATTGGTTGGATCTCCTTGCAGTCCAAAGGACTTCAAAAGCATCAATTCTATGGCACTCAGCCTTCTTCACTGTCCAACTCTCACATCCATACATGACCACTGGAAAAACCATAGCCTTGACTAGAAGGACCTTAGTCAGCAAAGTAATGTCTCTGCTTTTGAATATGCTATCTAGGACCTAACAGAAGCAGAAGATATTAAGAAGAGGTGGCAAGAATACACAGAAGACCTGTACAAAAAAGATCTTCACGACCCAGACAATCATGATGATGTGATCCCTAATCTAGAGCCAGACATCCTGGAATGTGAAGTCAAGTGGGCCTTAGAAAGCGTCACTATGAACAAAGCTAGTGGAGGTGATGGAATTCCAGTGGAGCTGTTTCAAATCCTGAAAGATGATGCGGTGAAAGTGCTGCACTCAATATGCCAGCAAATTTGGAAAACTCACAGGGGCCACAGGACTGGAAAAGGTCAATTTTCATTCCAATCCCAAAGAAAGGCAATGCCAAAGAATGCTCAAAGTACCACACAATTGCACTCATCTCACATGCTAGTAAAGTAATGCTCAAAATTCTCCAAGCCAGGCTTCAGCAACACGTGAACC